>LCWF01000205.1:0-65834 GCA_001006345.1 Phaeomoniella chlamydospora | reverse complement strand
TTTTTTCTTTCTTTGCATTTCAAAAAAAGAAGGGGAAAAAAAGAGCTGAGGATATTTTTGATCTCTACAGAGTTACATATATTACCTACAATCTAAACTCCCTACTAATACTATATTATAATATGATATAACCAGTAACAACAGAAGTCAAGCCTCTATATATATATAATATTACTATAATAACTATATATAATTTCTTATTAAGGTAACGTATCTATAAGTATAATATATCCATTCACCCAAGTTCTCTAATTTCTATTTTTATATAACTATTAATAATAATAAAAACAGCTTCACTAATTATTGATTGAGAAATATAACGTAGTAGTAAAGATCTATATATTTATACTATTATATAGATTTAAAAAAGTCTACTTTTACTAGTAACTACTAGGTATTTATTCTCTTTCCTTTTCTTCTCTTTTATTTTAGAGATTTGGATACTAATATCTATTAGATTATTATTTAGTTAGTAGAAGATATACTCTGGGCCTTCAATGACCCTTTGTTTCAGAGATAAAGAAGAAAAAGAAAGAAAGAAGAAAAAGAAAAAAAAGGGGGTGGAGGAGAATTTCCTATTCTAGTATAACTAAGTATGTATCATCTCGCCTTTCATAATTTAACTACTACTAGTACTACTACTACTACTACTACTACTACCAACAACATAATTCCAATTAACATATCCATCCGTCAAGCTCATACTCGTAATATCCGTCTGACCGGTAACGGACAAAGTGGAGACACCGTCCCTGGTGACGGTGAAGACGACCTTGCCTGTGGCAGCGGCGGTGGGGATTCCGAAATGGGACAGGCCGGCGGATGCGGCGTAGACGGACTGCAGGGTGGAGGAGCCGACGGAAACGGAGATGGTGGCGGGGGCGACGAGGTTGACGGTGAAGAAGATGTTGTCTGCGGCGCAGGTGGCGGGCGGGTAGGTGGTCTGGTAGGCGGCGTTGTTGCAGACGGTGGAGGCCGTGTCGCCGGAGGAGACGGGGTTGGATTTGTACCAGTAGGTTAGAGCGTCGTCCGCGGCGGCGGCGGAGGAAGGGGAGGAGGAGGAGGAGGAGGATGTGAGTACCGTCGAAGAGCCCGTTTTGTACGCTGAGATGTATAGCGGAAGGAAATCGAGCCAGGCCGTGTGCGGGTGCGCAGAGTCGACGTACCAGGCTCCAGAGACGACGCCGGACGGGCGGATCGGTCCGATGTAGTGGCTTTCGCCGTAGTCGTTCCACGAGATGATTTGGATGAATTGCGGGCCCACGGAGAGCGTGGCGAGCCAGCGGAGATGCCAGAGCGAGTCAGAGTACCAGAGCCAGTTCTTCGAGTATTGCGGGAGGTTGGTGTAGAATTGCGGGGAGACCGGCATCATGTAGGCTTTCGAGCCGAGCGACGTCTGGTAGTATTGGTCGTCGCTCGTCGTGAGGTTGTTGGGTCCTTCCGGCCACGCGTTCCAGGACGCAAGGCCGTCGATCGAGCTGTAGGACGCCGCGGTGCCGGCGCCGAGAGATGACCAGTCTGGGACGAAGAAGCAGTTGGTGCTGGCTTTGATCGACGTCCAGTCTCCGGTGTTGCCGGTGCCTTCGAACGTGGACACGAGTGGTTTGCCCGTGTAGTTGAAGTAGACGGCGCTGCGGGAGTAGGTGTTGATGTACGAGATCACGTTGTCGGCCGACCACGCTCCCCATGCTGAGTAGTCGAAGATGAGGTATAGTTTGATCGTACGACCGGACATGGCGGCCGCGGCGGCGAAGGCTGTGGCGACGGAGTTGGGGACATTGGAATCTCCCGCTGCGATGTCAAGTCCAAATGCGTCAATACCGGCATTCTGTGCGAGGGTCAGATCATCTTGCCAGTCAGCTGTGGTGTAAGATGCCGCGTTGCCAACGATGTAGTGAGCAAACACATAACGGCCGGATGTGCTTGTTGCAGAAGATGAGGAAGAAGTGGAACTAGATGTTGAGCTTGTGCTGGATTTTGAAGTCGTTGTGGACGATGTTGTGTTGATTATACTCGCCGTAGATGTAGATGTAGGTTTAGTTGTCGTGGTTGATGAGGTGGAAGATGTGGATGTAGGTTTAGTAGTTGTGCTTGATGTGGTAGACGTAGAAGTGGATTTGGTAGTCGTGGATGTTGGTTTAGTCGTTGTACTCGATATTGTGGAAGTTGATTTGCTGGTACTTGCTGTAGTTGAAGCTTTTGAGGTAGTCGAGGTGCTCGTGGTCTTTGATGTAGTAGTAGAAGATTTAGATGTAGTCGTAGAAGACTTTGAGGTAGTGGTGGAGCTTTTTGATGTAGTAGTTGAGCTCTTGGAAGTTGTAGTAGACGATTTAGATGTGGTAGAAGATTTGGACGTCGTAGAGGACTTAGTTGTTGTAGAAGATTTAGAGGTCGTCGTGGACGTCTTGGATGTTGTAGTGGATGTTTTTGATGTGGTGGTAGAAGTTTTTGTCGTCGTTGTAGCTCTTCGATCGAGCACTATGCTTGCAGGAATCCCTACTACTCCAGCCGCTGCTGGTGCTGCACCAACTAGATTACCACAGGCTTGAAGAAGCCCGAAAAGTACAAGAAGCCTCATGATGAGTTTCTAGGAAACGATTTGCGAAAATGCTCTGAGTCTCCAAGTGCAAGGACAAAACGAACAACTTTTGGGAAATATACCTCTCAATGAAGAGCCCAATTATGCGAAAATCAATATGAATAGACTAAGAGAAAGGAAAGCTGCTCGGCAGCAAAGCGGAAGGAATGTCTCAACGCGTGAAAGGGCATCAAGGACGGGAAGCATGATGCATATATGGTGTTTCGAGGGATGTTCTGGATTTGGTTTCATGGCTTGCTGAAAATGGGCAGTGGGAGGTTTGCAAAATAGGGCTATCGGTTCCATGCAGACTCGAATACAAGACCGTTGGACTATTCACATATGGCCTGACCTTGTGGAAATTGTCACCGGCGAGGTTGCGCCCCTTGGGTGTTGACAGGGCTCTAGGCTGAAGACCAAGGGCAGAGAGAGGTGTCAAGTGGGGGCTTGAGAACGGGTACTTTGGATCTAGATCTCCCGATAGCACGTGGAGTGTCATTCAGATATCAGCATTCTGTCGGCCGGTGAAGCCAATTTAGGCATCCGGAGGCACTAAAAGGCAACAGGACGAGAGGTCTAAAGAACGGAACTTGCTTAAGGTCAGGCATCTCGGCCTCATCAGGACCAGACTAAAAGCCTCAAATAGGAAAGAAAACAGAGCTATACACCGACTACATACTCCTTTGTGCAACAGACAATGAGCCTTGAATGAGTGACGAGACCATGATGTGGCTTACACAATTTGCCTGAGATTCTGCCTGGACAGCACCCAAGCGAGATCCATTTTTCAGCCCTTCTTCGTAAGGAATTTTTCTCGACCGCGATAACGTGATACACACGGTACAATAATAAAAACACGACAGAGGTGCAGGAGAGCCTGCTCTATATTACAGACTAAGTCGACCGTAGCAGGAATGTGAGGATGTGATACTCGCCGGGCGAACGGCGGATTACCTGCCTTGTCATGTTCGAGATCTGCGGTGACCTTTTTGTTTGGCGATAGGGATGAGAAGGACCAAGACTCCCCCAAAAGGGCTGAAAGACGAGTTCGCTGTCCAAAGGGAGGACGCGCCATGGCGATGGTGGGGCAATTGTCATCCCAAAAGGAAATGGGGCGCCAACTTTGAAAAATTGGTTTGCCGCGGCCGCCAGTGCTCTGAGTACTACATAGTACTACTATGTATGTACTTACGGTACTCTGTGTACATCCAAGATCTAGACTTCTCCACCGTAAAGTCAATGGAGCCTTCGTGCACACACTAATCGCCCTTTTGAATTGCCTTAGTCACCAATTGGGCCATGGCTTATCGAATGGGCATCTACCCACAACTCACATCTTCCTTGCGGCTGGCTGATCCTTTGCTGCCCCTGGTACCTGCGTCGAACATCTGACTAGAGGTTTGCTTCAGCTACCGTACAGTAAAGTAAGTAAGTTTTCTCCCAAGGGCGGATTGGAAATTGTCGGCATCAGCCGTGTTGATGTACTCTGAGTAGCAGCAGCAGAAATCACGGCGGATATCAATCATGGCTGACGTGGAAGACACCACAGCTGCAGCTGCTTTTAGCCCAGGTATACGTGAAAAGTCGACCAAAGTTTTACTGCCTCTTCATGTATGATTGGATTCTCGGCCCATACACAGATCCCGATGCGTTGGAACAACTCACGTTGGGACTGAGTTACCTTGAGCACCAGCAGTCCCATGTACGCTTTGCGCTTCTCCCTTTGATTTGCCCCGTCTGGTCCTCTTAGCGCGCCGAGGTCCCCAACCCCTTCTGGGTCGATAAACGACCCAAGCAAACAGACAGAAAGTCGGGCTCCGTAGAGACTGGCGAGAAATACACCCATCTGCGTGTGCTTTCCAGGCTCGTGGTCAAGCATTTCGCGCAAGTACGGAGGAATGACATGATCTCGGAGTTCGCCCCCATCCAAGAAAATAGCGTGGACTGCTCCCTCAACGCCCCAGAATGTATAAGACTGTGCGACGGCTGAAGCAGACCGCCAATATTCGTTCAGTCGCCAAAGTGGACATGCGTCGCCCTGGAAAATCGCCCGATTGTGGCCTATGTCTGCTCGGATCTCGCATAATCGTGACGGAGCAGCTACCGTAAATTTGAGGCAATGTGGCACACAGGCATGTCGATTGATGCGCCAGCTAGTGCCAAGGCACTGTGGTCTCCGATGTACGAAAAGCTGGCCCCAGATTGGCGACTCCTTGTTGAGTTCATTTGCAAAAAGCGTTTCTAGTTCGTCCAGCGAGAATTCGTGTCTGGGACGACTCAGTCTGCCCAGACGGAATCCGAAAGCTTGCATAATCCCGTAGACATAGTCACGGGCGAGAGTTGCTCTTCTTGAGCCGGCAGAGATATACAATAGACTCAAGTTGCCCCAAGTCCCGAGGCCAAGGTTGGTGAGGAGAGACTCGATGGTCTCTAGCAAAGTCCTCACATCGTTGCTGAGGTACCTTTGGAAATGAGCTGAATGAAGACTTTCGCAGACGAGATGCTCGAGTCTTGTAACACCGCCAACAATATGAGCCAAACTGACTTTCTCAGTCCCATTTATCGTGGGTTGAAACCCCTCTCGAGAGAGAAGTAGAGCTGTTGACTTTAGGTACGCTTCTTGCAAGGTCCACACAGATGAGAACCACGGATCTTGAGCCAGTTCCGTCAATACCAAGGCCACTCGAGCCAGCCAATCCGTATTAATCAGACACGTCGGTAGCTGCTTGCCCCTTGGCCTCCTGACAGTGGTGCTCTCGAATTGGCCAGGATTCCGTTGGCTATCTATCCGGTCTTCGAGAGGTGCTATGAGCTGAAAATATCTATCACAAATACTTTGCATGATTTCAAAGGGTGTTTGGTGCAGCCATATGAACCCGTTCCGAGCATTATGAAAAACCGCCCATTGATCACCCAAATCAGACCAATGCTGAGGACCATTGCGTTGGTCAACACAAGCGACATCGAGCCATAGATATTCGTCGCCTTGACATGCAGCATGAATAGCCTTTGTGAGTTGTGCGACACTGAAAGCAGTTGCGCCGTCAATTACTGGAATCTGCCAAGGGGCATTGTGTACAATAAGAGCAGGTCTGCTCGCATTTTCAACACGCCAGCGTCCCCACGTGTATGACAGAATATTGTACGCCGGCCTGGAAGGGTTCCCAAAAAGGTAGGAATCGAGCTCTGTCCTTTCCACAGATATCATGGTTGGTACGTGTAAAAGTCGCCGAGGCCAACCAAATGTTTGTGCCGATGGTTCGTTCGTTGAAGTGGTGCCTGATGTCGATTCCATTTTCCGGTTCGTTGTGAGGGTATTGGGTTAGTAGTTTTGATTGAGATGTCTATTGCAAGCAATTTGAGAAACGGGAAACAACCCAATATATGTCAGATGACCAATGGTGTAACCGTCAAGTGTTGTACAGGGCTATTGTCGTTGCGGATCATATCTTACTCAATCATGGGCTTCTGGAGCCATAGTCGCTGCCCAAATATCTCTTTATCCATTGGAAGCTCAGCATGACATTATGGGTATGATTGGCTCTTTGGCATTTTTGGGTGTTCGATATACCCCTAGTCTATTGGCTTATAAGTTGCCGGCCCTTCAAAGGCTGTTTGACGAATCCAGGGGGCCATAAAACTGAGATAGCAGAGTACCTTGGTCTTCAGCATGATCTGATGGCCATTGAGCTATATTTAACAAGCCAAGGAGCACCATGGCGGGGATAATGCTGGATTCAAGCCAGCTACAGCAGAAGTGGGTAGCCATGATTGCGCGCTATGAACTGATGCAAGGCATAATCGAGGTTGTCTTTTGCCTCAGAATGGTCGCCTTTTACGCCCAGTATTAAGTCGGAAAATGCGGTCGAATACAACCATGTGCAAGCCCCCAATCTTCCCGACCGCCGGCTACGAGCTTTTGAACTCTGAGATTTTGTCAGCTATTCCACCATACGGGTTGGTCTGTCCAAGTTCTTCTCTTCATGCTGAAATTCGTCCCAAGAGTCGCTTCTACTACCGGCATAAGGAAGTATCACAGTTCACTTCCTCTTGAGAGAAGTCAGTCTTTGCTCGACATGCCAAACTCGTCCAAAACTGTCTGAAGCTTGACTCCTCTGCCAAAACGTGTTAGCGCCCCTGAACGCAAATAAGCCATTCTAGCTCGTGAAGATATAGCAGGCATGACAGTAGAAGGGCAAAAATGATAAAAATCAAAAACATACAACAGACGGGATTCGCTGGTGGTCACCCACCCAACTACTAACCGCCCGACCTGCGGCTTAAGTACGGCTGAGCGGACGGGAAGCCCTGTTCTCCGCAGTCTATGGTCGTATGTACTCAGATCCTGCTAACGGGAATACATGAATCGTTCATAATGCAAGGCTGGTGATGTCTGCAGATTGTAACACAGGACGGTGGGCAAGTGCTGGTGAACTGTGAACTTCTTACCTTCCCTCAGCAATAATTGCGCACAATCCCATACCAACGTCTCGTATTTCGTTGTACTCATGGAGTAACTTGATGTGCTCCTTCACCCTTGCATCTGCCTTCAAAAGAACGGCATGCTTTTGATCTTCCGTCAAACATTCGGTCTTGGAAGCCCCAATTCCATGTAGGTCGCCTTCATCGCTGGCATATAGTGTCTGGGAGAATTGTGCAAGCGTTGTCTCAAGCTTACAACTGAGGTCGACAATCTGAGATTCCAACTTGGCGATCTGGGAGCGACAACGTGCCTCTTTAGTATCTGCTACGGGCAGCACTGTGGGCACCAAAAGTGGACTGTGGGATGGTGGAGGCTGCGTCGAGACGTCCGCTGATGGTTTCTCAGCCAATGCCATATCATGCCCCGTACCATTACTTACTCGATGCTACCTGGACATTCTCCCCAGCAGGCATAGGGTCATCCGTTATAGGTGCTTCTTGTTCAGGAGCTGCGCTTGTCTCCAGTTTGCACACCTTTGGTGTAATTTCAGTCATGCCTGGACGTGGTATTCCAAGACGAACATGATCTTCAACTGCTGGACGTTAACGCGGTTGTTCCCTCCACCGGTGATTCCTTATCAAGAGTCGAAGAGGAGATACAACCGAATCCAGAGAGTAAGCAACGGCTCTAATTTACAGGCAAAGAGAGAAACTTGTTGAGAAGATGGGGTGCGCATGTGACTACTAGATGCGGCTCCGAGAGAATAATAAAAACTGAGGAGTGACTACGAAACGAGAACCGCAGATGGCTTATCAACCAAAGCGTCGATCCATGAGCTAGAAAGTAATTGTTTAATGTGCGAGACGGTGACTCTGTTGTATATGGGTATCCGAGTAAAGCTCACTGATCTTGCAATCCATTGATGCAATTTCCGTCTGGAGATGCACAATCCCGCCCAGTCCAGACAGAACAGTCTTTGATGAGGTAGTTGAGGGGCTACTGGAGAATTGTGGAGAGCTAAATCATTGTAATACTATGTATGCCTTGACGAGGACGCTGTTGGTCTCTTTTTTCCCCGGCATATTAATTATTGAGACAAGCTGTCCAGAATCTTAGCGCAAAATTCCCGAAGGGCCAGCACAGCAGCACCACAACAGCGCACCCTTGGATATTGGAGCTCCTTCATACAATTCTACATCCAAATCCACGACAACGATAACCACCACCATCACCTCTTCTCTCTCCTTTTATCTTTTGATCTTCTCTTCCACCAGACGAGCGGATTCCGTTCTCGTCTCTCTCTTTCCTTTCCTTCTTTCTCTCCCTTCAAAGACCTCAGCGAGGCCCAGCTTATCCAACATGAGTGGCTGTAAGTAAATCCAACGACTCTCCTTGCCCAGCAGCCTACAAACGACGACATCATGAGTACTAATAGACAACAGTACGATTCCTTGATCTCATCAAGCCCTTCACGCCTATCCTTCCGGAGGTGGCATCGCCGGAGACGAAGGTTCCTTTTAACCAAAAGTTGATGTGGACAGGGGTAACAAGCTCCAAAGAGGTTGCGGCGCAAAACTAATGGAGTCGCAGGTCACTCTCCTGATCTTCCTGGTGATGAGCCAGATGCCTCTTTATGGTATTGTGTCATCTGACACGTCAGATCCCTTATACTGGCTGCGTATGATGTTGGCCAGTAACAGAGGAACATTGATGGAGCTGGGTATAACTCCGATCATTTCATCTGGCATGGTATTCCAGGTATGAAATAGCATTGGGAAGGCGATAAAATTCATACTGATGAAAACTAGCTTCTCGCGGGAACCCATATCATCGATGTCAACCTCGACCTCAAGACTGACCGCGAATTATACCAAACGGCGCAGAAGCTGTTCGCCATCATTCTGTCTTTCGGTCAGGCATGTGTCTACGTTCTTACTGGTCTCTATGGCGCTCCAAGCGACCTTGGAGCCGGTGTCTGCTTGCTCCTCGTCCTTCAACTCGTCATCGCTGGCCTTGTGGTAATTCTGCTTGATGAACTTCTACAAAAGGGCTATGGTTTGGGAAGCGGTATTTCTCTGTTCATTGCGACCAACATTTGCGAGTCAATCATCTGGAAAGCTTTCTCACCAACTACTATCAATACGGGTCGAGGACCGGAATTCGAAGGTGCCGTGATTGCACTCTTTCACTTGTTGTTCACCTGGCCAGACAAGACCAGGGCTTTGCGTGAGGCCTTCTACCGCCAGAATTTGCCCAACATTATGAATCTCCTTGCCACCATCTTGGTATTTGCGACAGTGATATACCTTCAAGGCTTTCGTGTTGAGATCCCCGTAAAGTCTTCCCGCCAACGTGGAATGCGCGGGTCGTATCCAATCCGCCTGTTCTACACCTCGAACATGCCAATCATGCTACAATCAGCTTTGTCCTCAAACATTTTCTTGATCAGCCAGATGCTGTACTCTCGATTCTCAGATAACCTTTTGGTCAAGCTTATCGGCACATGGGAACCTCGCGAGGGATCAGCCCAACTTCACGCTACATCAGGCATTGCCTACTACATGTCCCCACCTCTTAACTTCTCCGAAGCTCTTTTGGACCCTATTCACACTGTTGTGTACATCACTTTCATCGTTGTGGCGTGTGCTGTCTTTTCTAAGACTTGGATCGAAGTCTCTGGATCTGCGCCCCGCGATGTTGCCAAGCAGCTCAAAGAACAAGGACTCGTTATGGCTGGACATCGTGAACAGAGCATGTACAAAGAGCTGAAGCGTGTCATCCCAACTGCCGCCGCCTTTGGTGGTGCCTGTATTGGTGCTCTGTCCGTTGCTAGTGATCTTCTCGGAGCTCTTGGTAGTGGAACCGGAATCCTTTTGGCTGTCACGTGAGTACACTTTCTTGAAAGTTGCATTGACAATTACTGACATATTCTAATAGTATCATCTATGGCTACTTCGAAATTGCCGCCAAGGAAGGAGACATGGGCGCCGGTTTGAAAGGTATGATAGCTGGCTGATAGGGGCCAGGTTGCTAATAGAATCGGACCTCTAAATGCCTTGGAAGGACAATCCAAATACCTCGAGCGTCTTGGGATCTATGCGAACTTGCACCTGGAAAAGTTCTGCAAGCTTGTCGTGTATATATAAGTTGTAAGATGATGAGGTTCCGTCCTGTGATGCTTACCGAGGCACGCAGAGAACAAAAACTAGCTTCTGCAATGGCAGAATAAAACTAAACAGCAATATCATAATGCGTTGGTTCTTATTTGCTCAGATCTGCTCGTGGAGCGGTATCCCAATAGTAGATGTAATTTCATACATTTTGAATACGGAAGCGGTTATTAGCGGTTGGAGGTTCTCATTTTCGGGTCTGATTAGCCCATAACGGGGAGGCAGGTCATCAAGCTCGAAGCTCCAGCTCATGCGCCCAATAGAAAATGAAAATACCTGGTTTGGCAAAATTTCCCAGCTACTTTCAAAGTAACATTAGGAAAAGCTCGAACCTCAATATTGTGCTTCAATACAGGTCGTTCACAGGTTCATCGATCCTGCGGAATTCCGATATGGAGACCGTCAATACCTCTACTCGTCTCGAGAGCTTGCGCAAGCTCATGAGGGAACGCAAGGTGGATGTTTATAGTACGAAATGCGAACGAGATGCCACCGAACTGGAGCTAGATGCGCTGACCGTTTTCAGTCGTCCCATCGGAAGACAGTCACCAGTCAGAATACATTGCGCCATGTGATGCCCGCCGAGGTGAGGCCATATCAGTGCTACCTTGCTATTGCGATCAAGACACCTAACAACACTATGCGCAGAATTCATATCTGGTTTTACTGGCTCCGCCGGTACTGCAGTAATCACCCTGGAGAAGGCGGCATTGAGCACAGACGGAAGATACTTCAATCAAGCTGCGCAACAATTGGACAGCAATTGGACCTTGTTGAAGCAGGGCATGCAAGATGTACCCACTTGGAAAGAATGGTGAGTTAGAAGCCATCCCTAGATTATACGACGCTCAGCTGAAGACAGGGCTGCATTAGAGGCGGAAAAGGGGAAGACTGTCGGCATTGACCCATTGGTCATAACCAACTCTGACGCAAAGAAACTCTCTGAAAAGCTGGGAAAGCGTAGCTCGGGAGAACTGAAGGCCGTCGAAGAGAACCTTATTGATATCGTCTGGGGAGCCGATAGACCTGCTCGACCGGTTGAGAAAGTCAAGGTCCTCGATGAGAAGTATGCTGGAAAGTCTTTCAAGAGCAAACTCGATGATCTGAGACAAGAACTAGAAAGGCAAAAGAAGGACGGTATCGTAATTACTATGCTCGACGAGATCGCATGGCTGTTCAACCTCAGAGGAAATGATATACCATATAATCCGGTCTTTTTCTCCTATGCTCTAGTTACACCCACCGACGCTACTCTCTATGTTGACGAGTCGAAACTCGATTCAGATGTCCGGCCTTATCTTGGAAATGCTGTACAGATAAAGCCTTATGATGCATTACTTTCAGATTTGATGATCGCGGTCAAGTCATCTGGATCCGATCAAAGTGTCTCTGGCGCAAAATATTTGATCTCGACGAAGGCGTCATGGGCACTTGCTCTCAGTCTCGGAGAGCTTGGAGAAGAGGTTAGAAGTCATATTGGGGACGCGAAAGCTATCAAAAACGACACAGAACTTGAAGGTATGCGATCATGCCACATCAGAGATGGTGCTGCTCTCAGCGAGTACTTCGCCTGGCTTGAAAGACAAATGGAACAGGGCGTGAGGCTTGATGAGTCAGAAGCAGCAGACAAACTAGAGCTTATCAGATCTAAGAATGACCTATTTGTCGGTCTATCATTTGATACGATATCCTCAACGGGTCCCAACGCCGCAGTGATACACTACTTCCCTGAGAAGGGAAAATGTTCGGTCATCGATCCAAAGGCCATTTATCTATGCGATTCCGGTGCTCAATACCTGGACGGTACAACAGACACAACCAGAACATTACATTTCGGTACGCCAACAGAAATGGAAGTCAAGGCATACACTCTAGTTCTCAAGGGATTGATAGCTATCGATCAATTGGTCTTTCCAAAAGGTACAAGTGGATATGCTCTAGATGCTTTTGCTCGGCAACATCTCTGGAGAGAAGGGTTGGATTATAGACATGGTACTGGCCACGGTGTTGGTTCATACTTGGTACGTCCATACCTATCATGACAGCAACAATCGCAGACTACGCAGGAGTGAAGATCTCTCATAATTTCAGGAGACGTGGAATCGAGAGCGTACTAACAGGTTCTCCTTTCTTCACAGAACGTCCACGAAGGTCCCATTGGCATCGGTACTCGCGTAAACTACACCGAAGTAGCTCTATCTCCCGGCAACGTCATTTCTGACGGTAAGCATCCCTCCACTACTCCTCCTTTTCTCTCCACCCTCCATCTTCCTAACCTCCTCTCTACCTGCTCCAGAGCCCGGCTTCTATCTCGACTCATCCTTCGGAATCCGAATCGAAAACATGATCCTCTGCGTGCCCGCTTCGACCACCCACCAATTTGGCGACAAGCCCTTTCTTAAATTCGAATGCGTCACGCTGGTCCCACTATGTAGGAAACTAATTGATAAGAAATTACTATCAGAAGAGGAAACAAAGTGGGTCAACGAATACCACCAGAAAGTCCTGAAGACAATCGGACCTTTCTTCGAAGGAGATGGAGAGGACAAAAAGAGAACTAAGAGGTGGTTGGAAAGGGAATGTCAGTTGCTGTGAATGGAGACGCTATTCATGATTAGAAAAAAAGAAAAAGAGGGTCGATGAATTAGGTCCGCGGTTTTTGCTTAGAGGATTCTCGAGTCTGCAAGTACTCTACCATCTCATATCATATTATTTTCCATATACCGTGAAAAACACGGAGATAGAAAACAAACAACCCATCGATTGATAGATGATTACAGCGGTACAGGAGAAGGAAGAGTATGAATGAATTTATTAAAGCAAATAAATTAGATTCGAGACAAATAAATCGTTCAATATACCCAACCCAACATCCTTTCCCCTCTTGATTCCTACTCCCCGTCCATTTACTTATTCTTCTTCTTCTGTTAAATACAAAATACCAACAACCAGAATCACGACAGCATCTGTTTCCCCTTTATCTTCCTACATATCAACACACAGACAGAGAAAAGGAGAGAGAGAGACAGCAAGCATCAGTGTGAAAGTATAGATATAGAGATATATAGATCAATTACCTACAATTAGCCAGGTACGTCGGTACATAAAAGATCACAAACTCATTTCCTTAATCATTAACATGTCGAACAGCACGGCAGAATAGAGCGGAATATGGGTGAGAACAAGATGCAGAGGTGGTGGAATCAAGAATCATATGTATTGAAAGTGAAAACTAAAAGGATTCTTAGACTGTAGAGGATACATCTTGGATATCGATGCTGTCTGTCAACATCAAGGTCTGTCAATGTTTCCAATCCGGATTCTTTTGAACCATGTCTTGACGTATCAGATTGGTGGGAGACTCAGTTGCGAGTTTTGAAGAAGTCCATGCAGGTATTGGGCTTGTGTATTTCGCTTTCAGTATCGACGGAGACGTTTGTTTTGATGTCTATCTGGTGTGTCAGGGGTCTGCTTGAGGTCGTGGTTGTTAGTTAGGACGTAGTGTGATTCGGACATGGAGGCGGGTGCGAGGATGGGAATTGGGAGGATACGAGGATAGTACATTCTAAAAAGAAGATGGTACCTCTGCTGTTGATGGTTCAGGAGGGTTGGGAATGTCGTCGGTCGTGACGACAGGGTCTTTGACGACATCATCTCCATCGGTTTCACGTGGCGAGTTTTGCTTCCCATTTAGTTCTCCTTTTCCATCAACAATCGGAACTTCGGAATCCTTGGAGATCGCCAATTCGCATTCAATAATACTTTCCGTTCCCTTCTCAAATTCCCAGATCCTGTTGATTTTCAACCCCACACCTTCACAGAGCTCTCTCCAGATTTTTTCTCTTCTCTCTTCGCTAGAATAGAGGGTTAGCATGACCCAGTCCAATCCCGTATTTTCCCAGTAGGCACCCTGATCGGGTATGACGTTTTCGTTGATTAGAATCTTGCTGTAGCCGGGGGTTAGAGCGGGGATGAGATTGGATAGGATTTCGTGGCATTTTTGCGTGGGCCAGTCATGAAGAATGGAGTGGAGGTAGTAGGCTCGAGCACCTTGAGGGCAAGGTCAGTATAACAGGGTTTTTCTTTGGACAGGAGCGAATCTGGTGGTAAACGGGATGACGTGCGGAAGGCTAAGAGGATCTCGAAATGTTCATGTCTGCTTCTTACCTTTGATGGGTTGCGGAGTGAAGAAATCGTGAGCCATCGCCTCGATCCCCGGTGTTAACTTGTCTTTCGCTGTTTCAATAGTACCCGGAAGATCTTGCAGAATCAGCCGGCCAGAGATGTCAGGATAGTTCTTCTGGAAATGCATGAGGTCATGTCCATTTCCACCGCCTACGTCGACGAGGAAAACGGAGTCTGGATCCTTGCTGGCATCGTTAGCAAGAACCTCATCGATTGGCACACATCCCGGTTCCATCCATCTTTTTCGACTGAGACTATAGGCGCCCATAAATTTATTGAACTCTTGCATCAGTTCGGGACGCTTGTGTATCCATTCAAACATGTGTTCCTTTGTGTTGAACCACAGCTGGAAAGGACTGTCAAGCGGGTCTCGAGGAACGGTGTAGTTCGTCTTCTTGAGGAACTCCGGTAGGGCGAAGAACGCTGGTACAAAGACTTCAACACTGAACAATGGTCAATAACATTTATAACATGTACGTGATGAAACGTAATACAATTTACATACCTGTAGAGGATGGACGCTGCGTGAAGGGGATCCACCAACGCAGAAGCGAGCCTGGTAGGCTCGTATGTATCGGCGGCTACTTCATGGACTACGCTCATCGCGGCCAAATGCTTGATTATGCGACCTCAGCAACTGTCAGCACATTGCCAACATCATTTGCTCATCATGTCAAGCTCGTCGACGTACTCAGAAGATCGATATTTGCACCAACAGATTTCGCAAGCTGTTCAGTGGTTTTTGGCTTGCCTCCATCTTCGGCGAGTTTCTCAAATAGCTTAAGCTCTATAGCTACTTTGAGGAGTACATTCAACGGTGCCTTGCTTGTGTCAAATGGAGATCAGACCTGAGGGAAGCTTAGAAAACTCATGGGCTAGACAAAGGAGAAAATGAAAGAAGGATGGATGGCAGCGATTCCAGGGTAGCTCTTTGACGCAAACGCTGATTGCAAACCCAGCAACATACCTCAGCCCAAACCATTCTCAGCAATGCCTCCATTGGCGTCTCAACCGCCATATATAACGACCGTGCCTTCACAACTAAGTCCTTTCGAGCCTTCACGTCACCCATTTCTACTGCTGCCGTCAAACGAGTGACGTCCCACAGAAGGGATTTCACCTCGGGTAAAGAGATTGGAAGGTCGTCAGACATATTCAAGCTTTTCTGATAAAGGAGTATAGATTCCAAAGAAAAGTCGTGAATCTCGAGTGGTCGAGATCAAGAGCTACTTTAGAGCAGCCTCGGTGGGCATCCATTTTGACCGTGATCATTGGTAACCCGCTTCAAGACCTGAGGGCATCCTTCCACTATTTTCGATGCTAATAGCACCAAGACGCTCCAATAACTTGATTAGGATTAAGAGACCGTAAACAACTGATCTCATCCCCGCAGTATGTGTAGACAGGTTGGTACAGCAGGTAGCTTCAGACCCAAATGCCGTGTGAGAGGGAATACTTGATTCGGTGACCAAGAGAAACAGCCAAGATGTCTTTAGTCCGCGATAATTAGTCTTTGGCCTGGCGTACTTATGCAAGGCCAGCTGTTCGGGATGAGATGTTGTCGAATGGTGGTTGGTGAAGAAGACCAGGGACGTGGGCAAAGATAATGCATGGAGGGGTGGATGGAGAACGGACTATTTCGTATGTAAACACCTCATTCGTGAGTATTATGGCACCAATGACTTGTCGCAATCCTAACATGTCTCGTGAGAATTAATTGACGAGTGAGAAAGGTGATGGCTATCAATAAATCAATCTTGCATTCGCGTGTACGCTACAAGAACTTCGTCATAATCTACGGTCTGTCTGAAGGGGATATCTTGCTTCCGTCATTCCTTTTCCTGTATACCGTTTTCTTGACCAAAGTCCCGGCAATTGGAGTGCGACTGCTCTTCAAAATATCTCATGTTTTCTAATGCACCACCAGCTTTAGCTGCTCAAATAATTCCTGATAGCACCTTGCAATTTTCGGCTTCCTTCTCCCAAGACTTGCGTCAAGTTTTCCAAGTCATCCCCTGCCGTGATTCCGAAACGTCGTATCATATCTTTGGCAGCCGTTTCGAGGTCACCATAGTCGCCTTCGGGAGCGTCATCTTCCTCTGGCCGACCGAAGTAAGCATTAGAGCTGATTGCAGAAGCACCTTCGAAGCCCCCAAGTCTGGTCTTAGCTTCGGCTTGCGCAGCCGGATCGTAAGCCTCTCTACCGAAAAATTCATCAGATGATATAGACTTTTGTGTTCCGAACTTCTGGCGAGCGTAGTCCTCAGATTCATCTAATGTGCATCAGTAAACACTAGGATTCTCTGAAATTAATCGGCACTCACCTTCCACAGCTTTGGATGCGCCAACTGCACCGAAGCCCAATTTCTTTGCAGGGGCGGGTTTTGGTGCAGCTCCGACTTGTCCAAATCCAAGACGGCCAAATCCCATTCCCAATCTCTCAATTTCGCTTGGGGTTCTCTGGTGTGGCTGACTTGCGTTCCTGGCGGGACTGACAGGCGTGGGAGAGACGATTTTACTTTCAGAAGGGGTTGAGACTTTTCTCGTAGCTGCTTCTTGTTCTGCCTTTTCGGCTTCTGGATCATATCCTAGCTTCTCTATTCTTTCAGCTTCTTCCTTGGCCTTCTTCTCGGCGGCTTCGAAATCGATCTCTTCACCCACAACCTTCTTCGCGCCTAGCCCTGGTTTCTTTTTCGCGCCCAAGATATTCGTTTTCTTGGCCGCAGTGGCAGTAGGTCCTTTTCTAACAGCAGAAGGTCCAGCTGACCGAATCACGGTTGGCGCTGCTGTCTCTTGACCCTCGCCTGCGACAAGAGGCGACTTCGGTCGAGTAGCCCCGTTGGAACCAGAGTTTGCTCCAAGGAAAGGTGAACCTGTTCGAGAAACGACTGGTGGGGTTCCAGTTCGCGATGGAGGATTACTGGGCCGCTTGATTGTCGGTTTGTCCCATGACGAGAAGAAATCGTCCCCTCCATTTCCCGTGGGTGTCTCAGCACCAGCGCCGCTAGCTGGCGTCGCAATATCTGTAATTACAACTTCCTCCGGGAATCTGAAATTTGTTAGTGCGCGAGTCGCATCTCATAATAATCTGTGGTCATACTCTTCAGCATCCCTGGCAGCTCTCTTCTTGAGCTCTTCTTTGTACTTTGTTGCCGCATTTGACGTATATTTCACTTTCGCATCCTTACTCGCGAGTGCGGCGGAGCCACCATTGGATTGGAAGAACTTGGTGGCCGATTCATTTCCACCCACTTTCATAATACGCAATTGATCCCATCGCCATACTTCTCTCAGTTAGAAATTGTATATTGGAGTAGAGGCGCCATGACCATACCATCGAGATTCGTAGATCGCACGAAGGAAATGTGTACACCGAGGTTACGATGATTAGAAGAACAGTCCAAACATAGGTATACACCAAAAGGCACCGAGGACCACGTAGGGTTCTTCTGGCCGCAGTCGAAGCAAATCTGCATTGGGTTAACATCAATATTTCCACGTCAACGAACTAACCTACCCTGTTGGCAGGCTTTGTCTTCAACTTCTCGAAGATCTTCTGCGACTGTGTCTTGGTTGCGCTCATTGTGGACAAGAATGAGAGTTCGGCGGTCGATCAAGTATAAAAGTTAGAAGACCAAGGTCTTCCTTGGATACGAAAGACTGTTATCGACGGTACAGGGCGCCCAGATGGTGTGAATAAAGAATGAGTTGATTTTCTTGATTGATGTAAGGAGTGTGCAGTGTGGTTCTGTATACCGTGGTAACCTTTGGGCGAGGATATTGAGGGACCGACCAGATCGCAATTTGGGGCCTCTCTGCGCCGCCGGTGGGGACGATTGGCCGGGCAGATAAACTCGGTGGAGCCAATGGCGACAGAAACATGCTTTTCCATACCTCAAGTACACGATACCTACAGTAAGCATAAGGAACAATCAAAATACCATGGCAGTATTTCGATATCTGAATGACCATTACTGGTCTCTTCACGAATGTGCCAAATGTCTTACTGTGAAGACCTATCACCCTTCTTTATTCTACATCTCTACATAATAGATGTCACAAGCGGTTCACTGCTAGTGCTAGTATATCCGAATTGCATGTGCGTCCAAATTTGCATACACGGATATCTGCCTATATTGTCCGAGGATAGTTGAAAATGGTCTCTGCATCTTTACTCTTCCAGAATGTGCCTTCATCTCCTGGAAACCCGAACTCCACCATACTCTCTGGCTTCATCTCGACACTGTAGCCTGCTTCCTTTGGCGTAACAACCATACCATCCTTGACGCTGGCCGGGTGCAAGAAATGCTCGTGCAGATGATCCACATACTCCAACACGCTCTTCTTACCACTAATCACCACATAGTCAATGGTAGACAAGTGTTGCGTGTATTCAGGGAGACCGACGCCTCCGGAATGAGGCACTATTGGGACCTTAAACTTGGCAGCCAGCAGCAGGATTGCAAGGACTTCGTTCAGTCCACCCACACGGCAAGCATCCGGTTGCAAGACCGTTAAGGACCCGGCTTGCAGGAATTGTTTGAACATCACACGATTCTGGCACATTTCTCCAGTTGCAACGCCAATATCATATGGTGCTAAGGCATCGCGGATCGCCTTGTGACCGAGGATGTCGTCAGGTGACGTTGGCTCCTCGATGAACCATGGTTTGAATTCAGATAAGGCTTTCATATATCCGATAGCCTCCGGAACAGACCAAACTTGATTGGCATCAACCATCAAGACATTGCCTTTATCGTAGCCAATTGCATCACGGGCAATACGCAGGCGGCGCTTGTCGTCTTCTAGATTGCTCCCAACCTTCAATTTGAAATGTTTGAAGCCAGCCGCCACACTTTCCTGCAGTAGGGATTTCATCTTCTCCTCAGAGTACCCGAGCCATCCTGCTGAGGTGGTATATACTGGGACCGCTTTGTTGTTTTCGGCATCCCGGATGCGATCTGCCTTTCCAATTTCGGATTCCTTTAGGAGTGCGATAGCTTCCTCTGGGGTTATGGCGTCGGTGATATATCGGAAGTCGATGCAATTCACGAGCTCTTCCGGGGTCATGTCCGCTACTATCCTCCACACCGGTTTATTGAGTACTTTTCCCCAGAGATCCCAAAGAGCATTCACTACGGCGCCAAGAGCAAGGTGAATAACACCTTTCTCAGGGCCAATCCACCGCAGCTGAGAATCAGAAACGAGGTATCTCCATGTCCTTCCCCAATTCGAGACAAGGTCCTCAAGATCTTTGCCCACAAGCAATGGAGCCAGCTCAGAAATGGCAGCACAAACGATTTCATTTCCTCGCCCAATAGTGAACGTCTATCAACACATAAGTAAAGCAATCTAGACAGAGAAGTTGCATTATTCACCATGCCATGTCCCGTGTGTTTGGAATCTGTGTCTAGTATACACCATGCCGAGGAGTAATCCCCAGCAGCATTCATGGCATCTGATCCGGTCTTATCCAACGACGTCTACAATTTTATGTCAGGATGAATGTATGAAAGATGAAGCGTGGAAAGAACGTACTGGAAACCGGGTATCCGCGGTCTTTGCACCCGTTAATTTCACCATCGCGAACTGTCTTCAAAGAATGATCTTATATTCAAATAGTCTTGCGGAAATATCACTCTATCGACTGCGATCACATATGCTAAAGAAACGGTCGAGAGATGAAGAAATGGCAATAAAGAGGCCGCAAAGCCAAGTACGATATGATTATTGAAACAATTTTGACAATAATGAATAGTATGAGCCTTATATACGGCACCGGACTTGTATATTTATTTCTTCCACGGCATGGAATTGGTATTGACCAGACTCACCCTTGCAGTCCTGGTTCGGGAGCTTCTCCAGACCCTTAACGGATCAACTCCAGGGTCTGATTGCTGGAAAATTGACGGGAGAACGATGATTGAACGAATGGATCAAGAATGGGTACTGACAAGGCCCACGTTCTACTCAGAGTAGATGGTTTAGTCCACCCTACCACAACAAGCAGCTCTAATTAGCAAAAGCCATCGTTATTGTTATTGCTGCTTGCACTTTCCCATAACACACCGATACAGCGCCAATTCCGAAGTATCATTAATTACTGGGACGAGAGAGGGGCAATGAATGAGGGGCTGAATCGCCCTTGACCACAGGAACAATCTGTATCGGAGTTTCTCCGATGAGATTAATTACTCAATGTACAGTAGTACGGTACATGGTACACACCTTTCCCCATGATACGGTACCAGTTACGACTGCAATACAAAACTGTGGGGAGCGCACATTTCTGCCCCGACCTCACCTCGTTCGGGCCAAGCAGTGATGCCGGAGTTCATAGGTGACCTGGTCACGCTAAAAGGTCAGCTGGTCACTCCACAGTGGGTCAGCTGGTCATCTCGAGGCCCACAAAATTACCTGTTTTAGACTAGTGTAAATTATAATATTTTTATAATATTTTTTTACCCTTTTTTCATAATAATTATTAACTAATTAATAACTAGTTAATAATTATTTCTTATTTAAAAAGTAAAGGTGTCACGGGCGGCGGGCGGACAGGTAGGTGTAGGCTATCTGGCAGGCTCGGACGGCTGAGATGAATCAGATTGACTATGTACTACGTACTATCAGACAGGCTGGTTGACTAGGACGTAGCTTGAAGAGCTACAATCAGCAAGACAGACAGTGTGTCGCAGATATACTCTCACTCGGCTGAGCTTCCTTTCCGGGCTACACTCAGATCTGCTCAGTACAGGCTCAGACTGTGACAATAGATAATTAATAAATAATTAATTAATTATTAATTATTTAATATTTTTTATTTAAAAAATTATAGGTAATTAATTACTAATTAGTTACTAATTAGATTAGTTATTAACTAGTTATTAACTAATTATTAAATATTTCTTATTTAAAAAGTTATAGATAATTAATAAATAAATAATTAGTATTTAATTAATAATTAATTATTTAATATTTTTTATTAAAAAATTATAGGTAACTAGTTATTAATTAGTTAGTAATTAATTCTGAATAATACGTATATAATAAAATTTTAAAAATCCTTATTTTATAGGTAAAAAGTCTGTGGTGGGTCTTTTTTGTGGGGAATGACCAGCTGAACTTTTAGCGCGCCCAGGTCACCTGCATCCTCGTGATGGCGCCCTGAGCAGGGTGATCGTTCGGCGGAGTCAGGGTGAAACTAGGGGTGAGTCTTATCTTTACAGTTATTTACAAAAATCAATAAACATCTTAACAAAAACCCAAAATTATATATTTTTATTACGTATTATCTAAAATAAATTATAAGAAATACATTTAATATTTTAGTGAGCTCGGGGTAGAAATTTATGCTAGTATGTACACCGTTGTAGGGAAGATCTTTGGCCAACATGAAACACGAAACAGTGAATATCGTGCGGCATTTCAGTAGTACCTACCTACCAGAAGCCTCAACGGCTTGTTTGATTCGATTTGGCAGGAAAGTACAGGATAAATCCGTCGCTTTTTGACTAACAAGACAGCAATCATCACTGTTGGTTAATATATCATGTCTGACGCGTCCTACGAACGTCTGGCTTAGTTCTCTATATTCAGGATTCCGATGTTTGAATGCTGCCTTGGTCTTTCCACCTCTGTTGCTTCTCTTCCGAGACCCTTCTGGTAATATTTTTTTCGGCGTTGGCCGTGGAAGTCGAATGCCTGAAGCAATGGCACTGACATTTCCACAATATGTGCTGTTGAGTCTGTCATTATGGGCATGCTATGCCATATATGGTTTCGGCTACAGCAATGGATCGTTTGACATGATGACAAAGGCAGCCCAAGAACGAATGTTGCCTGGTACCGATGTGAAATACAACTTCGACAGTATTCATACTCATGCCAATGCATTCGGAGGAATTCTGACGTTCTTTTGGCCGGCCATTGATGGCTCATCGCCCGATGCATCTTTGATAGGATTATATTTTGGAGGCCAATTGATTGCTGCTATGGTTGTATTGATTATAGAATCGAAGAGGAAAGGTGTTGGTTCCGGCTTGATATCTTAGTAAGGAAGCTAGCTGGTCGGGAGATATACGAATCGGACAGTTGTTGACCACTAACGTGTATGACAGTGTCACGACATACTTTCTCCTCGCTCAATTCATGACTCTGGCCGCTACTTTTGGTGTCTGGCTGAGCCTGCATCTTGCATACGAGCAGCTAGTGACACCCAAAAATGCCAATGCTCTCCTCGTTGATCCGGTGGAAGCCTATACGACACCCTTCAGCGTCACCCTATCCTATATTATCCCAATGGTCCTGATGGCCTTTCCCGCCCCGACGATGGTTTCCTATGAAACCAAAATGGCTCTCTTCTTCTCATGGCTATTCTTCCCCATCATATGGTACATAACGCACACCGCCATTGTCTCCGTAGGAAGACACACGCTGTACAGAAATATCCCCTCGAAAGAAAGGACAAAAGCTTCGATCACAGGTCTCAACTTCGCCTACACTTTCGGACTCTTCTGCGCCACCATAGCCCACGTAGTAGCCATCACCATCTCCGCCACAGCCACATTATTTCCCGGAATATTCAAACCAGAACATGCGTCTGCGCTTCAACTTTCCAGGATTATCATACCAAAAATGCCGTGGAGCCAAGTAAAGGCAACGGGCATCGGAGAAGGAGCATTCTGGTTATTGCAATCAGATTACACCATCGGAGCTATCGCACTCTTGACCTGGTCGATATCTCTGAACATTGAAGCTAAGAACTCCAAAGACATCATTCAGCGATGGATCAAGGCTTTGATTTATGCTTGTTTTCAATCCGTCTTGTTGGGCCCCATGGGGGCAGCGTTGATTGTTGTTTGGCGTCGTGATCAACTTATATTCATGAGAGACATTGAATACGTAGAGTAATAGTTATACACGAACCATTGGTTATACTTATACTAATATTGACAAAGCTTTGACCGAGTCTCTCTGTCCTTCTCGTCAAGTTTGGTGGGTTTGAATTCGAGCGTAGGAACCCAACTCTGTGGCACGAAATATCTGAAGTCTGAGCGATCCGATTATGAAATTCTGTAATGAAACTTCCGGTTTTTCTCTCTTGAAATGCGTCCCGTTTGCAAGAATACATCATTATCAATATAATTTGGTAGGCGAATGTATATACAAGAATCAAAAAGACCACCAGGTCGGTAGCAACACAACCACATGCACCACGATTTGTTATAATGCTGCATAGTCTGGTAAAGCAATGAAGATTAGGGGCCGAAATTGAGTTTATCAGCGGTTGCGAGTGTAAGATGTATCCTTTATTTCGTGCTTATCCTCGTCTAGGACCACGCCTAGGACAAGAACCTCTGTTCCGATCACTGCCTCGTGTTTGAGATGACGATGAAGTAGCGGTAGGTCGATGAGGTGGCATTGCAGCAAAGGATTGAGCCTCTGGGTTCAGTTCTCGAGCTTGCGATGTCAAAGCGCTATCTTTGGCAGAGTTGGAAGGCGTGTTTGTCGTGGAAGACACAATTACTGAGTGACCTTCTTGTGACTGTTGTTGATGGTAATGTTGCTCTCTCATCCCACCACTATCATGACCAGTTACTCCCCTCCGTCCCCTACCCCGTCCACCCTTCTTGCCTCCTCTTGATCCTATAGTACCACGCCCCTTATTATTATCCTCCGCCCTTCTCAAAGCTTCTTCCGCAACAGCCTTTTTACTCTCCTGATCCCACCAGGCTTGAAACTCTTGTTCAGCTTGGATTTCTTGTAACGACCGTTTGGCAGTTCGCGCTTCAACAATGGCCGTTTTTTCGAATTGTTGTTGGTTTAGGATGTCAACAAGGGATGTCTTAGAAGATGCGAAGCCTTGAGAATGGTTGGAATGAGGAGTATGGCGGATTGATTGGATTTGTGGAGCAGAAGTGGAATTTGACGGGAGCGTCGATCTTGAGGTGCTTTGATGGAGTTGTTGTTGAATGGCCGAGGAAGGGGGACGACATGGCTGGGGTGCTGGTTTGGACGGAGACAAGGTCGAGGGTGGTTGCTTTGAAGCCGAGGATGAACCACCTGAAATGGTCTGGCGGAGAGTCATATTGGGCCGATTTGTTGAACGTTGAGTGGTATTCGTAGAAGCGCTTGCTTCAATACGATCCGTGACTGCTGGCGCGGATGGTGCACGGACGGCCTGCCATGGCGAGTTTGGTTTGCTTGATCCTTGACTTCCAGGCGTCCATGGAGCTCGAGTAGCTTTATTTTCTTCTGCCCTTTCTAGCCGCTGTTGTTCCACAATCTTCTTACGTTCTTTCTGAGACATTTTTGCTCCAAAAGAAGCTTTCAAAGACTCCGGCGTTCTCGAGCCAATAGCAAGAGAAAGATTAGATACTTTGTTGGCGGACGCTTGAGCTATGATATCCGTCAGGTCGGTTTTATCGACTGCAGGGGCCATTGACCAAGGCTTGGCAGGCTTTGCGAAACCAGTCGTCGTGCTTAGGGGCCTGGAGGCTACTTTGCTAGAGTCATCATCTATTTGTCTTGACTGAAATATATATGACCCGTTCGCACTGGACAGTGTCGTCGCGATACTACGAGACATCGACCTGGCCTTTACCTCTGTCCACTCGTTTTCTTTGGGTGTGCCGGTCGGTGTGGTCATATCCAGATCTCGGGGTCGAATGCTTGGTGACGGAAGGTCGGGCTCCACTTGCGGCGATGCAGATCCCTCCGACGGCCCTTCCTCATCCATATCAAAGAGAAGGTCATTCGCCGACGCCTTGGGGTGCAGTGCAGGAGTCGGTGCAGGCGAGACCGACTCTTGTTTGCCCCTCGAATTTGGCCGATGAACCAAGCTGAGAGATTTATCAACACTTCCAACCCGGAGTTTGTTAATTGCTGCGGAACGTTCTTCATCTTGATGTAGGCGCGACGAGAGCCGCATGGAGTCGATCTTGCGCTGCTTGGCGATATCCATCTTCTCGATGAGCTCCGGATGTCTTTCGAGCAGCTCCTCCTCAGCTTTGCCGCTTCTTGCAATGAGGGAATGTTCTATTTGATTATCTTGAACCACGGCATCAAGTTCACATAATAGATCCTCGTCTAATTCCTCGAGAAGTCTAGCGAATTATTAGTCTTGTATACGTAGTGCGGCTAATGGACCGTTGACATACCTATTCTCCAGCATGACTTCAAGATTTAGGCAAATATACTCAAGACAGACTTTCTTGATTTCATCAACCGTGCAAGGTGCTACGGCGTTGAGGAGGTGACAAACATTACGAATGTTTACTGGCCATGTTAGTTTGGTCAATTTCATAATAATTTAAATTTTATAAGTCTTACCGTATCGTCCAAGTACTTTTTGACTTATTTGCGCGAGTCGATCTAGCATAAGCTCATTGGCAACAGACATGACATCCAGAATGACATCTAAGAATCCGTCTAGGTCTTGAGACAAGACTTCATCGAACAATTCCTCGCCTGTGTCGGCGTATATATGTCGAAGGACTAATGTGAAGATATCTGGATCGACGTGCTTTAGATCGACTGTTACTGGTTCGGCTGCATCGTTCGCAGTATCTCGCCGAGAAGCGATCCATTTACCAGCGGCGCGGCCGTGGAACATGCCCTCAAAGAAAGGGCACCTCAGGCAAACAAGAGCACTGTGCGCCTTGATCTCAGTGTCATTTGCCAACTGAATTGCAATATCCCCATCAACGAAAAACTGTTCGTCGGCGAAAGCCAGTTCCATATCAAGATGAAGGCGCTTGCTGGGGTCGACTTGCAATCGGGCGGCCCGTTCAAGGCCTTTCATTTCCAACTTTGCCGCGATATCCATCACTTCTCGGCGAATCTGTCTAAAACGTGCCGCTGATGCTGGCGACCTTCTAGTATGGTGCCATATATCCACAACATTCTCACAGTATGCGTAAAAAACCACATTCACAAGAGTGTAGAAGTCAGCTCCATAAAAAAGCATCTGCATCTGCCCATCTTTGCCGTATTCTATCGATACGGCATCCGGTATGTTGAAGAAATACGAGTGCTGGAATTCACCAAAGGCATGACGTAGGATACTACTCCTCGCTCCAAATATGAACGAGTGGGCTGGAATCCGTACTTTTGTCACGTTTGACACGACCCACATATCATAGGACGAGTCGCTGAGGGGCTCATGGCGCTGCAATACATGCTGAATATCGCTTTCAGCATCCTTGGACAGAATCAATGCCTGCTTGATGGTAGATGGAGTGTTTCCGCTGGGATACGGTGTCCAAAATCTAGGCTGTGGATTTTCTTCGTCGGAATCTTCGGTGATGGTGAAGTTACGAAAGGGAAGAAGGGGAAGCAAATCACCCCAGAGCGTCTGGGGATCCACATCTATTTGCTCCTTTGTGACTTGCGTATCTTTTCGCACTGCAGCAAAGGCGCCAAAAGCATTACTTCGCACAGCCACAACTCTTGTCAGGGTCGGAACTCTAACAAATTTGTAATCTTTTGCACGAGAGGTCGTCTTCTTCGCTTCCTTAAGATTTGCGCGTTTCTCTTTCCGCCAAACCGAACCCGACTCCGTGCAAAGGATGATGGATCCGTGCTGGCCAACAGCCACGTCACGTGCTGCCATGTGAGATTTGCGGATAGACCATACCCGCGTAGGTATTGGAAGGGCATTTTTGGCCTTGATCGGATGAGTTGTGGATGTGCCAATAGACCGGGCATCGCCACGTTGGATTACATCAACAGTAAAAACTTCCCCAAACGCTGATAAGGCGCAAATAGTGTTTCCTCCACTTGTCACTTTCGTGATATGATTGCTGGCATTGGCTGTGAAACGCTGGCTCGGTATAGTTCCACTTATGACACGGTGGTCAAAGCTTTCCAAAGGGAAGACGACTTTAGTCCAGCCATAGTGCGTGAATACGATGACATCGTGGTTGTCGAGGAGTACGATTGTAGCCTGATCAATAGCTGCCACAGAATGTATGGAACTTTGAAGTACATTCACTCCTACTCTTCGAGGGGAGGTCTGGATTTCTAAGGACCGTGCATCGGCATCCATCAAGCCTAGTTGTCCATCATTTTTACCAAATGTGTACAGCGCGGAGGATGTGATGATGGCTGAATGAGTCGCTGACGCAGCAGCACCGACTATGACCTCCCTCTTGGTTGACCCAAATAGCTGCCGAGGTACTAACTGTATGGGAATATCCTGACCGACACTTGGTGCTGGCAGGGAATAGCCGAGCTGACCATACTTGTTGCTTCCCCAGGTGAAGACTTCGCCTCTATCAGATATTGCGATGGTATGATCTTGACCGAGAGCCACAGTCGCAATTTTCTTACCGGCCAGACCACCTGAGTCGATGCACACGAGCTTGAAACGGGTAGTCTCATCGCCTGTGCCAAGTCGACCCCCGGGTCCAAAGCCAGACATGAAAAGATTCGCTTCTGGGTCATCCGTGAGCACAGCTGTAGACAATTTGGACATCGTAACATCTTGGATAACCAGTGGTTGATATTTGATCACTGCTGGTAGATCGTCCTGTGGGGGTGTTAAGACTTGGCTAGTACTAAGCTCCTGAGCTTCATAATGTCTGGCTTGCTTTTCTAGGTATTCTTGTTGAAGAGAACGTAACAAATGCATCGGTCTATCGAATGGCGGCCGCTCGGGGAATTGTCGATCGTCCTCATCACCCAAAGCAAGGGTCAAGTTTTTGTTGCTGCCAAATGTATATAATTCATCGCCTCGCAAGTTTATCCTTGGTCTGATGCTTCTTGAGCGGCCCCCGTCATCTTCATTCTCGATATTACTTTCGTCCACAGATGAGGAATCGTCTCCTCCAGGCCCTCCTGCTATAGCTTGTGTTTCACGGTGAAGGTCGCGAGATGCCACAGTCAGGCCAAAAACTTCAAAGGGACTATTTCCCTCATGGTCTTTGATTTTAATCAAGCCGCCCAGGTGAGTGTGCGCCATTCCGGAAGTGAAATCCGTTGCGTCTCGAACATCGCGCAACATTATGGCTTGCGCCGCTGAAATGTTTCCAAAGTAAAGGGCCCGGTGCAGGGGAGTCCAGCCACTTTCCAAGTCCTGAACATACAGATCAATGTAGGGAACATCGACAAGAGCCTGGACAAAGGCATAGGCATCTTCATCCACGGATGTTGCAGCATGGTGAAGGATAGTACAACCATGCGAATCTTTCGAGTTGATGTCCGCACGGGTCAAGACTCGACCCGCCGCAGGTGGCCCCTTTCCGTGGCTGCCAACACCCTTGACATCAGAGCTCTTGCGAGACTTCAAGGGCGTTCGAGGCGATGTGGCGATAGCTGACGGACTGCCTATCTTGAAACCTGTACTTGTCCCATTCGTCCCCCCCGTGGCTCGCGAACCATGGCTCGCATAATTGGCCTCGGCCAGAAACTGCCGAAACTTGTCGACATCATTTTCAAGATAATAGCGCCAAAGATTTACACTCATAGATTTCGATGGGGCCTGAGAGTTCTAACACCCCACTAGTCGGCCTCGCTGTACCCTCAAGAGTGATACGGCGTGTTTAAAGGCGCGAAAAGGGTGAAGGAGCTCCCGGCAAGTAGACTGCAAGGAAAACGCGCAGTTTGCGCGCTTGGTCGACAACTGTTGGATAGATGGATGGATCTTGTCGTTCTGGATTCCTCGATATTGTGGGTGACGCGAGAGATGAGGTAAGATTATTGGCGATCGACTAACAGCTGCAGCTAATTTGATATCAGGTCGATGCGCAGATTTGAGAAAATTTATGTTGATCCTGCATATATCTTCCTTGAGAGTGTACTTGCACACAGATGAAGAATTGAAGGTCTGTCCTCTATGACACTCTTCCAGCACTCACTCATATTGTGCCGGAAGAATGGCCCGCGGGATGAGCAACGAATAGTCCCCGCATTCATACGTTGTCCCGCAATCTCTGGATGATCTCTTTCTCAGCCTTCTTAATTACATAGTAGTTATTAGTTACTTTCAAAGCGTCAATGTTTGGCCATTGGGGTTGTTGATCTCATCAACGTGATCCTCACCCCACCGAATGGTTATTACCCAATCACAACAACAGCATCAGCCCACGAACTCGACTCTGGACGTTGTACTCTCGAGTAAGACATCACGGAGGAAATCGTTATTTCTTCTGAAACTCTTGGCTCAGGTCATGGAGCGTGAACAATGTACCCTACCACGGTTGTCCAGCTTGGGACCTATACCCCTGCTATACCTCGGTGAATCGTCACATGATTCCAATACTTCTGTTCTGACAGTCTCTTCCTCTTTCGTGTTGACGATCGTGGATCGTATCCTGAGTTTAGTCGGCATTTTTTTCTACTCCGAGTACGGAGATATCCCTACGAAACAGACAGCAGGAAAGGAAACAGAGAAAGCCGACATAGTCATTGCCGGACGCTCAAAAGCAGCTGCTTGTGGCCCTGAAGTTCTATCACATGCTAAGCAAGGTATCAGACTACAGGGCAACTAACTGGTCGAGCCGCAGATACTGCGCCTAGGAAGATCACTACCAGACAGGTTCTGATCCTGAACCCTTCGAATTCCCCGAGTTGATCGCAGGGCCAACGCAAAATATCCGAATTCTAAATACCATAGTAGCTGCGATTCCTATACCTCGCATGGTTACCGAAACGGCTTAGAAAGGGGGAATAAGGTTGACGCTGTCTCCACGGATAAGTTCTCGCACGTGTAAACCCAAATTGCAGTTTCCTATCCTCAGTCTACTCTTGAGTATCTTGTACTTGATCATTGAGAGTACTAATTATGGAAGAACCCGAAGGCCGAGAATTGCCTCTGGAGAGGCCTACTCAGAGTACTCTGTATTCCGAGAGTAAGTGGCATCTGACAGCAATCTTCCAGCTTTTCCCCTCCATTCGTCGTGACTACTGATACTTATGGAAAAGATGTGCGGTAATAGAGCTGGAGGAGACATGCAAGTAAGTCAGAGTAGGGGCATCTGCGAAGTTACCAAAAATCAAGGCAGGGCTCATCGACCCCTGGCTGTGGAGATGGAAGACTCCAGAGAAAACGCGATGTTGAACGGGTCGAAGTGCAAAGGCGGCCGCACTAACGCCTTTTAGCCGCAAGATTGAAACGCTCTAGGATTTGTATCCATACCGACCAGGGCCCAAGACCATTTCTCTTACACAGCAGTACTGGAAATACCTTCAGATTGCACTACAAATTCTATTGCGTGGTTTCGACAGCGGCTCGAAAATTTAGGACTGGTGCTTGGCATACTCAGAGTAGATCCAAAGTGGACTCGTGGGGCCTGTCAGCAATTTTGCTTCTCCTCTTTCACACGGCATATTGTCTAGACTCACACCTTGCACGCCACGGGACCGCACACGAATACTTCTCAAGTTGAAGTGTACCAACAAGGTCGTCGATGGCGATGCTTATCTCATGGATAGATGTACTACGGCACTCTAGATCTCGCCGACCTCTCGCTTGACTATTGTCTATAACATCAGTGGCTTGAGGGTCTACTTTTATTGTCCCTACTAGCAGAGGAGCAGAGGAGCGGAGGACCGTAATCTAGCCTGAAGAGCTCTGGTCATTCAAGTTTCGAGCCTTGCATTGCAAACTAGGTCCTAATCCATTTTCTTAGAATCCCATTGTATGACCCACGGACCTCTATAGGACGTCCGCTATCCCGGTTCTGTCTATATTCTACTGAAGCTCCTTATCCTTATGTCTTAGCGTAGTCCCTGCTTGCGCTTCATATATGAAGATTTTCCTTGAAGCACCCTCAACGACTGTTACTTCTCAGCATCTGTGATTTCCTCGTTTCACTCGTTCGCCAGGATGTCATCTTCAACTCTGACGGAGGCTGAGCTTCAGCAAGATCGAGCACCGCAGCTGGCTGCATCCATTGGGGTTTTCTTGGCTTTCTCAGTCATCGCCGTGGCATTGAGAGTGTACGTGCGGATTTTCCTTGCACGGGGGTTTGGCCTTGACGATGTGACTATGGTGTTTGCTTTGGTGAGTACTAAATGAGGATTTACCCCGACGCCTTCAAGTCAGCGGGCTTCCTAACGCATCATGCACAGGCGTTTTATGCCGTTTATGGAGGGTTTGTTTTCACCGGTATTCATTATGGTACGGGTCAGCATGCTGCCGCATTGTCAGTCTTTAACTATGAACATGCTATGAGAGTGAGTCCAATTAGAGAATACTACCCTACGTCGATGCTAACGATGCTGTTCTCATCTAGGCTTGGTATTTTTGCGAGATCTTCTACAACGTTGCATCGCCACTTGTGCGCATTTCTATTGGTATAATGCTTCTGCGTCTTACGACCATCAACTGGCACAGGATCACTATTTACGTTGTCATGCTTGTGTCGACCCTGATGTCTGTTATCCTTGTGATGGAAATCATCTTTCAATGCCAGCCGATTAAGTTCTTCTGGTCTGCTACACGAAACCCACTTCATGGTCATTGTATCGACTCTGCTGTGACGATTGATTTTGTGTATGCAGGCGGCGCTATTTCCTGCGTATGTGACTGGATCCTCGGTCTTCTACCATGGTTGCTTGTGCGAAAACTTAACATGAACCTTCGCACCAAGGTCACCGTTGGAGTCCTTCTCTGCCTTGCCAACTTCGGATCTCTGGCCATGCTTATTCGCTTCTACACAATCAACCAACTGGCATCTAGCACTGACTTCCTCTACGATACTACCGACCTTGCCATCTGGTCAAGCCTGGAGACTGGGGTGGCTATCCCCGCCGCCTCCCTGATAACCCTGCGTCCGCTTTTCCGCACATTCTTTGGAGCAACACGCGGTACAGTGGAAAGCAATTCTCGTCCTTACCATGTCTCCGCCATGGGAGGGGCCCGCGGCGCAGGATACATCCGTCAAACGACTCTTACAAAATCTAGCAGTATGGCAATGAGGGATATCGAGCGTGGAACCACTGGGAAGGGTGACGTTACCACCACTATCACCGCCGACGGCATAATCAATAACAAGGATTGGGGTGCTCGAAGGAGTTCAAGCAGCGATCCTGCAGGTCGCGTGGATACTGATGAACACCCTTTGCAAATCCATCGCAACCAAAACATCGATATTCGTTACGGTAGCTAGGTCACAACATCAGTCAAGCAAAATTCCTATAGGTATAACATGGCATCTCTGCTATAAACAGAGCGTATAGCGAGGAAATCAAACTTCAAAGTAGCGAGCATATCTTCAGGGAATAATCATTGTCTTGGGGTAGGAAACCAACAGCAAATATTTTGCATAACGTTATATAGTTACGTATAACGTACTATATCTCTTTTCATCTCACCAGAATTACAACTTCTGTCTCTGGACGAGACCTGCGGCTGCTTTAACATGGCATTGAAAAAAAACAGCACTGAGTTACGGCTAAATCTTAGTAAATGTATATAAAAGCCCAACTTCTCTAAGCTACACAGTACTATGCCTGGGCTTGTTACGATTGTAGGGAACCTTTTCTTTTCGGGATACGTCAATGGCAAGTAACCTACAAGGTTCCGCTACATGATTATTCGAAAGTTCTTTTATGCTTGGCCATGTACATGTAATTATCGATAATCCCGAGAATTCGATACCTTAGGCAGATATGCAGGCAGCAAGAACCTTAAACCAGAAACCAACGTTCTTGTATCTAAAGTCTTAGCTCTGCGTGACATCGGAAGCATAGCTTGGTCCGAATGTTTCAATTACCTTGTCGCCTCTCTGAGAGAGCGGCTTTCAACTCGTACCGTGGATTTGGGCATGTCCTTGCGCTATATAGGAAATTTTCCTGTCTACCACTTGCTCCTGGAACGGTCCGCAGAGGCCTTAACACCTCAAGATCCGTCTTGATGACTTCGCCTCAGCGACCAATGTCTCGTGCCGTGGTACATATCGAAGGCCCAAAAATCACGTCTGAAAATACAGGAGAATTCGACGATGCTAAACAAGAGGAAATAAAATCAGATTTGAGAGATCAGCTCGCAAAGATTCCACATAATTGTGAACAGCTTACCATCGACCATGAAACGCCGTCTGATGAAGAATGGAAGCTCATAGGCGACCATTTCACAGGTGTCAAAGACCTTGAGCTTTCATCGGGTTGGAATGAACTGCTGAATGATGATATCCCGCTCCACTGGCCTCTGGAAGCTTTGACATTGATCGACCCGTGTGGAGAGCTGGTTAGAACGCCTTGGATATTGGAAGGTCGAGTCAAGTTTTTGCGTTTGTGTTTTACATCTGGGTTGCGTTTCGAAGGCCCAACGAATGAGGAGCTCTCTCGGATGCACGAGGAGAATATCAAGGGTGGCGAAGTGGAGGAACAGAAGGTTGGTGGGTTGAAGTTCATAGTCCTACCCGCTTTGGCACATGACTGGCTTCGTGAGAAGCACAGCGGTAGGGCTGATGAAGCTCCGAAATCAAGGCAAGACGATGCCATAGCAAACACGGGACAAGATAGCGTGGAACTTGACCAGACAATCGCCAACACCGAGACAATGTTACAAACCCTCGAGATCATCGAGAACGACGCTCACGACGTCTTATTCAGACTCTGCCTCTCCTGTGGGAGAATTCTAGACAATCTAACGAATTTATATTTTCGTGCAACAAACGGCTGCGATTTCTACTACTCAGAAGACATCCTTCACCAACTTCTCCCACAATTACAAAAACTACGCACCTTGACTCTAGTCCTAGGAAGCGAATACGAAGATCCCAACCACCTAACCGAGCTATACAAGAACTTCCCACCGAACCTCGAAACGCTACGATTTAGAGGAATGATAGGTCTGGCAAGGAGCAAAACATGGCCTAGATGGATAGAGGCATTTGGAAACCCAGACTTCCTTCCCAACCTGCAAAGACTTGGCTTTGTCTTGGATCTGAATGGCCAAGAAGAAGAAGAAGAAGAAGAAGAAGAAGAAGAAGAAGAGGCAAGTGGTGGCGAAAAAGGAGTCATCATCACTGACGACAAAATTTCCGCCCCAATCCCCGAAGCCACAGACGCACAAAATCCAGCATCAAACGAAGAAAAAGCAGATATACCTCAAGACTCAGATACAGAACACGAACACAAAACCTCAGAAGCGGATCTACGTTTCGCCAAACAAGCTTGTAAACAACTATTGAAAGCCGCAGAAGCAAGAAATGTCATCATCGAGTCATTCTCAGAGCCCTATGGAGACGGCAAGGACAATGGGTTTCGTGTTGATGATCGCTGGGATACTATAGATTGTAATCTAATCTAGCTACAGTACAGTACAGTAACTAGGTCGATAATTCATAACTCACATGGGATAGTGATATCAATCAGCAAGCAAGATAGATTTTGGACTTCTTCCGGATTTGGAAGTGTTGTCCAACGGAGTCTTACGGGAGGGCTCGAGAGGACAACGACTTGGTCGACATGGGTCGAGTCGAGATTACTGTATTTGGAAGGGTGTCCAACGGAGTATTGTATTGCGGGAGGGCTTGGGAAATGCAACGACAGGGTTTGACAAGACAAGGCAACGACTTGGTCGACCTAGGTTGAAATTTGTGTCATTATGTACTGTAGGTAAAGTACCCTTAGTTGTCACTCATCCCACTCATATCTAGAATGACTAATTAATGTAAAATATCATGTTTCTGTTGCTCGAATGATTCTCATTTTCCCTATCTAATTACATATGAACAGACTGGCATGACTGATTATTTCCACTTTGTACTCTGCGGACAAAAGGTGCAGCCAGATATGGATAGATAGACCTTACGTTTCCTAGCTCAAAGCTGCATTGCTTCCGATAACTGCCCCAGGAATATAAGGAACATTGAATCCAAACGGAACCCATACTCCAAAAACCCTATATCTCTGTCCCTCAGATGATTCCTCTTTGACTGCCTCGTAGAATAGATCTCCTTGCTCCTTGAGATGGGTTCCGGTCTTAGGTAATCCGGTGCAAACGGTGATGACGTGTTGGGTGCTTTCTGGGATTTCTCGTACAAGTCCAATGCAAGGGAATTTGTCTAAGAGGACCATTAGCTTCAGATTGTGCGAGTGGCAGATGTCGAAATCGAGTCCCAGACACAGGGCGACAAGCATGTAGACGGATGTGTAGTGGTCTAGCCAGGGAGGTGGTGGCCTATGGTTCGGTCTTCTTTGGCCGTGAGGGCCGTAGATGCTGGTAGGAGGGATGAGGCTAGGTCTTTTCATGGCAGCTTGAACATGGAGATACCCCATATAGGTGACGTTATCAATTCTGTTTGTATCGTTTGGGTCCCAGACCTCTTGCCCCAGTTCAGAGTAACGGCCAGCCATGTTCGCAAAGACTTTTGTGGACAGGTTGTCGAAGACAGGTTCCAGGGCTTTGGCAACGGCAGCAGCGTCAAGAGAACCGAAAACCTCATGGTACCCCTTGGCAAGTCGGCTGAGGGGTACATTTGAGCTCCAAGGAACGCAAATAGGTATTTCCCCTCTCGGACCGACAGGTATGACCTGGTTCCCCTCACGGATGACAGAGTATATTTGATTGGAGCTGCGAAATTCCATGTGATTGAAGTACGTTGTTGGATCCCATATTGCGGATCTGCCTCCTGAGCATTCACTGAATAGACCGCCGACTGCGCTTGTTGGTAGAGTTACCCCATGATTGTGTTCGAGCTGCCGCAACGCATCATCCATCAGCTCTGCGAGACTCATTGCCTTGAACTTCCGTGGAACCTCGTAGTCGGGGCAATCTACCCAGGCTGATATCACGTAATCCCTGGGATTCGTAGCCTTTCGATTGGAATAGCTAAGAGACTCTAGGTTACCAATAAAATTGCGCAGTCGCTGCGCCACGCCCTGTGGTCTGCACGGTTTGGTGATGAGTTGACCAGCGAGAAATCTGTATCCATCGTCCCGAGTCAGCCCGCACTCTTTCATGGATGCATTCATGTTCGCGACAAAGAGTAGCTGATCGGCTGACAGTCTGACGAACAGGTCCGTTTTGTCGGTTAAGATCGCCTTGTGCCTTGCCAATTGCAGACGCACATAGGGCAAATCTGGGCTCTCTTCATACTCCGTCATGCATGGAAGCTGTTTTGTCGAAGTGCGAACCACGCGTATGCTCTGGCTGTACAACAGTTCTTGGCGAGGCCATTGCCGATTGAAATAAGAGCAGAGACCGAGAGCGTTAAGGCATTTCCACACCTCCTTGTCCCCATAGCATGTTTCGTCATCGCCAAGGCACGCGCAGCGGCTTCCTGGCATCAGTGCTACAACATCCAAGGTTTGATATATCAATGGAATTTTAGCAAGCGCCTGTCGGATCTGCTCATCTGTCTGAGGTATGCACAACTGGTCGATCCAGATCGCTGCGTGCTCTTTTCCGTATTCTTCGCCGTTCTCAATGGCAATCATCGCCAACGTCAGGATCAAATCGGGAATCTCCCACTCCTGCCCTAGTTCCATCTGAACTGGCTCGTTGCTCCTGTGAGCAATGTGGCCTAGGTCAACAGGCCTCCTGTCAAACTCTCCCCAAGTGTAAGAGATGGCGATTGCCTTGCTGGTGTCCAATTCGACCTCGTCAATTTCGACAACTAGATGCAAGTCATCGGAAAAGGCGCAGGCTTGTTGGCTGCAGAACCCCAACCTTGCTACGAGAATAGGTGCCATACCTTGGCTGCTGCGGCTACATATTGTTTCAGCGTCAGTAAGAGGGACGATGCTGAGTCATACTACACCTTGCCGGATCAGCCACTTGAATATTGACCCTGGTCCTTCGCGGGAAACATACTGATCGAGCAGTAGAGCAGCACTTGAAATGAACCCACCGACGCCCTGCAACGACGATGTTCGGGATTGGTCGAGGAGGGATGTTGGAGAACCAAACCTCGTAGCTTTCGGTAAGTTACTAAAAGTGTTGCCCTCTCTGGAGCATTTATGTTCTGTTATCTCCGAGTGAGTTCAAAGTCGCCGTGGCTTGATAAAGGATGGTATGCTTAGGCTGGGATGCAAGTGACTGTAGGAGGGTACTCTGCACTTGATTCAGCCTCAGCCCCCCCAGCGGCTTTGCTGCCCACCTCTACTGTATATTGTGACGGAGCGGACATGTGACACCTTGCCAAGACTGAGTAATTTGTGCTTACGATAAAAGCCTTTGCTTGATTCCATAGGCATGTAGTACTGTAGTAATAGATCCGTGAGAGCTTTGTTGCGTTGACCTGAGACAATGTTACACTAAATGTCACTTCGGGCCGGCCCTTCACTAGAGTACTCTTTCGCGTCTAAAGACTAGCTAGACCTTAGATTAATTAGTGACTTGTTGTTTACCGACGTCTTCCACTTAAAAAGAACACAGAATGTTGTATTTAGTATTTCAGATCAAGTATCATTAGAGTTAGGGCCGAACTGGATATGCAAAAGCAGTATTAAATTATAGTAAGATGCTTCTAAGTAAATGCTTTGACTATCTAAGAAGACAAAAATTCAAGATCGTATCTTCCGACTGATGTTGGTCATATGTCTGGTTTCGGAGACATGGACAGCATGGCTACTTCAAGTCATTAATCCTATGTCCTCGTCGAACGATGAGGCGCTTCTCATCTGAACACGTCGACAGTTTTGACATGTGCTTTTTTTGGACAAGCTTAGTAGTAGTAAGGGTGATCTGGGTCAGAAAGGTCGAAAACAACCGCAGAGTGAGGGCGGCCGCCACCGCGTTCCTCAAACGGTCTGATGAAGTCGATGGTGCGATTGAAAGACAAGCTACCGTCGTCATTGACATCAATGTAGAGAGCCTTGTAATCAGCTGGGACGTTGATGATACTGATGTCTCCGCCCTGAACAAAGTAGTCGGTGACAAGGAGATGCTTCTGATCCGGAGTAAGCTTGACGTAGTGTGGACTGATTGTTGGTTGCTCTTCATCTGGGTCGTCAAGGCGCTTGACGTTCTTGAGGTCACTGATGTCCAGAGCGGCAATGTGGTTGGCTTCACTGAATGTGACGTAGAAATATTTGCCATCTTGGCTGACGTCGGAGCTGTCAAGCTTGTTAGCAATGGTCCACTAGTTGATGAAGTGGGCAAGACTTACTAAGCGGCAATGCCATCTTTGTATTGTGAACCGAAGTCATAGAGCAACTCAGCTCTGCCCTGGTTGCCATTGGAGTCCTTTTGGAATGGGTAGATAATCCAGACCTGGGCGAGGCCAACAGCCACGGCAAGGGCTGCAGTGTCGGGGTTTCCAGGAATGAACTTCACGTCCTGAATACCACCGGCATCTGGGATTTTGATAGTGTTGATGATTGTACGAGATGGAAGATCCCAAAGTCGCAACGTCTCGGCATGTACAACACCAGTGGTAGGCTTGAGGATTGACAAAGGAATGACAAAGTCAGAGGTCAGGATGATATCTTTGTCATAGTCGATAGTGATACCGTGTGGTGAGAACTGCTGGCCGAGGACGTTGAGAGTTCCTTCAACATCTTCAGGCCACTCATGAATGATATCGAAATTGGCATCAGTTTCAACGAGACGTCCAGGTGAGGTACCGATGGCAGAGCCCATGTAGGTAATGAAAAAACCTCTGTTTAAATACTTAGCAAGATACGTAACAATGAGTGAGAGTGGTAACGTACCCATCAGGCTTGGCACGAAGCTCATCGGTGATCGAGGATAGGATAGCACGGTTGCTTTTCTTGAACTCAGGACGGTATGGGTCAGAAGTGTCAAAGTAGAATGCAGTATCCTGTGTCTTTAGGAGGGAAAGAAGACCACCACCAACTAGGGTCTTGCCATCGAAGCTGGGGCTCAGGTGATGAGGCTCATTTCCGCTCGATGGGACGTCGGTAATCCAAAGGAGTGTACCGAAAGTGTCGTCGTCGAGACTGTAAGTTGCGAGGAAGTCCTTGTGCTTCTTATCACCGGAGCCGGTCCAGAAGTAACCAATCTTCTTGGGTTTGATATCACTTGCAGTGAATGGAGGGCTCTCGAGAGGTGGGGTGGGGATCTGGAGGACAGGAAGGTCTGGAGCGTTCTCAGTCAAGGGCTCTGTGACACCTGGAATGGAGGGGATCAAGGGTGGTAAGGAAAGAGCGGCTGCCGCCCAGACCAAAAAGCTGGCGGCTGAGAAAGTGGAGAGAATAGAAGGCATTGTGAGTGGACAAAGAACGAATAGATTGCGCGTCCTCTTGCGTAGGATGCTGCAGTTGGATCAGGTGAGCAATATTGATGACGAGTCCTGAGCAAGTTTCGAGGACACTGGAAAACATTTATAGACGTTGCTCTTCTCCTTTCCTCGACTCTTGTCATCAACTGTGACAGCCCTTTCGCGGCGCTGTCTTCCCATCGAGATGAACAAAAACGAGGCTCCAATGTCGCCATCGCCCAATCTGATGGATCTTCACGACAAAATGAGCGTACTTGAACATGGACTTGGAACTTTCGTCTGCTTCGATCACTCTGGCTGTCCATGATGGAAGACAGTACGTACAAAGAGACAAAGTCGATATCACGATCAACATCCGAAGTGCCATTACGGGAACAACATATGACAAGAAAATAGCAATAGTTTGAACAAGCGAAGCTTGGCACAAAGACGAGCTCGCCACTTTGGGACTTGATATTCGAGACAGGAAGTGACAGGCATCCCAAAAGGGAAGCCAGCTAGGGAGACCAGTCGATCAGCTTTCCCACTGCTGGGGACAGGATCTACATGTACCTGGATGGTATACCTGGCGGGGTATAGAGGTGAATTCGAACAAACCAGGCACAATCTCTGATTGAACGGGATGGGAGCAAGCCCATGAGAAAACGTGGAATGCCCTTGTCCTTTTCGGATCCTGGTGCAGATCAGCTTGATCACGGGCTGCGTATTCCTCTGGTTGTATATGGTAGGAACGACGGCAAGTTTTCCAAACAAGCAATCAGTCTCATTTCACAAGGCGACCATCAATTGATATCCGAATTGATATTGACGATGTGTTCTCAGGCTGCCATACACATCTCAGACTACTACCCTCGACACGAATACTAGGTCATCACGACTTTTTTCCGTTTTACAAAACGATTTTCGTCCCCTGAACAGGATCAGCCTTGCCTCTCGCTGCGATGTCATTCCGATCTCTGAGTCTGAGAGCTGGGATAAAGTTCGGAAGGGGAGATTGCCATCTTCATCGTTAGCCCAAGCTACCCAAAAGGCATCATCATACGGTTGGTCCAACATTAGCTCTTAGTGGCAACTTGTTTGTTCTGATCAGGCTGCTGACAATTTTTTTCCGCCGGTACAATGCTTTGGCATGAGTAGTTGTGGTGATAATTGTCAAGCGTTGTTAGTGCCAAGCCGTAGATCATGATTCCTTCGTCGCCTTAAGCAGTGCCAAGCTTTTCTTCTACCATAGAACGGCAGCGGTTTGCCAAGTGCTCAGATCCCGTCCGTTGCTACCCCTTTTGCCAATCACGACATACACTATGTCCAATCTTACCCCAAGCCTTCCGGCGGACATGCGGATCCTTGTCACCAGCGACATGCTCGACCACATCTCCGCTGTTTACTCTCAACATCGCGTCACAGAGCAAACCTAATAAGGTTACTTGCGTGCTGACCCTCGTTTCCCCTCAAAACATCACGAGCAAGCTAAAGTCTTGGAAGATATTGCGTTATTGATCCTCTCAATGGCGATACATTGCAATGTGACGATTCAAGAGATGTAATGTAAATCCTTTCGATGCTATTGAAGTCAAACTTCTCAACGAGTCTGCCCTAGTAAATCACTTTCAAATGAGCTGTCATGTCGTGATGCCAGTAATCACTCGAGAAGCCGATCCAATCTGATCGAGTCGAGATTCTGGGTCAGTATATAACATGGAGGAGATTACCAGCAGTATGGAAAGGTGCCAGGGACATATCGAGTCTTGACAAGCCCAATTCTGACTATACTCCCACCATGAAGGTCCATTCGCTTCTTGTTCTTGGCGGTTTGCTCGCGGGAAGTACCTCGGCGGGCTTGGTCAAACGGGTGGACAGTTTTGCCCAAGGCCAGCCTTACAATCCTACTAATGGCAATGGCGCTCCATTTGGAGGTACCTCAATCACCCACATCTCTCATACCCCAGATAAAGGAGACTGATATTTCATTTAGGCGGTACCAATCATGAGATTGACCTTCAAAATCCAGACGGCTTGGGCCAGCAGTCGACTGATGCTGGAACTGTGCCCAACCTGAAGTGGCCTTTCTCCCTATCCAAGACTAACATCTACCCTGGAGGATTCACTCGAACTCAAGTCATCCAGGACAATCCTCAAAGTCACGACATCGCTGCTGCCCAACAGCACTTGAAGAAGGGTGCACTTCGCGAGTTGCATTGGCACAAAGTCGTACGTCAAGGCTCATGACCACTCCATCAGCCCCTGCTAATGAGATCTTCAAGGCTGAATGGGGATTCGTTTACCAAGGGAATGTCCTTGTCTCCGCCGTCGACGAGAATGGAAAATATCAAGTCGATAAGCTTGGTGTTGGTGATATATGGTATTTTCCAAAAGGTCAAGCCCACACTGTTCAAGGTCTTGATGACCAGAATGAGTATCTTCTCGCCTTTGACGATGGTGACTTCAATGCTGTTGGGTAAGATCAGTTCACAGTACTTCTACCCTTATTGACTAACGCCACAAAACAGAGTTACCTTCAATGTTGCTGACTGGGTTGCTCACACTCCTACATCCGTTCTCGCGAAGAACTTTGGCGTTGATGAATCAGTCTTCGATTCTATCCCTACCAAGGATCCATATATCTTAAACTCCACGATCACCGACGATACTGTGACTGGGCCCAATGGAGAACTTACTGGCAATTCTTCCTACACATACCATACCTTCCAACACGAGCCAGAGACTGTCCCCGGCGGTGGTGGTACATTCTACAAGATTGACTCAACCAACTTTCCCATATCTACAACCATTGCAGCTGCCTATGTTACTTTAAAACCAAAGGGTCTTCGAGAACTCCACTGGCATCCAACTGTAAGGACTTAATCAATATGTACACAGAAGTTTCCTTTTACAATACTGACCCTCTGAATAGGCTGAGGAATGGCTCTATTTCTTGAACGGTACTGGCCGTGCTTCGGTCTTTATTGGCAACGCTGCTGCCCGTACCTTTGACTTCACCCCTGGTGACACAGCTGTATTCCCCGACAACAGTGGTATGCCTTTTCCATTTTCCATTACATCGTTTCTTGTCCCCCTCCTTTTTTTTTATATTAAAAAAACAAAAAAAACCAGAAAAAAAACTTTGTTCCATTTGATCTTGGCTCCACGGCAATCTAACATTTCTTGCCGTCTACAGGTCACTATATCGAAAACACTTCCGAAACCGAGGATCTCGTCTGGCTCGAATTGTACAAGGCCGACCGTGTAGCTGATGTCTCTCTTACCCAATGGCTCGCTCTTACTCCCGCCGACATCGTCGCAAGCACCTTGAAGCTCCCCATCGATGTGGTCGAGCATTTCAAGAAAGAGAAACAGATCCTTGTCCAGGGAAAGTAAAGTAGTCGAGCGTACATCAAACTAGCAACTGGGCTACGAAGTATAATCTGCTGCATCGCGTTTCATATCTCGATTGGTCTTCTGAGAATGGAGGAGGGGTGAAAATGACATCGCATCCTATGTGTGCGTGGGTATGGATATTTCGACTTTGACTTGGCAATCCGAACCACATTATTCTTTAGGACATTGCCTCGTCCACTAATCTATTCCTGTAAACATTAATATTCTAATCCGAAATGTCTAATACGTCGTTTCTTTTTAAAAGCGCTGTCAAGATTCTACTTGCGTTGTGAAATATATAAACCGTATAATTAAATTGATTCATGGAAAACCGTCCTTATCTGAAACCCCGACTCTGTGGCCATAGTAGGCAGTGTCGGCATCTTTCAGAGGAGCTCCATGAGGGTTGCGTACATGCGAATGCGCACAAAGGGCAGAACAGCGATCGCGATGAGCTTTTGAGAATGCTACCTGGCTGTGACAAAACAATTGGTGGAATGATCCGGAGGTAGAGCAGAAATCACTGCGAGGAGAGAACAATCAAACGAGAAAAGCGATTGATTACTTGTTATGCTACCTAAGGTGACGGGTGAATGAATAGTCTCAGGACGTACATGTAAGTTGCCCGTCGGTCTTCATTATGATTGATAGAAGCCTCTCAAGGAGATGAGTACAGTAAGGTACTGTACAAGTGGGTTAACTATAGGCGATAGTTTCCTAGGATCGAAGTGCTCGTGATATGTGATATTGGAATTAACTAATTATTCGGAACATATCTAGGTAATTACAGTAATTACATACTGTAGTAGTAGTAATAGTAGTAGTAGTAGTAGTAGTAGTAGTAGTAGTAGTAGTTGTTTAAGTAGGTAACTTACTGAAAACAAGAAACAAAGGTCTAGTCTTATTCTTGGAACATGACTTGCTTAATTATTGGCCTATCCATTCCTACTCAGAGTAGAATTTGGTTTACTTATTCTAGGTTTTAGAACAAGAAAGTAATTAGCTGTATTTCTATAGTTATTGGAAGTAACGACTATTATTCTGGTCTCACGGTACTAGGTGGTCTTTGCCAAGTCGTGCGGGAGCCTGTCCTGTCCCCGGTCTCCAAAGCCTCCGCGAACTTTTTTATATGCGATGATAAATGTGCTGTATAATTGTGGCACAAGAACATCGCGCAATTACACCCGACCTTCAGTGATTCGACTGCCACCACAATTGCTGCGCGGCACTTACCCTACGGCTTACTGTTTGAACTGAGCGACACACCTATATAGCTTGTCAATTCAGACAGAATCAAAAATCCCGACGCGCAGCGTCGTCTGCGCCAACGATGTACAACCCATATTCAAGTAAGCTATGCTGTCTATAGATTTCATCGATCCGGTCGCTAATGAGAGCTTAGATCCAGGGCAATATGGGCGTGCACCCGAATATGGAGCTTTCCCAGGAGCACCAGGCATGGGTAAGTAGTCATAGGGCGATGTCCTTAGTATTGTTACTGACATATAGTCATAGCTGCTCCGCCGGGGATGGCAGCACCAGGAACGGCTCCGCCGGCTGCTGCACAACAGAACAATGCGCAACAACCTGGCTTCCCAGCCGGCTTTCCTTCCAACTTCCAACCACCGGCGAACATGCCCAACATCAACTTTTCTGCGCCTGTGATTAGATTGGGTACCTCAGGCCCTGCGAAACCATCGACCCCACTAGAAGGAGGAAGAGGCGATCGAGATGCTGGTGGACGGAGAGCGGGTTTAGGGTCCGGAGCAAATGAACAGAGACAAGATCGCAGAGAAGCACAAGCACCGCTCGTGCCTCCTACAAGGGATGAGATTATCAGGACAGTTTTCGTCGGAGGGATTACCGAGGGAACTGGTGGAGATGTTGGCATCGAACGCATCCTACGAGCAGCTGGCAATTTGAGACGATGGACTAGAGCTACAGATGCAGATGAAAAGCCATGCAAGTTTGGTTTCGCAGAATTTGAAGAGCCGGAAAGCCTGCATACGGCAGTAGAGATCTTCCAGGATGTTGCAGTGCCAGTCAAGAGGCAAGTACCCAAGTCAGCAAATTCCAATGGGGATGATGCTACGGATGGCGAGAAGACTGGCGACGAAGAGGTTGAGAAATCGAAGCTCATTGTAAGTGACCACGACCTGACTGCGAAATTCTTTACTGATTTGTCTACAGATCATTGCCGATGATAATACAAAGAGTTATCTGCAGAAGTGGGAAGATTCACAAGGAGGCTTGGACGAATCGCTCACAGAAATGCGCGTTGATCAGGCGAAGAGCGCATTGGAAGCCGTGTTGAACGACCTTACCCATCCCACGGCAACGATACAAAAGGATGATTTATCTGGCATAGATCGAGACGGCGATACTGCAATGGGTGAAGGTGCTAATGGTGATTCGGCTGAGGTGATTACTATACCAATTAATATGGAAGATGAACTTTCCGACATTCCAGCCGAGATGCGTGAGACCGTTGCGAAAGAGATTCAAGCATTCCGCGATCGAAGCAACCGAAGAGATCTAGAACGGTTGAGAAAAGAAGAAGAAATGGAGGCAATGGAGAGAAACAGAGGTTCTAGGAATCGCCTGGCATCTCCTCCCCTATCTGCCCCTACTGGCCCTGGCGGAGCCAACGGAATTCCACTTGGTCCTCGGGACAAACCCGTACCTAATGCTCCAGCTGGTCCCAAAGCATTCGGCCAACAAATACCTCGTGATTATCAAAAAGGTGTGTCATTTGTAAATGGCAACGCCGCTGTCATGAACCCGGAAGACGACGACACCGATGCTAGTGACGAAGAACTCGAGAGACGGCGTAAAGAGAAGAAGAATTCGGAGCTGGAAAAGCAATATCTTGATCAAGAGCGAAGATGGCTGAACCGAGAACGGTCGAGGACTGCTGCAGTGGAACGTGAGAAGAACCGTGACTCGGACGAAGCAAATCACCTTGCGAAGGAGAAGGAAGCAATGGCGAAGAGGCTCAAAGACTGGAACGATGATGTTGAGGCGTCAAGGAGGGTCGAAGAGTACTATGCTGATCGCAGTCTCTGGATCCGTAATCGTGCAGCATTTCGAAGTCGAGAGGCGGCAGCCGATGAAGCGGATCGCGCAGCTGAAGCTCGTGAGAGCGCACGCGACACACAACAGCGTGAGAGAGCCGCTGGTCTGGCTGACGATTTCTTGAGTCGTCAAGCCGATGAAATCGGGCGAAACCAGGAACATTCAGCACCAAAGGGACCAGGACGCTTTAAACTCTCACTTGGAGCTGCTGCTGCCAAGGTACAGGATCGCGCCAACGCCGCAACAGTCAACCGCACCCGAAGAGCAGCCGAAGCCGAAGGCCTTCTAGAGGACGAAGAAGAATCTTCAAGCACACAACGCCGAACCCTGATACCCATCGACCCGTCAACAATTTCCAATATTCCCGCAGCCGGCACAGACATGACCGACGAAGAACGCGCTCAAGCTGCACGGCAACTCGCCGCCGAAATCCCGACCACCAAAGACGGACTCTGGTCTTGGCCCCTCCAGTGGGACTTTGTCGACGAACAAGTCATCACCGAACAATTACGGCCATTTGTCGAAAAGAAAATCGTCGAGTACCTCGGCGTTCTGGAACAGATGTTGGTCGAAGTTGTGGAAACCCATCTGAGAAAACATGGCGGACCAGGAGACTTGGTAACGGAATTAGCGGATGCATTAGGGGAAGAGGAAGCAGAGACTCTGGTGAAGAAGTTGTGGAGGATGGTGATTTTCTTTTCGGAAAGTGAGAAGAGAGGACTTTCTGCTTGAAGAGGATGAGATTCCTGTACAGGACCGTTTGTAGAGAATCCGATTGAATCAAGAAATTCTACTTGGTAGATAGACCGTGTACCATGTGTTCTTGACCATAAAAAAGAAAAGAAAAAGTCGATATATGACATACGACAGTGATTGAATCACTCATATTTCCGACCGACCTACCGACCTATCCACTTACATAGTACAGATACAAGCAACTTATACACTATAGTTATACAACCAGTCCATCTATCCCATCTACTGTACCTTACACAAACAACCATCTATCACGTGAATACAATACCCATCCATACATACCAGAGAAGATCCAGTCAGATACAAGTTCAGGTCTAAACTTCTTCCAAGCCATTGAATATTAGATCGTAGAAAGGAGATTATATATATATATATAAATCTACGTACAGTACCTAAACGTCCTTCCGTGAGTGTAAAGTGGTAAGTGTAAGTGCTGATGTGAAAGCGGAAGAGGAATTATCCGGGTTGCTTACAAACAAACAAACAATAACTAATAATTCTTTCATTTGTCAAAGGTACAGACAGTACTTACAGTATAGTTAGTAATAATAACAACAACACAGGAATTAGGTCATTTGGCAATAACAAAGGGGGATCCAGTCAGGGATCAACGTCGTGCAATGTAATGTATGTTTTGAGTTGGGTTTTTGTAAAACTGTATGGAGGAAGGAGGGTAGGGGAATTGATTTGGATTTGTAATGTTGCATGTGCTTGTGCTTGTGATATTTGGTAAGATCCTATGTATTGTAGTCGATGGGTGATGGGGTACAGTAGGAGGACGAGAAGGAGGAGGGATTGGAGTATGGGGTTTGGTTGTGTATCCGATGTACTATGTACTGTACTGTACTATACTTGCTAATAGATGTGTAATACTCTCCAGGGTTGAGAGAAAGGGAACTACAGTATAGACGGAGTGAGTAGGTATATATAGGGGCTGACTATTCCATGTTGGTTTCATTTCTTCCTTCTTTCTTCCTTCTATAATTTTGATTCGGTTTGATTCAGATTTCGTTCGATTCCCTGCTATCGTATATCAAAAGACTAATGCTGTAAAAGATCCCCTATCCCCAACCCACTCTTGCATCAAGAAAAAACTTGCACCAAGATAACCAACAGACGAAACAATGTCCCAACCAAACCGTCCCATTCGTGTGGCCCTCATAGGTCTCAATGCCCCTTACAATAATACATCCAATCCTGCGACCGGTACGTCTTGGGCGGCAGCCGCTCATCTACCATATCTCACATGGTCACCGAAATATGAGATTGTTGCCTTGCAGAATAGTTCGGTCGAGAAGGCGGTAATTTCGAGGAATATCTATGGGTTAGATGAGAGTAAGGTTAAGGTTTATGGAAGGGCTGAAGGTTAGTTAACCTATGTCATTGTGTTTGACAGTTCATGGTGCTTGAATTTGTGCAACGGTTTCGGTCAGGCGGAACTTTTCGAGGAATTGAGCGGCTGATAACAGTTTCGTTATAGATGTCGCGAATGATCCAGATGTTGACTTGGTTGTCACAAGTATCCGGGTCGACAAGCATGCAAACTCTGTCATTCCCAGTATTCAAGCTGGGAAAGATGTGTTTGTGGAATGGCCGTTGGAAGCAAACCCTCTGAAAGCAGGGGAATTAACCGACTTGGTGAAGAGATATGGAGTTAGGAACATTGTTGGACTTCAAGGGGGGAAATCTCCAGTGGTCAAAAAAATGAAGGAGTTGATTGAACAGGGTGCTATAGGAAGAGTGGAGGCGAGTAATGTAGTGGCTAAAGCGTACGGAGGATCAACTATGGCTAGTCATGTGGATTATTTTGTCGACAAAGAGGTTGGAGGTAATATTTTGACCATCGCTTTTGGTCACGCATTGGAGTGTATTCTTGAGGGTGAGGCACATTGCAACCAACATTGGCGTCGATTGATAATGATCTAATCTGCTCTAGCGCTGGGCGACATCAAAACGTATTCCTCGCTGCTGGTCAACCAGTATCCGGAAGTTGACATCATTGATTCGTCCACAGGAGATATCAAGGAAAAGGGCCGCAAGAACACAGTTCCAAACCAAATCGTTTTCGATGGTATCTTGAGCTCAGGCGCTGTCTTGACGTTGAAGATGCACGGAGGCACTCAAGTTTCCACGAACCTATCAGCCCGAGGATCAGGCTCCCAGACAAGTGGAAACGGCTCTCCCATGCTCGACTGGCGAATCTTTGGTTCAAAAGGGGAGATTCGAGTTATAGGCCACAGCACCTGGTCCTTGAATACTGGTAGCAAGGATTTCAGAGTCGAATTGTGGAGTGCAGAATCCGGACAAACTGCACTCATTGATGTTGGAGAGGATGAGCTTGCGGCGCTGCCGGTACCTGCAAGAAATATTGGAAGGCTGTACGAAGCCTTCGCCGCTGGAGAGGGCTATCCTGATTTTGAGAAAGCGTTAAAGAGACATGATCTTATTGAAAACATGTATAGACAGAACAAGATGTAGCATTGACCTAGGCAGAACGAGAAAGGCGAGAAAAGGAGCTTTTGTTGAGTTGGGCGTGTACAATGACTGGGTATCGTTTTTAGAGGCTGCTGCTTTTTTGAAGCGCAAAAAAAGGTGGTTGGCGAGGTCCTGTCCGCTACTCCAATATCCATATACGACCTATCTCACTCATCATCCTACAGTTCTGATCGATCTGAAAATTTTTGAGAAACCTAATAATAGCTCCGGCAACACAGAAGCCATCATGGTCCTTCTCTTTGGGGCTGGGATACTCCTAGAGACGCTCAACTAGAGCGATTATCGGCCGAATTCGAGCCACTATTTACCACCTTCGGCGAACCTTTTACATCGAGCCCTAGGAGGCACAAACTTGCTGACGAATTTGGCGAACATGAAGACATCCCATCCATAGTATGGGCGGATCGACGGCTTACCTCAACCATGTTGAAGACCCAACTAGCGCTGTCAACACCTGCGAGGACTATTTGATTTTCCTAGATGAATCCAGACGCTGCGAGATATATCGAACAACTTTGAAATCCTACTCAAAGACTGTCCATATCATATTACTCATGTACTCCTAAGAGTGAGAGTTCAGCTAATGTCTCGTCCCCTCCCTCACACGTCGACGTAAAATGCTTCATCAGGCGGATAAGGCGGCCGCATTGGCTCAGCGATCCGAGGAGATAAGGGGTTCTAGGAGAATCAGTCATGTTATTCAACTCAGATTGATCCCGAAGAGCTTGAAGGCTTTCTTTTGCACGCCGTTTCCAGTCTGCTGTTCAAGGTATAGGGTTTGATGACCTGGGACCGTCAGAGCTAGAGTCTCATACTGTAACTCTGAATCTGTGGCCTGTTTCCTCATGTGTAAGGTGACAACCCCTGTGTTCTGTGGTCCTTCCACGTTGAAATGCATTTTCAGATGTTCTGTACCATTGCGGTCGAAGGTTGTAGAGGCGGCCAAAGGTCGAGCTCGAGCCCACTTGGATGTGGTAGGCTCGCCATATGCAATGATCTGGCGTGGGTCACCTAGCAAGTCGATGCAGCGCTCGTCGTTCTTAATTCGGTCGACGGCGTGATTGAATTGGCGGGTCTTGCTATCGGCAGCAAAAAGCTCGGTGTACAGGAAATAAGAGACCAGCGCCTGGATATGAAGTCAGAAAAGCTTGATTCCAAAGCTCTAGTTGTGTTACTTACAGTGCCTGCTGCACCAGCCAGAACGATAGCAAAGTTGAAGGTCTGCTGGGTACCTCTAACTGCTTTCTCTTTGGTACTCAATTCCCACCAAGGAACTCTGCCATCATCCCCAGTGACTGTGATTTGTCTTCGGTGCGACGTGCTCGAGGATTGACCAGGTTTACTTCCCAGTGTACTCTGAGTTGCATACTTCCTGACTACGCCCGCCGTGCCATTTGGAGCCGGGGAAAGGTGTTTAGCAGTAGCTGCATAGAGTCTGCAGGATCCCCTTGACAGTCCTGACCCAACAGCAGACATGACGGAAGAGCTCAGCGGGAGATAAGACTGCGTCCCATGCCCTGTACAAATCCTCGGGCAGCTTTATTCCGGTCAAGGCCGACGAGGAGACAATAAGAGCAATGGCCTTCTTCGTCACAGCCAAGTCCCGTGCGGAGAGAAGAGCTTCCCAAGAGCTTCAAAAAATCGACTGTAATTACTGCGCTACCAGGCTCAACACAAGTTGTCCCCACCAACTTCAACTCAATGACAAACTTGAGTATGGAGTAACTTACAGTATTACAGTAATTATCAATGAACTTTCAGAGTTTCTAACCACTGCTCTATACATACATACGACACGCCTTTGCCATAGAGATCCTTTGGCAGCAGCGGAGCATGCGCAGATGGCTATCAACATCTGCGCGCCACTTCAGTCATGAGAATCCCCTAGTAAGCGCCTACATGTTGCATCCGCACCTGATGCATAAGTTTACTGACTGAACGAATCTAGGGTCTCCCCCGCAAAGGGGCACCACCTACGATTCCCCGAATGCAACGCGGTCTCCCACAAAAGAGGAAGATACCGAATGTTTTGAAAACAATTGCCGTGTCCTCTGCGAAAGGCGGCGTGGGCAAATCTACTGTCTCAGGTACATCTGTTCCGAAATCGTTGACAATCGTCCACAATCCTTGTCCCTTGGTCGAGAATCACTCACTCTGACACATCATCTGCCTATCTATAGTGAACCTCGCCCTCTCATTCTCCCGCCTCGGCCTCCGCACTGGCATTCTCGACACCGATATCTTCGGTCCCTCGATCCCAACCCTCCTGAATCTCCATGACTCCGAACCGCCCGAGCTTTCCACTTCGAATCAACTCCTTCCCCTCCAAAACTATGGTTTAAAGTCCATGTCGATGGGCTATCTACTACCCTCCGAACAAGCACCCGTCGCTTGGCGTGGTCTCATGGTAATGAAGGCCCTACAACAACTACTTCACGAAGTCGAATGGGGAGGATTAGATGTCTTGGTTCTAGACCTCCCGCCAGGCACGGGAGACGTACAATTGACGATCGGACAACAAGTCGAACTCGATGGCGCAGTGATCGTATCTACACCTCAAGATGTGGCGTTCAAGGATGCGGTAAAAGGCGTCCAAATGTTCGAAAATATGGGCATCAAAGTTCTCGGTCTTGTACAGAACATGAGCGTATTCGTGTGTCCCAAATGCGGAGAAGAGACCAAGGTATTTTCCCACGGCGGCCATGGTCCAGGGGGCCTGGAGAAGAAATGTCAGGAAATGGGAGTGGAAATTCTCGGCGATGTGCCACTTGATGCAGCGATCTGTGAAGATGCGGACAACGGCGTACCGACGATTGTGGCGGAAGAGAAGACAGGGACGAAGATCCGGAGTAAATATTTTCAGGACATTGCTGCCAAAGTGTCGAAGAAAATCGGACTGTCTTGATAGATGATAGAACTATCTTGTGTGAGATATCTGGGTTTAGAGGACGCCGAACCCGGTTACGACTCAGCAGCACAGATGCACGATGCCGTTCTAACGGGTTTGAAGAAAAAGATCATAGTTCATTGCATCTGATCTCCATATTTCAAGACTGATTCTCCTGTATAACGCCAATGTAACCTTTGATATGAGAGCACATTTCAAAACGTACCTTACCTATCAAGCATCGGCCCGCCATCGTCCTCTCTACTGCGCAATGAGATTACAAAAGCTATCAAGCCAGAAATCAGATCGTGATCTCGCTTCTTCCGGTTTCCACCTGACCTGAGAAACTAACTGCAAACTACAGTACATCTGGAAGGAACTGCACCGCTATTCTAAGCATGAACAAGTTCATAGCTTTGTGTTGACCTGTCATACCTCCCCGGGTGCCCTAAATTCTACAGATCCCTTTCATTCTGTCTCTACACGATGACAAATCTCCTCGATGTTCTCTGCTGTAAAAGCGGTCTCTGATATGTAATCCCACAGGATGTAAGTCGATACCAAAGTCGCTGATCTCCTCATCGAATAGTCCCGAAAGAACCCTTCCGTCGATATGTGGCAGCCGATTCCGACGGATCTACATCAGATGCTTTGACAAAGTAGTAATTAGACAAAATAACATTGCAGTCGGGCCATTAAGCACGCCAAGGCGAGGGAGTCTCGTCCTCGAGAATGTCCAATGCAGACAAGGTATCAGGCTTGACGAAGGTGGTGAGTACCGCTAACACAGAAAAAGGGGGGGTTTGGTATCCCGTCGTCAAGAAAACGTTCCATGACACCATGCCTGACTGGACCTCGCACCTCCGATAGATTGAGAGAAACCCGGATAATCCTGATACGGTGGAAGTCGCTCCTTTTCAGGAGATGATTGACACAATGACGGGGATCCAGAGTCTGCACACAAAGATACATATCATGGACCGGTCCATCGATTGATATCCAAGACCATGAGGGTCCTCTCTGACTCTCTCACCGAGATCCTACAAGACATTTGGGGTTTATTCAAATGTCCAGTCAAAGAAACAGTTCAAATTCATGGATTTCGGAACGCCGGCAACGGAACTCTTCGCCTCCAACCCCTTTCAAAAACATTTTGGCTAGTTCCAGCGAGGGGCAATGAACAGGTTGAAACCGTTTCGAGTGATTCTTCGGAGTTGATCTAACTACAACAAGTCAGACATGCGTGAAAGCGAGTTGAGAATCAAGTACTGTATCATCAGACAGTCGCCTCAAAGCAGCCCAGCGTTCGACTGCGCTCCCAACTCACGCTCCTGGTTCTTTTGGCGTGGGCATGTGCGAATGAGGCAACTTTCGCCCTCATCGATGCAGGGGACTGCACTGCCTACGACCAAACAGGGTTGAGCTATCTGGATTCTCTAAGAGTATATGTAAAGTAGGCTACATATTATTGTTGTAGATGGTATCCGATTGTAACTCAAAAGGTCGTTCAAGATGCGAACGAACGAAATTAGGATTTTGTTACTGATAAACGACTCGTCGATAAACACCTGTAATAATGATTGTCTATGAAAGGATTAACACGGCCAAACCCTGCAAAACTCCCTTTCCTTCAACTATGGACCAGTCCATGTAGGTTTATATCTAGCTCCGTTTATCAATCTAGCACCGGATCTCCCATGCACGGTCTTCGCTTGTCATATTCATCTACTTGATAACTTAGGCCCCCTCGTATCACCCATAATCATCGAGCGACTCGCTGCCTTTCCCCTTTCCCCCGTAAAACGGCGTCCCCTTTCAGCAATATTCCTCCAACCAAGCCTTCAACTCCCCAATATTGGGACATTCAATGAACAAAGAACTGTTGATCTCGAGTTGGAGTTCGGCGCGGAACTTTTCAGACAACACCAAAGACATCAGGGAATCAACACCAAGTTCCACAAAGGAGGCTTCGTCGTGGAACTCAGTGGGATCAAGGCCGGTTTCTCGCGCGATGACTTTCATGCAGTCCGCTACGACTGGGTTGGTGAGGTCAGTGGTGGCGGACGGGGCTGCTTTAGGTTCCGATTGGGAGGTCGGTGGCTGAGGTGTTGGAGGAGGATCGGATGAATTGTTCGGGTTTGAATTCGCTTCTGTTTGTGCTGGTACCGGGCCCGGGGCGGGCAGGGAAGGTTTCTTCTCAGCGGCGACGATTGCGGTAGATCCGTTGTGCGATTTCTTGTCGTTGGGGTTCCTTGGAGAGAAGAACTTGTTCATAAGTAAACGAGGGACCTTGCGGAATTTCATTTGACCCGTCATTCCGATTAAAGTGTTGTCCTGTAGAACGTAAACATCACCGACATACATGTTCGGCTCAGCACTTGGAAACATCCTGACGTAACTGCGGTAGGTCCCTCCAGCCTCGAGTGGTTTTGCCAGACGGTAACTATCCCAGCCGGGTGTGACATAGAAGTAGTCTTTCGTATTAGATGTGTCGCTACCATTTAGAACAAATCCACCGATATGGACAACGCTGTCAATCCAGTGCGGCGGCGTATGCCATTTTCCATGAGTTTCGTTGACGAGTGTGATATCAGCAAATGCTTCATTGTCTTTGATCACAACAGATTTCATCCCACGATACTTGTCAGCATAATCAACAACGTTTTTGAAAAGTGTGTAGGCCATGCTAGAGGAAAGTTTCGAAGCTTGACCTTCAGATGCCATGCGCTGCAAAGCCTCTATGCGACCATTGACAAGATGCTCCATGCGATTCCATTCCGTCGTCCACGCAGCAGCATTCTCAAAGTGAACGGCCGCGGATGCATAGTGAGTTTCGGAAATGCCACCACCTTCATCTTCATCAAACCAGAATACATCTACCTTGGAGGTGGATAGATCTAGCTTAGCTCTCAGCTGCAGCAGCTGGCTGCTACTGGTATCTGTATTCGCAATCTGGGCATGTAATACCTCCAGGTTGGAGAGATTCATGTTAACATCTTTAGCCTTGGGTAGTAAGCGTTTGTAGAGGTAGTCGCTTATTGCCAGTGCCATATCTGCCCAGATCGACTGTGAAAAATCAGTACACATGTGCTTCTCTATTTTCTATATTTCAGACTTACCAATGAAGCGACACCATGTCCATTCATTGTGTGTCCTTTGATGGAAGCCAAAAGGTCTGGATGCATAATATCTGCTAGAGCTGTCACCTCGGCTGTTGTTTCTAGCACCTGTTCTGAGATGATTTGATGAATTGACGATGTCCTCAACGCCGAACCTGCCAGACCAACGGTGCCGATCTCGCGCGTGTTGCCTTTAGGATATGCTTTATCTAAAGTCCACGTCCCCATGTAAGGAATCCAATAATCTTTTTGATTCCAAGCATAGTGTTCTAATGTTAGTAACCGGTGAGATTTCTCTACTGGGCGGAAATACTCATTCCAGCATACAGGCACACCCTCACAGTGCAAGAAGGCAAGACTGTTGGATATGGTGGTGAAGTTGTCCTCATCCCGACGGAGTGATGGAACTACCTGAGAGCTTTGAGTTGAATTGCGGATGAAAGCACCACAAAAGGGATGTGGCCCAACATCAACCCAGGTTGTCTTGCTGTCAATGATGCCCATTTCTTGAGCGGCTTCGAGAGCACCAAAGAAATTGACCGTCTCTCGGGATGCTCGACGGAGGTACTGAGCGTTTAATGTCTTCCCATCAAAGACACAAGTGCTGAGCAAAGGCGAAATGACAGGAATATTTGGTGCTTTGAAAGTAACATGTTTAGCCACCTGTTCGAATGGCTGGAGGACTGGATCTAGTTGCCCAGTATGGAAGGCGTAAGGGAGTTGCAGCAGGGTACACTTCAGCCCGCTTGCCTCTAATGCTTCACGACTTGCGGCGATAGTCTCTTTGTCTCCGCTTATGACCGTATCTTCAGGGCCATTGATGCAAGATACTTCGTAATCATTTTGAACCTTTTCGCATGCTTCAATCATTGCAGGACTGGCGCGAACGGATAGCATACTATGGCTGCCCATAGTACATGATTTCAACATTAGTTCCGCCCTCTTGCCAACCAAGAAGATAGCATCACTAGCGGATATTACTCCCGCCACCGCCAGTGCAGCGTACTCGCCCAAGCTATGACCAATAACGGCGCTAGGCTTTACGCCAAGGACCTCCCAGAACTTTGCCAAAGCTATTTCAATGGCAACAGTAGCAACCTGCGTGAGGAGGGGTGAGATGTCATCTCCTAGTGATCCGTCGACAGCAGGGATGATAGATGGGTAGCCCAGCTGTTGTCCTCTGCGATCAAGTTCTATTATCTGGGATTGATAGAATGGAAATTCCTTGTAGAGCTGTGAGCTAATGCCTTTATAGAAAGCCCCCTGTCCAGTGAATGCAAACACTACTAGAGGGGAATTGACCGGAACGGGACGAATGGTTGTTGAGTTCTCAAGCGAAGACTCCAAAAACTTCCGCAATTGCGGAATGCTAGAGACAGAAGTGGCGATCCTCGTGCTGTGGTGGATTCTCCGAGCACAAGTCGTGTAAGACAGATCTCCCAGGTCAGTGTCCGTATGCTGATCGAGGTAACGGAGAAGGGCCTCCAAATTCCCCTTCAAAGAATTCTTGCTCTTGGCTGATATAGTCACAGGGTGGTGTGAGCGTGTGTCTTCACTAACGTGAATTTTCTCAGGACCATCCTCTAGCAAAATGGTTGTATTGCCTCCGTGGGCTCCAAAACTGTTGACCAAAGCATATCGCTTCTTTCCACCAACCTTTGGCCAGAGGGTGTTCTCTATCGCAAGCCCTGCATTTCGATTCTCTAGGACTTTTGCGATCACAGGATTGATCTCATGGATAATGCCAATATGAGGTGGAATCTGATTTTTCTGATACACCAGTAGTACCTTTAGGAGAGATGCTATCCCCGCTGCAGCCTCACCGTGCCCGATATTGGATTTCACCGCACCGAGGTGGAGTCTCTGGTCTGCACGGCGTCGAGGAATGAGCGGAGCGAACACATCAGCAACGGATTCTGACTCTACAGCATCCCCTACTTGTGTGCCAGTTCCGTGGAGTTCAACATAGGAGACCTCCAGTGGGTTGACACCAGCATCGTGAAGAATCCGTCGATAATTATCCTTTTGAGCACCTGCGTGTGGTTGTGTAATTGAGGCTGCGTTAGCGGAGTGGTTTGTGGCAGCAGCACAAATAGTTGCGATTATGTTGTCATTATCAGCTTCAGCATCCTCCAATCTCTTGATGACGACAGATCCAACCCCATCCGCGCGACAATATCCATCTGCGCCAGAGTCCCAGACCTTGCATTGACCAGTCTTCGACAGGAAGTGACCTCGACATAACATGGCATAATTGTCTGGACTTGTAATAACATTGAGTCCTCCAGCAATGACAGTGTCCGCTTCGCCAGCCCAAAGAGCTGAACAGGCGGCGTTGACAGCTGCTAGACCACTGGAGCAAGCAGTATCAATATTGAAACTTGGTCCTCCGAATTTGAAAAAATAGTTGATTCGACCATTTGCAAATGCTCTTTCACCACCAGGTATACCATACGTTCCAATATTTTGGCCAGCGTTCAGTTCTCTCCAGTCATCGCTCGCTTGGCCATAGTAAGTACCCACCCGCCCTAGCATCGTCGATGGGGTACGATTCGGTGCATAACCGGCCATCTCAAGAGCCTCATATGCCGTCACGAGAGCTAGACGGTGCATTGGATCCGTTTGTTCCGCCTGTTGTACCTACGTCAGCTTCACAATAAGAGCGACCCTAGCCAAGCTCAGCTTACCTCTTTAGGGGACATATTAAAGAAACCGGCGTCAAATAGCCCAGGGTTGTCAATGAAATTTCCATACGGGGTTTCCGTAGAATTCGGCGTTTCACCAGAAGGATCGAAATGAGTACTGATATCAAATCTGTCGGCTGGGACTTTTGAGTGGACATCACGACCCTGTTCCATGATCTGCCAGAACAATTCTAAGTTGTTCACTCCACCAGGCAAACGGCATGACATCCCCACGATTGCAAGCTTAGATTCTCGTGGTGATCGGGCGCTCGACTTTGAACTTGCGCTAGAGAGCCAGGCTGTTATGTCGAGACGCTCGACCGCAACTTCTGGAAGTTCTGCCGCAATAGAATCGAGGAACCTTTTCAAGATCAACGAGTTGCTGAAAGACAAAACCTGACATTCGGCTTTGCCAAAGAACGACACATTGTCAAGTATACCCTCTGTGACTTCGTCCAGGCGAATTGTACCAGTTAGGATTTCGGTGCAAACCTGTTCAAAAAGTCCCACCACGGTCCTTGCAGCGAAGCGTTTGCCGGTCTGGGTTGATAGAAGCGGAAGTTTTACCAATTGAGATCGGGATGATGCTTGTGCAGAGCCACTTTCCAAAATCGTGTCCACATCGCTCGAATCATACACATGGGGAGCATGACAAATGCCACTATATACAGGTAATAGTCGATGCCTTGAGTAACGCAGCACTTGTGAATGCCGAAAAGCACCTCTTAGGCGAGAAGGCGGACCTGTCACGCTCACAGAGCTCTTGTCCGACGCACTTATCGAAATTTTTGTGATCCCAGAATTGGCCTTACATCGTGGTTAGTTGATAATGGACGATCTTGCTATCATTTGCACATACTGTCTCTGTATTATATCGATCAAGTTCTTGTTGGACAACGTCTGGTGTGAGGCCCGTCACAACGTAAGCCCAGGGGAGGGCATCTCCTTCAGGTTCCTGTTCTTCTATGCCCTGGGAGATGCTGCTCACATGTACACCCAGCCTGAATGATACCCTCACTGCTTCAGCACCAATGAGTGCCAAGTCATACAAAGATGACGAGGCCGAGACTGCTGCTGCTGCTAATAAGCCGATACTCAAACCACTGAGGGTGGTTGTGCTCTTCGAGAGATCAAATGAAATGCCCTCCGCTTCGAAGTGACTATGTGTCAGGATTAGTGGGTGCTGCCAGGGAGTGGAGGTAGGCAAGAGAAAGTTTTATCTTACCCGATAAACAATGCGATATCTGCAATACAGAGCAGAGCACTCTCCATGGCCCCGCCGAGGAGACCTCGATTGTCCTTGCTGTTATCGGCTAAGCTTAGCACGGTTTGAAAAGAAGGGATGCATTCCTTCAAGGGTTGTGGGAGTTTCGAGAACTCTTCCCGGATCACGGCGGTAGCTTCGTCAATAAAAGTAGCGAGACATCGGTGTTGCTTCCTTTTGCTGCATTGTTGTAGCCGACGGAATAGATCAGCCGGGTCGTCACTGGGAAACTCACTGCCGAAGTAGAAAAGCTTGGTTGAATACTGACTGGCTCCGTCAAGCGAAGCGGACGTGGGCGTATCCATGATTGATCGGGCACAGAAACGGTAGATATTGCAAGAATAGTATCACTCCCTTGGATATTGCACGATGAAGACCCATACTTTTATGGGAAAGACATGAGACAATTCAGAGCGGATGGAAGCAGTATTTGACCAATTCCCTTGGTGTCGTATCTACCGAGCTGTGGTATCTCGATTTCGGTCATTAGAGACAGCAAAGGCATCGGATTCTTTTGACTAAGACGAGCATTTCTCCCCGTGCCTGTTCCTTCGGTGTCGGTGCCAGTTGGCGCTTGTCTGGAATGATGTACGGCAGATGTCCTACTCGGCTGTGGTCCGGAATCCGACATTCATGGTATCAAGATTGCTGGCATTCCCATCTTTTCGTCTTGCACTATAGGTTTGCCATACTTACAAGTTAGCTTTCGGGATTGCATCAAGTGGTAGTTGTAGTCTATTTGACGCTTTTCTCGCCATGGCTAGAACCTATCCCTGGCAACGGCGTAATTGCACCGAACGATGTCCCCGGTCTGTCGGGAAAAGACGTGAGCCATTTTCAATTCCGTTAAGGCCGAACATAGGACGAAAAGTAGAGCACCATTCATGAGGTGTCTAGTATATCTTTAATCAAGCTGCACGATTCTCCCTTGGTCTCACGATCTTATAATTTTGTAGAAAATCGATTTCCAAAACATTATCGTCACCAAGTAAACATTGTGCTTGGCGCGGTCATCATCATGAGCCACTTCTTGTTCGCACCACTCCTCATCACCAGTATCACAGCATCATCCATTGTTGCTGGTATGTCTTTCTGTGCAATATGTTGTCAATGTCGGAGGCAGACAAGCACCGAAACGGAAACTAATTGCTATCTCAGGTTGCCTCTTCAGCCTATCTTACGTTTCAACTGCGGCCATCCTCAGCTCTCCCGCAGCCACTGAGGCGGTGGTTCTTTCACAATGGCGAACCGTGTTCAACCATGGCTTTTACCTGTGTCCTATGCCATCGCATTTCGCAGGATTCTGCTGCTTCGTCAATGCCTTCCTGACCTGGTACCAAGGAAGCGTCTATCCTGAATACGACACGAAGGTGGTATGGGCGCTCATCGTGGAAGGCGTCTTCTTGATCAGCATCGCGCCTTTCACGTTGACTTTCGTCATTGGTGTAGAAAAAGAAATCCTTCAGAAGGAAACCAGACTCCGAAAATCTGCTCAGGAGAGCAAAGGAGTGCACGGCCTCGCCGACCCACGGAAGGAAAAAGAGTCATTGGAAGCAACAAAACTCATATTGGCCCGTTGGGCTACCTTGAACTACTGGAGGACCTGTTTACCAGTCATTGCTACAGTCGTTGGGTGGAGCATTTGGTAAATCGATGCATGCGCTGATCATTAAAATAGCTAAGCATTGCACACTGTGACGATAGCGAGACTGGCATGTTTGGCTGGTAGTTTTCCATGCATGCTGATGGCAACATGATGGTCTGGGTCGTAGGAGTATTGGCTTACTGTTTCTCAATGCAGTACTCGAATAATTAGTCAGGAACTTGCCGAACAGATGACAGCAAATATATCGAATGAAGTACTATGCCTATTACATGTACGTGGATAGAGATCTGTTCGTGTTCCCTGTTCGGTGGGTTTGTTGAAGTACAGTAACAACAAGACGGAAACAGATAAGAATACCACCGAATACAAGTCAACCAAAACACAGAGAGCATGCATCGAATGTGACGGTTCGTGGATGACGATTATACCATATACAACTTATTCTAGGATGTTAAATTCGCGTTCTATATTGTCTATTTCAAAAACCACCTTTTGATACCTACTCTCGTTTCAAAGCCCACCTTCCGATCTGCCGCCAACTTCAACAGCACCTCCGCCACAGATGGCTCAAGAGCCATTTTGGCCATATCATCAGGCACATCACCGTGGACCAAAGTGACGATCTCCCGAACAGTGACACTGGCCTTCTTCGACCGATCGATTTCCGCAATCTTGGCTTTGTTTCTGGCCATGGCCATATATATCTGTTTCTCGCGAAGTTCTTTATGGCGAATATATTGCATAATCTTCTTTGGAAGATCATCGATCGTTATGCCGTGAGCAGGATACCCGATTTGACATTTCTGATCTGCCATGTATCGTAGGCTCCTCACGTATACGCTGAGATCCTCACACACGCTATAACCGTGCCCCAGGACGTTATCTCCGGTGAACATGGCGTTCTCTTCCTCGAGCACAAAACACATGTGGTCTTCGGCATGACCTGGACTAAAAACAGCTCGAAGAGTGGCTCCTTCCGTCTCAAAAATCTGGCCGTCTTCAATGGGAAGCTGACCTGGGTCAGGCGTGTTTTTGTACACTCGCATCGCAAACTCAGGTCGAAACGCAACTAAATCCGGCACGCCTCCTGTATGGTCTCCATGCCAGTGAGTCAACAGTATATGAGATATACTGAGGTTCTCCTGCTGCAGAAACTTGATGATGTTCTTGCTCCAGATCGGGATACCCTGTGAGACAAATCATGTCAGAAAAGCGGTTCCTTTACCTACATATGGCACAAAGACGAGTCGATTTACCTGGCCAGTATCAACAAGAATTCGAGAATTTCCAATTCCGACTAGGAAAGTACTGGTTCCCTGCAACTGCATCTCTCCGGGGTTTCCTCCCATTATTCTCGTGACCCGTGGGGTGAGGACTTCAACATCGTTTATGGGTGGCAGTGATGCCTCCTGCGCTGACAGATAATCTTTCCAGACACAATTATTCTTGTTTGGATTCAATGCCATCTCTAACGTATCGAGTAGGGCACAAAGGACAGGTTGAGCTGCTTTGGTCGAGGTTGAAAATTAGGGGATAATGCTGGAGGAATTGAACACTCACACTCTAACAATATCTAGATTCACAACATTGGAAGTTTCACTCCAGTATTAGACAAGTGGCCTGACATTCGAGTGGTCACGGCTTTGGGGGGTTTGGGGGCCAGAATGGCCATGTAGCCGAACAGACACGCCCTCGGAATCCGATAACCAGTTCGGATCAGTCACGGAAGCCAATGCCGACAAGACATGAAGACAACCCGTTGACAAGGTCGGAGACATCGATGTGGCGTAAGATCGGATGGCTCGGAAATATCACCATACAGTCGTTATGATCATCTGGTTGAAAGATAAAATGGGCTTGGCTTCATGAAACTATCTATTGAGTAGATTGAAGACAAAGCAGGTTTCTATCCATAAATTGACCATATTCCTTCCCATTGAAAATAACTCATTCTTAGAAACTATAGCATTGTTCCTAAATTTTCATATCACGCAAGAAAATTAGACAGAATGTCGATTCCAACTCAATGCTCTGTCCTTGTCGTTGGCGGAGGTCCAGCAGGATCTTACGCCGCTGCCGTCTTGGCTAGGGAGGGTGTCGATACGGTTCTGCTCGAAGCAGATGTATTCCCCAGGCAAGTAATAACAAGCAATATCAGAAATACTTACCTGTCTATCACTTGGCTCGTGCTGAACTCCAAAGGTACCACATTGGTGAAAGCATGCTTCCGTCCACGCGCCACTTCCTTCGATTCATTGAGTTGGACGAAACCTTCGACAAGTACGGGTTCAAACAAAAGGTATGCCTTTGTCTAACTGGGCTTGATCCTAAGTTGTCGTTAATGTTCCGGCCAGAAAGGTGCAATGTTCAAGCTGAACTCTAAGCCTGAAGTTTGTAAGTCACTCGAAATCCACTCCCGGAAATCTGGACTCACCCAATCTTAGATACCGATTTTGTCGCTGCTGGTGGACCTAATGGCTATGCTTGGAACGTAGTCAGGTCTGAAGCAGATGATCTTATGTTCCGACACGCTGGAAAGAGTGGTGCTAAGATTTTCGACGGTGTCAAGGTTAACAGCCTTGAATTCGAGCCAGTCGAAGGACAGGATGGTCCGGGTCGTCCTGTTTCTGCAAACTGGTCCAAGAAGGACGGTTCCAACGGCACAGTCAACTTCGACTACGTTGTTGACGCTAGTGGACGTGCCGGTGTGGTAAGCACCAAGTATCTTAAGAACAGAAGATACAACCAAGGGCTCAAGAACGTTGCAAGCTGGGGTTACTGGACCGGCGTAGCTCCTTACGGCGTTGGAACCCCTGCTGAAGGTCAACCATACTTCGAAGCATTGGCAGATGCCAGCGGATGGGTTTGGACTATTCCATTGCATAATGGTATCACCTCGGTGGGAGTGGTCATGAATCAGGCTGTGGCAACTGCTCGAAAGAAGGAGATGGACTCTCCATCTGGACGTGATTTCTACCTCGAATCACTCAAGCTCGTCCCTGGTATCATGAAACTCCTCGAGAAGGCCGAACTTACAAGTGGTCTCAAGTCCGCATCTGATTTGTCGTACAGCGCCTCTGAATACGCGAGCCCACATGTTCGCATTGCAGGAGACGCAGGTTGCTTCATTGATCCCTTCTTCTCATCGGGTGTACATTTAGCAATTGCTAGTGGTCTCTCGGCCGCCGTCACAATTTGTGCTTCAATGAAAGAAAATGTCGACGAGAAGACGGCCTTGAAATGGCACTCAGACAAAGTCGCCGAAGGATGCACTCGATTCCTGCTCGTCGTCCTCAGTGCGCTCAAACAAATCAGATCACAAGACGACCCGGTTTTGAGCGACTGGGATGAGGCAGGCTTTGAACGCGCCTTCTCCCTATTCCGACCAAGTTAGTACATCCAGAGGGTATCATTTGATCAGTACTGACCAAGTGTTAGTCATCCAAGGAACCGCCGACGTCAGCGGAAAATTGACACAGCAGGAGCTTTCTCAAACGATCGACTTCTGCTTCAAGGAATTTGCCCCAGCATCACCGGATCAAAAGGAGGAAATCCTCCGCAAGGTCGAGGCTCTCTCAGTCAAAGACAAAGACTCACATTCCGTGAAGCCGCATCAAATTGTTGAAGAGCTTGAAGTCTCTCTCACGCCAGAAGAGATTCGAATCCTGAAATTGATCCAAGAGCGCCAAATGTTGCGGTCGGAAGACATGCTCAATATCGAAAGCTTCAGCACCGATGTGATTGACGGCATGTCGGCGAACGTAAAGAGAGGGGAACTAGGTCTCGTCACTGCTGCGCCGACTAAGCCAGTGGAGTCGAAGATTGACGCACTTTCTCTGCTCACCGGCGAAGAGAGACTAAGAGGTGTGAGATTCGAAGATGGATGTCCCAAGATGGATGGTGAGGTACCCACAGCAGATTCCAAGGAGACCGGAGATGATAAGTCAGCGAGCGTCGAAGTCAAGAGTGAACAGGTGGAGGCCTATTAAGTTTTGATAGAGCCATGATATTTCAAACATTCTAGAATTTTAGTTATTAGCTGAAGCGCCGTGCTTTTACCCATGATAGGTGCCAGAGAACAGTATCCAGATCCACTTCAAAGCCCAGTCACGCAATGGTTCTTCATCTGCTATCACTTTTCTGGTCTTACCCGAGTACATTGACTTGTACGAACTGTGCTCCAGTTGTGGCACTCATGAGTCATTAGATTAGCGAACCATCCCGTTTCTCTACCACGAGAATACCTATGAGTCATATCAGACATACCTTAGCTAGATACGCTCCAGCTTTGCCCATCTACTTCTTCTTGAACACCGAAATCTCACTTTCTCCTAATTCCCTGCGGTAGCCCAATTCTTCAATGAGTCCGATGTATGATTCATTCAGAGATCAGCCCAACCATCACAGACCCCGTTCTTATCCCAATACGGGAAGGCCTAGAAGTGATTATATCTACGCCGAGTCACATTTCTCCAAGTGTTCTGTTAAGTCATTGTGTCACTTGGATGCGTATGTAACATAACGAGTCGAGATCGACCTGTAGGTCACGCTGTAGATGTTTGCTTCGCTCGAGGTTGACGCACCTCGGTGTTAGAGAGAAAGAGATATATGTCTATATTTGTCGCTTGCCACGCACGAAGAACAGAATGTATTAATAAATAAGATAGATAGAGCGCTATACAACAATTGATTATCAAAAGGATCTATGTCATTGATCTCTTTTTCTACACATGGTTGATGCCATTTCCACCCATGCCGACGTGGTTGCAATTAAAATTTCAATAAGTCTACACGGGTCTACTAGAACAATCCAGGTAAGGAAAACAAAAATTCCTTACTCAGACCAATGATGATACATAATTCACTCGCCGATATAATTATTCCAGATGCTCATGCTTAAGAAGCTTTGGAATATGATATTGGTTACAACTGAGTCAGAGGCTGATACTTTTGCTTTCTCTGTAGGACCTGAAATAAAAGAATTTTTGTGGTTCTTCAAAGGAACTCATCAGGGTTAGGGTTAAGGTTAGGGTAATACAATTAGGGCCAATAAGTTTTTACCCACCCCCCATTTCTA
>LCWF01000204.1:0-95355 GCA_001006345.1 Phaeomoniella chlamydospora | reverse complement strand
GAAAGATCTTGTACTTTGTATTTATTCTGTTGAGGGATTTGGATTTGATTGGGGTGTAGAGGAGAGAGGGACTGTAATTTGGAATAGATAAAATAGATAAATTACAGGAAGGGATGTAGGAAGAAAGAAAGAAAGAAAGAAAGATATTTTGAGTACAGTCTAATAAGGTTCAGGCTTTGTATTTATTCTCTCAAGTCCCATTGGAGGTCTGATATTAAATTCATGCTTGGGTATATTATTATTGTACTAGTTATATCTTGTGTTTGATATTGGATCTAATTACCTTTGGTACAGGAGTTGTTTGTGTTGGGATTATTACATGCCATCGGATGGATGAGTCACTGAGCAGAATGAATTGTTCATTGCTCCTTGGTCTTCGGAAAGTGGATCAAAACAGGATTGGGTATTATCGTACATGTCGAGAGGTAGGATTCTGCGTGTGGTCTAGTTACCTTGCTCGTGGGGTGGATTCTCCTGATAAACAGGCAGAGACACGTCTCTCTTCTGCTTCATCGTCTTCATCCTCGTCTTTGCCCCTATTGTCATCGTATTCTTGACCTTCGGCCTCTGTGCGATGTTGTGCACCTTGTATGGGCCCGCCAATCGATGAAGGAGTCACCAAGCTACTAAATGCTTCAGGATGTGTCTCTGCTCTTGGTATGGGCGGATCCTCAGACACGCGTGGTGCCCATAATCGTAACCACTGATCTTCTGTCAGAACCTGCATGCCTCGATAGAAATACTGGGGCGCGGAGTCTGTCTGTGGATAGACACCAGGAATTTGCGGAGGTGAAGGCATGATCGGATTGTAGGGCCAAACGCCCTCGTGGTGGTCTGTAAGTACACGTCGGTTTTGAGCTCTGACGAAAGTGCTGTCCTGTGATTGCCTGTGGGTATGGGGCTGAGGTGGTGGCAGAAGTGGAGTCACAGGCCAAGGCCCTCGGGGGATGCCTTGTGGATCTCGTGCTTGCATCGTGTTGTATACGTCGGGCTGTGGAGGCGGAGGTCCTATCCGTGAGTAGATGCTTTCTCGAGGTTGGCTTGGCTGCTGTGTAGATCGCGTCATGTGTTGCCGTCGAGGCATCGTTATAGGAAGCGTTCCATGCCTGACAACATGCCTCCTTTCAGAGGGGCTCATCCGAGCCCAGTATCGCGGCTCGACATGAGCTGGTCGGCGAATGGATGGTTGTCGATCAGGAGACATCGGTCCGCGGTCGCTATACCTCTGCTCACTTTCGGGATTCAAGGATATTGCAATGGGGATGTTCTCGAACTAGAGCCAGATTTGTGATGAGGGAGAGACTCTGGAAATCCCCAGGAGTCTTTTCGGATGATCAGAGCAAGTTCTCCAATGATCGAGGGTGAGAGGAACAATGATGTTTTCAAAGCTTCCCGAAAGGCATTCTGTGGTAACGACCTCCGTCTCCTGTATTTAAATATATCTCCAACGGAAGGAGCAAACAGGTGTTCATTGCCTTGTTCGCCATGTTGCTTGTTGTCCAAGACATCTGTCGAACGCCCTTTCTTGAGGACCTGGTCCATGCCCAACGGTTCTAGCCAATGATTGATGACCGCGTAGCTTCACTGCAAGTCATTGTTGCACATCTCCCGAAAGGAAGGCTGTGCAGACGGAGATACGAATCTCGCAAGTCGACTGCTGTATGCAAGATATGAGGATTAACTGGATCCAAATTCACGTGGATTCATCGACGGAGAGATGGCTGTAGGCGGCTCGGATGACTATGGTTGGTTCCAGTCAGATCTCGCAATGGCAATCGTGGCATTCAACTGGATCGAGAAAAAAAAAATAAGGAACCAGCAGTTCGTGGAGTAGTATGATCAGCAAACCTTCAATTTGGTGACAGGACTCTTAACCCCCGATCCGTAGCGACCAAGGGGAGCATGGCAATCGGCGAGCTTTTGGGCGCGCCATCGGGAACACAAGTATAGAATTCCATTTCATCGCGTCACACTTTGTGCAAAGATATCGAAACACTGTGAAACAGAATTGTGCTACCAGGGCATTTTGGGGTGCTGGAAAAAAAGAATTCTTCGGGATTGTGCCAGCGAGATGACCTCATGTTGTAATGAATATGCACCATCCACTATGACACAGCTGAATTCGATGGTCACCTTGGTCGTCACCAATGTTAGGAGTATCTAGCAGCTAACCAGACAATACAGATCTGATCTAGGTGTAGACAGTCCAATATCTGGAGCTCTGATACTTGGCAGTTAATAAACTGCCAGGAACAAGGTTGGGCCGACACTCGCCTTGATCCGAAATCTTAATATGGAAAAGCCGAAGAGCTTTGTACAACATCGATCCATCCAGTGTTGAGGTACAGACGATGGTTGAAATACGGCCCGACAATAGGTAGATACAAGTTCTCCCTTCTCTTTTGGTGCTGTTTGTAATAGTCGTGTTCTCTAGTTACGGATTTCTTTGTGTGTCATGTTCCGATTTCTCGAGTCCTTTCGGATAATTCATCATTACTTGATCAACTAACAATATGCGATGATTGCTGAGTGCCTAAACGACAACTTGGGGACACAAATAGTTCGTGTTTGACCAGATCTGGACAAATCACACGCCTACGGGTACCTTGAAACCTGAGCGGGTTGAGGTGGTAGGATAGCCAATGATCCTCGTAGTCGGGCATCAAGGATGAATTTGTATCTGCGTCGCTGCTGGTCAGCTTCCATTTCACTTGATGTCATTCCGAACCTGACAACATAGTCAGTCGAGATTCTTAACACTCTGTAACTTATTTGGTGGTACATGAAAACTCCATTATTCTTGGGATAGAAACTAGCCTAGTGGTTGTCAAAGACTGAACGATATAGATAGACTAGTCGGTTTGTGAAAGTATACTATCTCAAGAAGCTACCTCCCATTGAATGTCCTGATCATGATAACAATAAGGTACGGGACCCGTAGTCCATCTAGGAGTAGCGTTGTCATCATTCAGTCTTGGAACTGGCTTCAGCATATCTAGGCGTCCCCATGGTGTGTCATCGAAGGTGCTGATGAATGGAGAATTCCGAGCCACGAGTTCCGGTACGGCACGCTTCCAACCATCTATTACTTGGATCATGATTTCCGATACGTATTGATCAGGTGTCGTTGGCTCCCATTGAAACTTTTCGGTTACTTTGCGGACAACATCGATCGGGTACAGACCGATCTCGGGCTCGAAGGCGATGGTGTCGGCTGCCACTAGTGAGCTAACCACAAGGTACGATCCGCCACATTGGGCTCGATCACGAATTGCCATCAGGACACCGAGCGCGCCTACGACTCCTGTGGTCATATCGGATATTGGTAAGGGAGGGAGGATACTTTTACCTTCCTCGAGCCCGTAGGATCTCCCCATCACGTAGGAATATCCGGACGCGGCGTCTCCGATCTGCTGCCAGCCTGGTCGCTTGGTAAACGGTCCATCCGGTCCATAACAATTCTCATCAACGTAGACGATCCCTTTGTTTCTTTTCGTGGCCATTTCGAGTAATCGATCTAAGCCTAAGCCCTTGGCTGCCAATGATCCAGCACGAAAACCGTCGATGAAGACATCGGCGCCTTCAACGAGTTCTTGAAGACGGTTTAGGTCATCTTTCTTCGTGAGATCTAGATCGATCGCGCGTTTTCCGGCATTCAAAGCCAACTGAAGGACCTAAAACTATAGTCAGCTCAAAGCTGTGTTACCTGATATTGTTCCCTTTCTGCGAGACGGAAAGCCACCTTACATTGAGGTCTCTGAGCCCACTACAGTTGACCCGGATCACATCTGCTCCGAATGAGGCTAAAGTAGCACCAATGGTAGGGCCTGCAATGATACGCACCATTTCCAGCACCTTTATTCCTGCCAACGGTCTCTTGTCCGACAACTTTGGAAGCGATGATAGCGGAGTTGAATTGGCGTGGGGCTGATGTGTAATATTTATCAATGGATGTCGAGCTAGTGCTTCTCCCATGGGAGATTTCCTCCATCCCTCGGGCGAATAGCATATATTGCCACAGAGGCCATGTTTAACGTTGTGTGCCTCGAGTTCTTCCGGATCCCATTGCTCCACGTGCTGACGAATGTAGTCGTAGGCTTTGGAGGCGCTGTCCAGGTTCAAATCTCTATCAATTCCCATTGATTGCAAAACGGGCGTTGCATCCAGGGAGCCGTGAAGCTGATACCATACTTTCGGGTCCTTGGTTGGGTAGAGGGCCGTTGTTCGCAACGAGAGAGGATCGGCGTTCCAGCCTCTTTCGAAATCTGGTTCAAAGATCTTGGGCAACTGTCCTGTTCTTGCTAAGGTTGAGAGGTCAGTTCCATTGACGTAAACAAGCAGCACACAAGCAAGCCAGAGACTGGCATGATCGGTATTAACAACGACGCTCCTATAGTCCATTGCATTGCCATCCCGCAGATCCAATAATTCATTTGCGACCACTCCACACATTGCGTGCAGCGCCGCTGCTACAACGTGCGCTTTAACAGGTCCGGGGACCATGGGGTCCGGCCCCCCTTCGAATTTGACCGTATCCCAGACTTTTGGGTCTTTAGTGAAGCCGGGGGTCTTCGAAGCTAGGTATTCAAAGATGCGGCGAGAATCATCCGGAACCGACAAGACATTTTTGTCTGTGAATGTCCCGGGTCCATAGACTTCAGGGCTCGCAATAGTCTCATGCTGTAACGACATTTTGCCCTATATAGGCGAGAGATGTCGTTAGAAGATATGTATTAGTCTCATGGGTTGTGAACGAAAACTCGGTCGTGAAGTTGGGAGAGACATGGATATGATTTAGATCAGGATTTTTCAGATTGCTTCATTGGACCGGTTATGTGGCCTCTGTTCCAAGTATCCATATCTAACGAGCCGAGCAGTTCATTCGGGATAGATCAGCCTCGGTGGCTTGATCTTTACGGAAGTTTCTCGGCGTTCTTTTACTCCACATTGTAGACATTGCGACTCGGAGAGATTTGGTTGACGCACATTCACAGGCCCGATGATATCGTTTATGCTTTTCGAGCAGCATGCATCTCTGTGAGAGACATGAAGGTAAAAATCTATGTCGAACAGTGAGTGGCCGATTTGGGACGTAGTCTGCAGTAATCACGTGATCTAAGCTTCCCTACATCTATTAAGCGACGACTTAATATCTCTGTCAGATCGAGGGTTCAACTTTCAGCCCGGGAACGATATCCTGAGATATTGATGCAGAGAAGAGAAGCTATCCCTTGCGTAAATGATCCCAACCCACATTCTTTCGCATCCTAGAGTACCGAGCTTTGTCCAGTTCCCAGAGAAACCGCCCCAGGCTCGGGATGCCAGCACATAGGTCCTTGAGGGGAGCAAGACTTCCGCACCAACTTTTCGTAGGGCTTTATCTGACATATGTGTCAAAGCCACGCTCAATCTAGCAAACTCTCACTCAATATTATCCGCAAATTCATCCTTCTCCCTCCCCTCCCATCCACACCACCGATATTCCAGATTCCAGCACAACTTCCTCGACTTTTCCTCCCCCCACCACGTCGCGATAAAAGCCACCATCCCATCCATCCCCGCACTGACTCCACTCGTAGTCCAAACTTCACCGTCTCGAACCCATCTAGCTCGTCTGACCCACTTGACTTGCGGGAATAGGTCCGCAACAACATCAAAGGCTCGTTTGTTGGTCGTTGCCTTCAAGGTATCAAGATAGCCTGTCTGAGCAAGGAGACGGGAGCCAGTACAAATGGTGAAGATAGAATGTTTGAGGTAGCCGGAGGAGAGATAAGACTTGAGGAACTCGAGGGTCGGGAGGATAGAGTCCTTGGGGATACGAGTTCCCGTACCACCGGGAATGATGACGACATCGGTTTCGACTTGGGATTCGAGGATTTGAGCAAATGTGTGAGTCGGTTTGATCGACTCGGAGAATCTTGGGTTTTCATCGAATACGGAGGGGTGCTTGGTGGGAACGGGATCTAAGGTTGTAGACCAGATCGACAGAGATAGTTCGTGTTCGGTTTCAGCAAGGGTATTTAGTAGGTCAAGGGGACCACAAGCATCGAGGAGTTGGAAGCCGGGAAAAAGAACGAGTGCAAATGATGTAGGGCGTTTTGAGGGGGGAGAGAGCGTTGGATAAGACGGCATGATGCTTCTCTCTCTCTCTCTCTCTCTCTTTTGGCGGTGGGATATAGATAAAGACAAGGTAGTTAAAGGAAGTCCAAGAACCAGATTTCGATGAAATTGATATTTCAGTAAATATAGATATGAGATGCTCAACTTCAGTGGTTGTTTAAGTCAGGGAAACAAATTGCTGGGCGAGTTTTAATCGATGAGTCATCCTGAAGAGCAGATATCTCCGTCTTACGCACCGTCGATAGTAGATCTCTACTTACATCCTTTGTGACACAGTAGATGCAGTATTACCAAACAAATCCCGAGTATTTGGCGGGTTTATTAATCAGGGTACTGTACTGACACGAAGTTGTTGTCACTTTGCCCTGTGTCGTATTGTTTTGACGTATGTAAGAGATCGCTATACCTGCCGTTGCAAGCAGTCGTGGAATCGTCTGATATTAATAACCATAATTAGTTATGTGAGCCGAGAGCATCTAGTTATCCGAAATGTATACAATAATACATGTGGATTGGAATTTCATTGAACAATTGATTGATTACAGTGCTTGAGTGGATATCTGATCCAAGAGCTTTCTGGTCATGACCGAGTACACGAATAAGTAATATGATGTTCTCAGCTCGTATGAATCCGACAATATGCGAACTCATTTCCCGTGCCCATTTCCCTTTTCCCAGTGTTGTAGAACTCTCGCCTTCACCCTCAAGTTCATTCCGCTCTCCTTTCCAACATGCAGTCCAATGATGTTATCTGACTCTCGGCTTGGAGTTAGCGCTGAGGATGATGATCATGATGATGATGATGGAGCCTCTTCGTCATGTTGTCCATGCAGCTTGCCCTTCTTCCTAAGCCATTCGATGTACTGTACTTTTTGAATTGCTCCTATGGCCTCCTCTAATTCCTTCCAATGACCGTAAAACCATTGCGTGACTTCCGGGAAATTACACAGTTGATACGCCTTTGCAGCATCAGCCACTCCCTCAATTTCCGGACGATCCGTGCAGTCGACTTCCTTAAAGACCCATTGTTTCATTCCCTTCTTCACACGTGCGACCTTTTGGTTAATCTTATCTTCGTTCATATCGGATTCTCCTGACACCTTAAGATCTGTTTCAACGACAAGACGAACCTCCTTATCCAAGAATTCCTTGAATTCTGCAGTACCAATTTCTTGAAGGCCTTTTTGTAGTGCTGTCTCATACTGTCTTTTCTTCTCAAAATGTTTGCATGCCTCATCTACCACCTCTAAGCGGGTAAGATGAGCCCAAGCTCCAGGTGCTTCGTTGCTATTCATGGCGGACGGGAGAAAGTCTGTGAAATAGCTATTGATGTCTGGCATGAAGGCAAGCCGTTTGATCAATTCGCGGCTAATGCATCTATTTCGTGGTTTCTCCTTCAATTCGACTGGCGAATCTGAAACATTTGAAACGCTTTCTGTTGGATTGAAGAAGCAACATTTGCTGACTGTCTCGAACATCTGCTGGAGGTTGTCGAAAGAAGCCTTGGTTTGCACCTCAGGAACACCAAGGAACTCGGTAACATTTTGTACAGATTTTGAGAGAAACAACCTAGCTGCCTTCTTGCCTTCCTTCAAGCGATTCTTTGAGACTTGCTTCTCCAGTTCCTCAATACCAAGAAATAGCCCATGATCTGTCAGCTGAAGCCCATATGGCTGTATCATAGCATTGATGAGAACGAAGAGGTTACCATGTGAATACCTCCAATACAACCAGTGATACGTCTCGATGTCTTCCACCACACTGATGTCAACCTGAATAGCTTTCCCTTCCTTCCCATCCACCGTAGTCTCCAAACCATCTTCATGTTTACTCCACGGAATCGCCAAATGAGTCGTACGCCCATTCTTAGCACAGCTCATTGCATCCAATGCATACGCCAGCACAGCCACATAATCATTTTCGGCGTCATTTTCAGAGATCTGACACCCGTGCTTCTTTTCTCGATCTGCGAACCCCCTTGGTTGACATACAATTACATCGATATCGCCAAAATCCTTCTTCCCCGGTCCCTCAGCAGGTGTTTCTGCATAAACGAACAGATCTTTGAGCCGTGTGAGGACATCAAGCTTTCTGAATTGGTAGACATCGGGAGGCATGCGAGGGGTGTCGTATTTAGGGAATACGTGACCGCCCATTTTGCTGATACCTCAAAGGACGTGGTCGTTGCAGTAGTGAAATTGAGATTTTTTTTGGTGTAGAGAACACGTATCGTGGAGAAAGTGAGCCATGATATATATCCAAGGAATATGCAGCTCTCTGTTCGCGAAATTTCAGAAGAGCGATGAATCGGGACAAACGAGAAGGCTGATACTCGTTTAGGCGATTTGTCACACAGACTTTGGGATGTTGGGTTCATTGTTTGCGACTTACAGGTGTGAAAGCAGAAAAAGGAGGATGCAATGATGCCTGAACTGGATCTCTTCGGTTTGTACCGCATCTACCAAGTACTACGTTATCTAATCCAAAACGAGGATCTGACATTGGCTACTGAGAACAGTGAGTTCATAGTGGTTGCTAGCATAAAGAATACAATGATTATCTGATTGGTTATATTAGTCTATCAAGTTGTTTGACATAAAGAGGCAAACGCAGGCCACCGCGCTAAATGCATGTTTGTCGCAATCTCAACTTCAAATGAGAGCATTCGCAAATCAGTTGTAGATCAGTCGCATGAACAGACAAACACCCAAACTCCAGGTGTCGTGCTTCGACCAATTAGAGGCTCGACAATGTTACACAAGGGCAAACCTGCCGCGGGATGCATTCAAACCCGAAACCCACAGGGTACTCGACTGTGGCCAGTACAGGGATTACAAGGGCTGACCTTAGATAGAGAAAAATCTCTGGAGGAGAATGTAGTAGTTGTGCGAAGATGAGTACCTCACGTCGATCACTCGTGCAGTACCGGCGTCATGCATCTTAGAACAGCACAGAAGAAGTGCCTTTATGCTTGGAGGAATTACACCATGGTAATGTCAGGTGGTGTGGACAAAGCCATGTCCAGACTGGCTGTCCAACAGAACAGGAAGGCAGGAAACCTAGACCTTCTTCGCAGCTCTGGCTTTCGCTCGTGCAGCCACATCCCCTTCAGCAAGCCAACGGCTTGCTTTCACCAATTGGATGACATTGATGATTTGCTTTCCAAGCATGATAGGTGCGCTAATCCCTGTGATGATCCAAGGAATGGTGCTGTCAAGCTTGTTTGCTCTCTGCATTTCCAAATATGCTGCAGAACCGGGAACGACAAACAAGCTGGACCCTGAAGGGCTTGCTGGAATTCCAGGTTTCATCATTTGCACATCACCGCTCGGAGCAACAAGCGTTGGTACCAAAAGCGGTGACGAGAAAGAAAGCAAATAAAGGCCAATGAAGAAGAGCTCATTGAGAGCACAGAATATGAATAGAACAGTCTAGAAGTCGGTCAGCAGTGCCACTTAGTGGTCGATGTTTCAACATACGCGGTTGGTGTAGTACAGATGCAGAACCCAGCTCCTGCTCTCATCGACCTTCTTGTGACTCTGTCCCGATCCGCCCATGGATAGGGTTGCGTACATATGCATATAATGACTGGCAAGATCAAGGGAGATCAATCCTTGGAATATAATGGCGAATGTCGGAAAAGCAGAGCTCAAGAAAACTATGAGACAGGCTGTTGTGCATCTGTCTGTCACCATATCGAGAACTGCTCCAAACTGTGTAGACTGGTCGTATTTGCGAGCGGCAATACCGTCAAGGGCATCGAGAAGACAAGACACGCTGTAGAGCAACGAACACGTTCGAGGGTGCAAAGGCATGTAATACAGCGACACAATAGCCAGTACCACACGGCCGTAGCCTAAATTGAATGAGATTCTGATGACTATCAACCGTACCGGAGAACTCACCGATGATATTTGGGATGAACAGAAAGATATTCTCCGTCTTCTCGATCTTCGCGTCTGCCTCCTTCAAAGCGCCATTCATCTTAGCCGCCCCGTTCGCAAGCGCTTGTCCGTTGGTATCATTTGGGGCGTCCTTCAATTGCCCGCGGGTCTGAACTCCGCTCATCGCGGCTTCGAGTTGTTCTAAGTGATGAAAATGTATTTCGAGATTCCCGCGGCTTGCTGAAGCTGCGTAAGCTGAAGATAGTGACCACAGAGGGTGACTGATAAGCACGAATCTGGACAGAAATGTTTACGAGGGTTGTTGCTTTAATTGCGTAGAGAATCAGGTCCGCCAGGGATCGGAATTAGCGATTAGAGTATCGGGATGAGAAACGCGCGGCGGTGACACTGATGATGAATGTGTGAAAGAGATTCCTCGAATATTGAGCCGATAGTGAAGTGGCACACGAAGGAGGTAATAGGCAAAGGGAAGCCGAAAACTTAGGTCACAAGCGCAGCTTAGCTCGAGATAAGGAGGAGAATCGCAGGCAGAACGATAAGCTTCCTCAAATCTCCACGTGTTCACGTGCCTCTTCCTTCAATGTGTGGTAATCAGTCGAAAATGAAAGTGAAATAAGAGCATCGATGATCACCAAGAAACCTCAACCGATGATACACCTGCTTCTGTAGCAGAAAAATGATTAGAAGGTGACCTTCATATCCCGTAGGACTTGGACGACTCGCGGAATTATTTTACGCGGGATGTCAGACTCGAGGATATTGTGCCAAGACATGCCACCAAGTTCGTCCGCTCGTTTCCGAGAGACCGGCGCCCTCGTAAATTTTTTTTTGCGATCGCCCAATAAAAGGGGTTAGGCTAAATCTCGGGGTCCTACTCTTGAGTATTGCTCTGTAGACCACTCAATCCAAGAAAAGGGGCTCACAGTAACGCTCCCAAATAAATTGAAAATACTCTATGCAGGCACCGTGATTGTCGGTATGCTGTACTATGGTATGTGTTCGACCATCAATCTTGCTGACATTGTATGTACAGATCATTGTGAAAGCGGGTCATATCATATTTACAGTATCGTCCGTGATTCTTGCGATCAGTCCATGGCCACAGCTAGATTTCCGATGCATCGTTTCTACAGGCTACAACAACGAATAATGCTTATCCACGTCTGCCTCTCGGAGCTGCAGCGTCTTCTCGCTTCCAGTCCCTGCTCTCTTTTGTTCCCAGGCTGCCAACGCCGCCTTCTTGTCTCCTCTCCCAACCTCCCATCCTGACCACCAAGCATGTCGCATTATCTCCTTCTGCACTGACTTCTGTGGCAAAATTGACCACATCACGGGCCGCTTGATCAGGCGTCTTCGCCTCTTTGACAATGTCGACTATTTCCTGGTCATTGAGCGTCCCGCTCACACCATCGGAAACGAGGACCAGGAACGCATATTCTGCAGCACCAAGTTCAACTCGCTTAATCTCCGGTTCGGCGCTCACACCGATTCTTTTAGAGGCAATATCACCAAAAGCCCTGGTGTTGGCGAGACCAGACATCCGCTCCTCACCAAATGAATCTGTGACAAATGTAGCTGCATATCGTCGTAGTCTGTTGCCCTCAACTGGAGAGGACGGGTGGTGATTCGTTGTTAACGGAATGGCGTTTCCAGTCGCTGTTGAACATACCAGTATCCGCGTATCCCCAACATGGGCAATAAGCATAGAAGATCGGCTAGATGGATTCCAGAAAGGCGACGGGGTCGGAGTTGATATAAGGGCAACACTACAGGTGCTACCTCCCTTGAAACGTTTGGGACCTCCAATCTGATCTTTGAGCCGAGATGCCTGGCCCAGGATGTCACTGTCATTGATAGCACGGTCGGCCTTGGCCATGTCGCGGCCCTCATCCTCTTTCGCAGCTTGGGCTGCGACAAAGTCAAGGTCTGCCTTCAAGAAAGCATATGTTAGAACTTCCTCAATTGCAGCTCCTGCGTTTATACTGGTCCCGCTCTGGCGGAGAGCGTCGGATGGTTCTGCCAATGCTTGATACCCACTGAACATGGAGAAATAAGCCGGCTTGAAGCGTTTAAAATATCCTCCTACGAGAGTTTTCCAATCATCAACAAGTTTCTTCTCCATGCTCACGATCTTTCCTTTGTTCACCTCCTGCACTAGAGGTGGATCACCTGGGTAAGATTGGTGATACTCTTGCTGGCTAGGTTTTGAGGTTCTGTTCCTAGATGAACCGGGATCCTCAGTCGTATTCTGTTCGCCGTTTGCTGTCTCGACAGCATTGAGAGCCGTTTTTGACACTCGTTCGTCTGGGTCTTGTCCCGGGGTGACCTGGTGTTGCAGTTCCTTTTCCCTTCTCTCTAGACTAGATTGAAGTTCGAATTCACGGCTCGTCTTCTCAATATATTCATGTAAGCGCTCTGTCAAGTATCCCGAACATTCCTCTCCGCCATGCCCATCGAAAACACCAAAATAAAAGACTTGGGGATCACCACTGGCCCCTTCAGCTGACGTCCCCTCGCCATTCGAGCCCGCTGACCGCGACGCTTTTGTCAACGAAATGGGAGGTCTCCGTGCAAATGCTGGTAGATCTATAACGCCTGCTTGATACGAATCTTCATTGTAAGGTCTTGTTCCCCGGGAGACCGAAACTCCGAAATGATGTTTCGCACTTTTCAAGGGTATTCGCACGACCGTGGTATCTCTAGACCGGTTTATCGATGGATGTGTAGCCGGAGGTCTCCCATCACCCAGGGTGTGTGGCGTTGATTCATGGCGTGGAAACTTATGTGGGAGCCCTGTCGTCGATCGAGAATCGGGATGCAGTGAAGAAGAGGGCAGATGCGTTACAAAATAGTCGTGAAATAAGCGATAAGATGTTCGTGGCCTGTATTGAACGTTGTCATAAAATTGTGGTCGGCAGCCCGGGGTCCGGCATTGTAGATATGTCGCTATGAAGTCTGAAATGTTTCCAATTAGCCGATGACGAAATGTTCTGTGAATGCGCTCTCACTATAACTGTCTGCTAGAGTCCATGTGGACTTGCAGTTTCTGGTCATGCTGAAAGCGCATCCATCTCAGGACTGGTGCAATGGAGCGTTCATGATATTATATCATCGTTTTGATCCTGGTCAACAGGGATGTCGCAGAGCGGAGATGTTGTGGAAGCCATCTCGAAGTACTGTACGAGCAAGATTATGACGGAAGAGTTGGGGGTCCCTGTCGCTTGGCTGTTGGTGGGTCCCGTGAAGATGGCGTTTGACTGTCTCAGGGAGTTGTGGATAGCACTCGAAACAATAATGAACTCGCATGAAGAATGTTATACATAGTAGTTTCTTCGATCCTGACGCTTGCCATCTGCAACGACGAGTCCATAAAATCCATGAGACTTAGGCTTCATTCACCACCATCATCGCACATTGTGTAAAATGGATGCAATTATCCATGCGCCCCTGTCCTCTGTCGACTCATCACTCACAACCCTGATCTCTTCCCTACAAGCCTCACCAACATACACGACCGCGCCCGCAGCGACGCAGTCGCTTCTCTCCGCCGATGACGAGTTAACATCTGCACTCGAGTTACTCGCAACACACCAGCAGAATTATGCACGAATACTATGTCTACGCGCTGAAGCTACTGAGCTAGAGGAGAAGGTCAAAAGCTTAGTTCGCAAAGCAAACGAATTTCGCAAGGGTGTGGTGATCATAGCGCCGGGTCTTCTGGATGAGGATAGTGATGATGAGGATGAAGGGGCCCGTGACCAACGGTCAGAAAGCTACCGCGACATACCTTACAGCTCACTTCTCACTTTTGCTCGAGGCATTGGCAAGTACAATGCCGAAGCAGCCAAGGAAGCCGAGCAGCATGAGCAAAGACTACGAATTGAGTCGACACAGAAGTCTTCAGGACAGGACGCGACAGGATCTCGCGCAGAAGTAGTGGTCAATGGGATCTCTACTACGACCAATGGGGTCAAGTCCGATCTCCAACCATTAACGGCAGAAGCGAAAGACCCAGAGGCGGCGAGCAAAATCCTAGAAAGAGCGGCAGGATGGTTGAATCAAACAAGCGAGGAACGGAAGAATCTCGGTGCCCTCTCTTTCCCTAGCGGTGAGAGACTACGTCGAGGAATCCTGGGGCAGTTACAAGCTATACAAGAGGAGCATGGTGGTGGAGAGAAGGGCGATCTGGCTGTTGAAAGAGAAATCGAAAGGATGATCGCGATCGCTGAGGGTCGGCAGGTCGCTCCAAAGATGGAAGACGAAGGGACTCGTGATATGGAAATGGGTGGAATGGGTGTTGGTACCTCCCAAGAACATAAAGCTTTCCCTGGACAGCCATCTGCGACACCACAAGTCAAGGATGCAAAGAAAACGTTGAATCTTGATCTTTGGGATGAAAGTGACGAAGAATAGTCTAAGGGGTTTGTTGACCGAAATTTATTGGATCTATCTTTTGGTTTGCAGTAGCCTTTCTGAAAGGTTGTGCCCGCAGTGTACGCAGTAGATACCTTGGGTATTTGTTTTGTGCACCGGCAGTCAGGAAGAGTGCCAATACCAGAGCTTCGACGGCAGATCACACAGAACATGTGGCATTCGGCTCGCCGATTAAGCCTGCAGTCTTTATCTTCTGATAGCGCGTGGTCCTGTGTAATATTAAAATTTCGGTAGCGAATACATAGGCAGAATGCTTGTGCATGCAGAGAACATATGAAAGTACATGCTTAACAGTCGAAATCATCATATTGAAAAGAAAAAAAAAAAAAGCAATCGCAGAACAATAGCGCTGTAATCCGAGCACAGCCTATGGTATGAAAAAAAGCATGCTTGACAAACCAAAGAAGACTATTAATTATGGTGTATTTTCTATCTATCGATCAATTTCGCTGAATACGCTCGTGATCAAAGAATTGTTTCTTTCTATGAACTCCTTATGTTGTCCCGGCTGGCTCATGTTTGATCAAGAAGAGAAAGAGGACATCCGAAGATTCCCAAGCAACTGCCGAAGATCGAATTGTAGCTGCCCTGCCATTATCTACATTAGTAATTGTGTATACTGTAGCGTGATGTGATGCTCAAATGGCCGTTTAGAGACGGGCACACAGGGTCGTCCGGGATAATTAACAAAATCCCACGAGGCAGACTAATTTATTATGGCCAGGATTCCGGCAGCCGCCAGCCGCTAGCCAAGCGGCTGTGGATGCAGGAACTCATGCCCGCCCGCACTTTGGGCCGCATGTCAGTAGGTCGTGATGTGGTGGACTGCGAGAGGAGAGCTCAGGGTTGATCATTGTCCATATGGAGAACTTGTTGCATTGGACCCAAGGGGAAATCGGGGGGAGGGGTTTTCAGATTTTGACGATGGCAAGAAAGGGAGTCTTGTTAACAACTCTTGACAATTTAAACTGGGGCTTGACATTGTTGGGATGTTGGGAACATTACTAATTACTCTGAGAACAGAGTACTTCATGTTGTGTTTCAAGGCGACTGACTTGTGGTACTGTACCGACGACCATGGTTGCCATTGGAGCTCTTTGATGAGAATGGCGTAAAGACCGCCCAAGCCTTGTTCAACCAACGTTATCTTCGATATAGTGGCGGGCGGACAGCTGCTCTGTCTTCTGCTCTTACAGAGTATGCTGAGGGCATGTAACTTGGGTGGCAAGTGCAGTGGATTTGCTACTGTATAAAAAAAATGTTGTCGCATACTTGCGGAGCTTTTCCTCGGAGTACTATGTAGATCTAGGACCATGAAGGACCCAATTCATGATCATCGGGGATTAACAACCATTTCGAAACGAAACAGTGAACCCTGAAACGTCTAATTGCAGAACTTCGTCCACCGTCCTGAGTAACAACGCTTTCAGGAAAGAGCTGGCAATAACTTGTAACGGCTCTTTTTGACCTTTTACCGACGATCTGGTCTGTGAAGGAAAGAAAAAGTGGAGAGACTGTGCGCCTTTTGTGCTTCCCCCGACCGCCGAAAGAGACGGTCTTTTCTTCTACCGGAAAGTTACTACTATGTAAGTTATGGTATTATTACATACTATATAGTACTGTGCTTTGTGTGTGATGGATACTCTCTACTCTCAGTATGGAGTTTGGAGTGTGTCCACAATCCCTGCATCGTGACGGAGTTGTCAATGAACAAATCGAGCGACAAATTATCCGAAACATGACAAAAGAGGGAATTGATGCGGAATTGGCCCGATGGGCCACGGAAGAGGGGCACTTCCAAATACTGTACAGAGTATGCTTGTACTGTAATGTACTTTACCACAGTAGTGCATAATTACCGGCGTACAGAGTAGTGCTTCGCCTGTGTGGATTAGGTACTCTGTAGGGAGGAATCAAACGCCTTACAGTAATCAGAGTCTCTTGGTAATTACGATGTATTTCGTGAGAAAGTTGGGCCCGTCACCGATATACCCGAAACCGAACCTTCGACTCTGGAGCATGGACCAATCAAGCCCTTAAATAACCGATAAATAGTTTCTTTCTCGGTGCGCAAGACTAGGTCATGATGAGAGCCTCCTTCCTGGGTTTTCTTATTTTTTTGCTCCCCGGGGCTGCTGTTTTCCTTGGCTGATGTTATGAAAAATCCCCGATTACCGTCTTGGCAGTATTAGGTAGACATTTGGGTTCCATTTTGACCCTTTGAAAGGTCTTGGATAAAGCAGAGTAGAGTTTGGCCCCCTTGGTATTGAGGGGGATCTACATCTGGCATATTCTCATGCAAAAGGGAGACAGCCCATACATGGCATCTCCATCCTCAGCAAGAGGGAGAGAAATGCTGGCTTATCGCCTATTCCGGGATACGCTCGACGGTGGACTGTGAGCTGGGATACCCTGGTAGTGCTATGTACTATGGCAAAATGTTAGTCCGGTTCCACCTCAAAGACTGCAAATTGAACCTGGCCTCGGCAATTCCGAGCCCAAGTTGTTGGGCCATTCTGCAAAGGATGTCCGCGGCGTGATGGCAAGGCAAGCTTAAGCTGCAAATAGAGATATTGAAAGCTACTTTCCCCTGCTCCTAGTGGTCCTAGTGGAGGCGTTTGCACACGAGCAATTCGGCAATTCTCTGCTTTGTATTTGCCAACAGCGGTTAGAAACGTTCAAGGAGATCGTGAAAAGGTTGAAACTGTTTCATTTGATGATACATCCAACAAGGTTTAATCGTTAATCATTAGTCGGGATTTACAGCTTATCCTCCCATCCTATATCCACAGCTCGTGAGGGCTGCTAGCTCGCATGATAAATTGGTGAGGCGTATCGAGGAATGGACTTGACAATGGTAAAGGATCCTCTGGTAACATAGATCGCCAGTGATCTCCACCTTGCGATGGGAGTGGCGAGAAATAAGTTGGATCTGCACTGCTGCTGGGGGTTTCAAATGTCGAGGATAGCGACACTTGCGACGATTGAGATGCGTAGGAATCCGGTCTGGAAAGACTGCCAAAATGTGGGTATGGAGAAGGTATAGGGAGGACTACGGATGGCGGTGTGCTTGAGATGGTATCGTCACGGTAGGTTGCAATGTTTTCCGAGGGCAAGTATGTAGACCGTAAAGTCGACGGTGGCGGAGATAATTGTACCCGGTGGCCCTGTGGTTGGAGATCTTGATGCTGTGATAAAGATTGTTGGCGCATTCGGTAATTCATAAGAGTACGCTGTGGAAATTCCGTCAAGCTCAGAGCCACATGTATGGCTGTTGACTGGGGTTCTGCAGCTTGCTTTGTGAGGAGTGTCGTTCTCATTTCATCAATGGGCCCAGTCACCATGCTGCCGAAATAAGAGCCGCCGATTTCGGGAAATAATGGTTCGACGAGCAAAGCGGAACTGAAAAAATGTGATAGGACGGCAATGGCTCCAATGTCCGAATCATCCTGGCGAAGAAGTATGGGAGGTAGCCAGAAGAGCCACATGCGAAGCGTCTGTAATCTCTCGAAAGCTTGCTCAGGAGCTGGGACCGGGAAATCTGCCCTCAACTCCTGAAGAAAATCGACAAGATCCGTCAGCCGGGAAACCATATCCTCATTGCTCTGCACGCTCTGCCTCATATGGCGTATTTGCGTTATTGCTTCATCTAGCCGAGAAAGATCTTCTTCGATGCGCTGCTGATGTGGTGAGGGTATCGATGGAATTACAGGTGTTCTAGCGCCTCGAGATTGGCGTTGCTCTTGGAGGAAAGTCCCCAACTCAGTTTCATGCAGCCATGGCCGCATTGCATCCAGAACCTACTTGGTATTAGCAAAAGGTAGCAAGCAAAGCAAAACCACCATACCGTTGAGACACCCTGTTGGAGTGAGGCCCAACTGCGCCTGGACAAATAATTAGTCACGATTTATAAACCGCCTGATCACGTAACGAACCATTCTGTAGCCTGCCAGGAGAGTACAATTGAGGCTGCTAGAATTGCTTCTGAGTTGGCTCGGTTGAAAGAGCCAATAGTCTCATGTAACCCTTTCAAAGCGACCCCTCGGTGTTGATACGCAAGATTGAGAGTCTCAGCGTTGCCAGTCAGCCAAGCAATATGTGAAGCTGAAAATGCAAGGACTGCACTCATCACAAAGTCGCACGATCGCGCCAGGCTGAGAAAACTGTTACGTCTGTCAGCTAAACGAAATCAAGAGACAGAAACTTGAACGAACATTGGCATCCTTGGCGACCATATACAAAATCTGCTGTGCCCGCTATTGTGGATATCATAGGTTAGGCTGGCGATATGGTGAAGTAACCGCTGGTCGATTACAGAAAACTGCTCCCAATAGGCACGAGAGGGTGGACCAAGTTCGGGGAAAGGAGCATGACCCGTGGATCTCCATGTTCTCAGTTGCTCGACGACTTGAGGATCAGAAAGTAGAATAGTCCCAGGTGATTCTGGTGCGGTCTCTGGTGGTGCAGGCAAGTCCATGTAGTCACACCTGCAATTATGTTTCGTGCAATTTCGACTTTCGGATCGTCAATAAAGGTTTCCAATGAGGCTAATGTAGTCTCTTTCGAGAGACGAGAACCAGAATCTTACCATTGTGGGAATGTTTCGTCGCAGCGTATATGCCTACGCTTGCATGTTTTACATCCTTTTCGAGACTTCGTATGGCTTTTTCGTGGTGGACCCCCACCAGGACCAGCCATATAGGTTGGACGTCTGCAGTCGTGTAACACAGCCGTGTTGAAGAAGTCCAGTTGGGACTTTCTGCCAATCCCCTTGCTCGTCCTCGAAATGTCCAGTCGAATGAACTGAAGTTGAGATCGTTTTCAGATCAGGTTCTTGGTGAACGGTTCGGCCGAACGGTGATAGCAGTCAGGAGGTGTGGCTTGTCCTGTATTCGATCTGGCAAGGAACCCTGCAGGGCAGGCATGAAGAGGTGGACAAGGTTGATCTAGTATTCCAGCAGCACGTCGAAAAGACTCTGCAGTCCAAGAACACTGGGGCGACAGGAGGTATATAGGTATATTGAAGAAGCAAGCTCGCACAAGGCCGAAGATGGATAAAGGAAGTATGAATTAGAACCGCACTTGTAGAACAAGGTATGATCAACATTGCATAGTTCTCGAAATAGGACAGAACGCTTCAGCTAGTAGACATGGGGATTAAGCTTCCAAGAGCCATGCTTAGGGTCAGGCTGAATGTCTGCCGGTGGCTTGAGTGTAGTCTCCGGCTTCGAAATGCCAATGGACAACTAGAAATGGAGAGATACAATGACATAGTGCTAGATCGGGTACTATGCCAACGTCAGATTAGTCACAGGGAAGGAGTTGAGTTTTGCTCGAGGAAAATCGCTACGCTTGACCACAAGGAGGTAACATTACACGAGAAGGGCAATGGATGGCCACCCAAGGAACATTACAGTATGTCTCAGTCAAGGGTGAGCGAGTCGACCGGGAGAATGCCTTGCTGTCAGCCCGCTACCTACCTATGGGAGCTGGTCCCATAGGAGCCTATGTTTTAGCATGAACGATTGGCAAGTAGATGGATTTCGGCTCTGACATACTACAATGGCCTTTCGCGTGCAGTACTGTGTCTAGATTAGTGTGTCTTCTAGGATGGCTCTACCGTCACAGTGGAGGGCGATAGAATTTGATCCACCCCAACAGGTCCAATAGGGTTACACTAGGTCGAGTAGCATTTTTCAAATCGATACGCGTGTAGCAATGAGCAAAAGCAACGGGGCAGACATGGGAACAGTCTGGTAGTGGTCGCTGTGGACGCTGCTAAAGCGGTACCTAGATGCCCCGAGAGGTACCGTAGATAGTACTGTAGATAGAAGCGGTGCCTAAAATAGGTGCCTAGCAACAAAACCCTCGGTAAGTTCCAATTGGCAACCCAAGTCAGGCCCCGATCCGAGCGTTCAATTGTAGACTGTATGGTGATAGCGTGCATCGATGGCGAAAAATGGCGCGAAAGAGGATGAGAGGAAAGGATGACCAATTTTCCCCCCCCTTCTTTTTCGCTTTGGGTTTGAGTCTCTTTCGAGAGGGGTGATTATTCTGAACAGTTGGGTCAATGTCGGATTGCGGGTATGACGGTTTTCCGTTTGATCCACAGACCCCAAACAATGGATCAGCCAAAAGGAACCAAGAGAAAACTACATAGCACTATGGTGATGGTAACAAATGCACCTGAGGGAGCTACTACTTAGTCGGGAGCTATCACAATTCCTCGGCCGGGGAGTTTTGACGATTCACCGGAACGAAGGCGAGCAAAATTCAACGCCAAAGATATTAATTACTACTATGTATGTACAATACGTTACATCGGATACTGCATAATTACCGTTGCAACCGCGGTAGATTACCACCATCACCCCAATCAGGAATAGTGGTATGGTTTGGGTACAGAGTGCAGAGTCCTCTGTATGGTCGGCTGCATCTCGCTTATTGCACATCACTTTGCGGCTGAAGTTACAGAGTAGGCAGGCAATCCTCCTGGAGAGTAATCATCGATATGTCATCCGTCAGTACAGTATCACTTTTCAGCCTGCTTGTCCTGCATCGACATGCTTCTGCCGCTGTGTGTTGCTGCTGCAAAGACTTTCCGTCCAGCTTCTCGGTACTGTGGACGATTCTCTTCACATATGCATTACAGACTAGATCACAAGGGAACATTCTAACGTGTTTCTTTGCATACTCTGTACTATGTACATCAATTGCTGGGGCCGTTCACCCTGCGATTGGGTCGCTGGCACGCCACTGCCTTAGAAAGGTAAAGTAGGGGATTGTAGTGTAACGGACGACTTCAACTTTCCAATCCACCAATATCCCAATTTGGTGAATCTTTTGGCCACCCGTTTCCCCTCATTCGCAGACAGATTTGGTGCCCACAATGGTACAACACCATCAGATCTTATGCCGTGGTACTATAGTACACCGTCACCGTCGCATCTCACAAGGAGGTAATTAACCAACTTACGCTAGTCTGTCTGGTGGGACAAAATCAAGTTCAATCCAGTCATGTTCTTGACCCGGGCATCACTTTATGCGAGGGTTCTACATAGTACCATGTTGGACTACAGGCTCTTGCAACGATGTCATCCCCCCCATATAATCTGAACTTGTCGCGTAGAGCCATATCAGGCATCTTGTTTATCGACAACCCTCATGAACCGCGGACAACGGTGCTTGAGCAAAGGCTTTGTCTCCTTATTCTAGGGGCTGGGCCTTGACGGCGGTGACAGATGATCATAATCTTGTTCCCTGTCATACTGCAATGTGATGGACCGCCTGAACCGACAAACCTTTGGTGGTCTCTACCAGATGTTCAGCAGGGCATTTGCTCGTAAGGGTTAGACAGGACAAGTCAGTAATGATCTGGCAGTGAGACATCTCCACTGATGTTGTATACAGAGCAAGAGCTCGTTCCCGTATCGTCGTATTTTGGTTCCCAATGCTCAAGTCTTTGCTGTGCGTCCGTCGGTCTCTCAAGTGACTAGGGTTCGGAGCATGCCAGCCCAAGGGTGAGTGAAAGCTGCATCAAAAATTACTTACTGCTGATAGAGAAGCGGTATCTCCTTAACAATGAGGCGAGTCGCGAAGAATGTATCTCCCGTATAAAGGATGAACCTCGAAAAACGCGTTGGACTTACAAAAGCACATTTCGCGCAAGGAGCGGCGTCGCGCACAGTCCCTGGCGGAGGCCCTTGAGGGGATGTCAGACCCTTGTCCAACTTCGGCTTCTAGATAGCTAGAAAACGAGCCCAAAACATGCTAACCACAGCGTGGTTACCCACTCGAAGGTCCTTAAAATAGCATCAATCCAGCGATGAACCCCCTTTGGCGGGATGAGATTCCTTGCAGCGCCAAACGTCACAGTAACAACCATCTACTATGTACGTACCGTAGTATGGTACTGTACATATCACAGTACACTGTTATTACCAGGACTAGCTCGCACCAACATGGTGTCGAGTCTGGCTGTCGTGATCCCGCACGTTGTCTCTCCATGAATATCCAGCACGAGACGGATTGATTGGTCACACTAGCGAGAGGTCTTGCTTCTTGACTCTTGGCCGCCTGCTGAGGTGAGTGTGGAAGGTCAGGTTTCTGGCAAGTCTTCTTGTCCTCGTGGAAATGTCCCCGGGTAGATCGAATTGCGGAGCGACTCGGCGCATCTTTCTCTTTTTTGTCGTCTACTCAATGGCAATACCCTTACATAATAATACTGTACCACAGATGCCACGGCTTAACACAGCGGGTGGTCCATACCTGGCTTCATCCTGATACACTGGATGATTTCCGGCGCGATCTCAACGAGGTCTAATCTTAGCTTGTGTCGGCGATACTACGCGATCCATCCCCACGGTAGATCATCCTTCGTGTCTTCGCCGAACAAAACCTATCACGGTGTTGCTAAATTTGCTGTCCTTAGCTTCAGTGGAAAACAATGGACCCAGATCGGTAAAATCAGATAGAGTCTCATGACCGAGTATCCCATGCATTGGGGCTTCTAGATTCGGGGACCACTCTGGTGGCGGCATCGACATCAACGCCGTCTCATACAACCGATTACGTGAACCAGACTTGGCCTTGATACACCGAGTCAATTGGAGCGAAAAGAAGGTCCCTCATCAAGATTATACCCGCTGTTGCGGTGTGGCCCATGATGCGCGATTCGACGTAATGTGTCAGGTTACAGGAGTAGATGTTTTTTCGATGCCGTCGCCACCGAAAAAGCGGTGGCTCAATCTCATCCTCTTCGTGGCAACTTTTTCTTACAGGCATTATCCGGTCACAATGTGATGAGAAAGGTGAAAGGCGGCTGTGAATGGAGATGTATCGGTCCAAAGCTGACAAACTGTCTACTTTTGCACTCTCACACATATGAGGACAAGATTGTAATGCCCCTTAGCATCAGTAAATATCTATGTCGATTGGATCTCGGCTCCCCAAGCAATAGCTTACAGGATTTGTGCAATTACTCTATCGAGGTCTTGCAACCCGCGGAATCGCGGAACAACCAAAATTCCTCTACAGCATCTTCTCAGCTGACTTTCTTCGGCAGTCGATGCAGAATTTCCAATGCCACACATCGTCCACACCTCCCACACAGCCCTACGTTTGTACTGCGACACCGTTGCTCCACGGCCAGAACGTTTCCTTCGCAGTGGATAATTGATTCCGCTTCTTCAATAGTTCTTTGCCAAGGCTGACGGTTAGAAATCGAATGTTTGTATGCATCATGACCGACCTCGTATGGGTTAGGTGCTTCTCCTACAGGGCAATGTTGATGGAAATCGCCTCCGGATGCTGCCGCTTCCGTCTGGCGCCAGAAGCTTGTATATTGCAGGTCGCCGATATACAGGTAGTTAGTTAGTGTTTTCAATGTGTTTGCAGGGTCAGCCATGCATCACCCTGGCTGCTGGTTCCAACTCCTCAGGGGTCATGTTTGAGTCTATTTATTGCCACAGTTGTCTTGTCTTGGCGCTAACCCGCATGCCACCTCGTCTGCTGCTATATCAATTTCATCGATGGCCAATGAAGTTCATTAGTTGGCAAGTCCGCAATGACCCAGGGTATAATAGCATCCTTGGATGTGTCATGTCTCACTGAGAACATCCCTGTCCTAGCGAAAGAGTGCTGTTGGCATGTGCACACTCAACACGCACGCACTCGGGGTTATGTATGAACCCGACATTGAAATGGAATCATTCTATTGCTTCCGTCCGGCCCCAAAGAGGACGTGCGATTTGGAAATCCTACCCTCTTCTTCAATGAGGTACTACCTCAAAAGGTAGAAGGTCTCTCACTCAGGCCTGAACATCGATTACAAGAAATTTTTGCCGATTGCGCATACTCCTCTGGGTAATCCGTGGAATTTCATGCCAGGCCAACAATTCCGAGCACACAGAATCGACTCAGTGACTTTCAACTCAAAATCCATTTCCAAGTTCTTGGTGTCTTCATTCGTTTCGCTTTCATTCATGGGTTAACTTGTCCGCAAGATAGCCTCACTGCTTTCCATGATGCGAAGGCATGTGCTGGTCGACAGTTGATGAGACATAGCTTGTTTAACACGCCCACGGAGCTAATTGGGTATGGCAAGGTTAGAGCTCTCATCTCTCCGGATATGAAGGAACCAAAGGTATAGTGCGAACGTCCTTGGCTGCAATGATCAGTTGCGTTGAATACGAGAGAGCTATGAGTTTCAAGGCGTGTTGGCAAAAAGCGTTATACTGACAAAGGATGTTTCCACCGAGGCGAAAAGCGGAATAGAGGACAGCTATCTTCAATATATTCCACTTCATAGAAAGTGTCTTTGTTGTCATGTATCAAAGTGGAATGATCTTTCAGGTACGACACAGGCTCTTCAAAGATCACCTCACTAAGAGTCAAGGTGAGAAATCATTTGATTGTTCTATCAAGACAAAGAGCTTCGACGAGGTGTTTTGTTTTTTGGAGCCCAAATGCGACCATTGTTTCCTTGTGAATCATACAAACAAGAGCTTTTGCTTCTGTCATCTCTCCTGGCGACGAATTTATATCAATATATCAGAATCCTGACATAGACCTTAACATTGAGTCGAAATGATGCTCCCTCAGTGATAATTCACATTCGCGTGTCGAAGTGACATGAAAAAAGATGCCCCTGCTAACTACAGAAGACTGTTGTCACGTTCTCACTACCGTTCACAGCTGCGCTCACAAATATCCAGCGCCTTACAATGCCAATCCAGTCCGTGTCTCTAGCTGCGATCGATGCTTGAGGGCCTCTCGTACATATATGGTTGCTTCCTCATTTACGCATGACGAAGACATATCTGCGTTCGAACCATTGCTCTGTGATCCGATCGAGATAGTGAGAGAATCAACAGCGCCTTGCTATGAGTGCATTGAGAAGCGGAAGAGAGAGACCATTGTGAGAGAGGGGCTTATTACGACTTTGGTAGGCAGAATTGAGAGGGCTAGGGGAAAGCAGGAAAGCGCGAGGCAAGTCAAGAGAAAGTAGAGGCTCAGCGAACCTATGGCTGATCAACTACAAGGACAGCGGAAGGTAGAGAGGTATGAGGAAAGGCCTTCGACAGCCATAACAGCAACCTCCTAGATTATAGGGCAATCTCGAATCCAAGTCCAGTTGAATCCAATCGGGTATGGCTGGTACGTACTCATTCTTTCAATATTTTTAGGCGAATTTGCGTACGTGAACAATGAAGCTGATTTTTCCTTAGGCATAGTCATATAGAATCGCATTACTCTCCGATATTGTAAAGTCAGTCTCTCCTGATTAATGTCTACTCTGAGTAAGTATATGATGTTGAAGATCTCTTTGCAAATCCCCCGCTCATGCCCCACTCCCACCCCGCCCCCGCATAGGTGCCTTGACTCTCGAGTACAATGGTACACTCTGACCCGCACCCAATATGACCGTTTCTGTATTACCGTGTCGAAATGATGTCAGGTATCATACTACAGTGGTACATGTACTGTATGAGATTGCTCGCTTCTCGGAGGGAAGCACGCGGTATCGTGAATGATACTGTACGGTGATTTCTGCACCGTGAAAAATGATATCACCAAGCCAATTGATTGCCAAGGCCTGCTCTGTATGTCAATGTTGGAAGCATATCTCATCTGTTCAAACTACTAGATCTCTCGTCCGCACCATCGTTCTTTCATCATGTCAAGTCGATTACAAGGCAAGGTGGCCATTATCACCGGCGGCGCTTCTGGGTTCGGTCAGGGAATTGCGACCAAATTCGTTACAGAAGGCTGCTCTGTTGTAATTGCAGACCTATCTGTTCAGAATGGATCCAAGGTAGCAGAGTCATTATCGTGCAAGTTCTGCCAGACAGATGTAACAAAATCTGAAGACTGGACGAAACTGCTACAATCTACACTGGATTGGCATGGCCGATTGGACATTGTGGTGAACAACGCCGGTGCCACGTACAAGAACAAAGCTACGGAAACTGTTACAGATGATGACTTTGACCTCTGTTTCAACGTCAATGTCAAATCTGTTCATCTTTCCACCAGTACAATCTTGCCATATTTTCTCGAGAAGGACATCGCCGGATGCTTTCTGCAGGTCGCATCAACGGCAGGGATTCGACCACGGCCGGGCTTAACGTGGTACAATGCGTCAAAGGCTGCTGTGATTAATGCTACCAAAACCATGGCAGTAGAGTACGGGCCTAAGAAGATACGATTCAACTCTCTTTCTCCTGTGATTGGAAGCACCGGCTTGTAAGTGCTCCCGACATCACAATGCCCTTGTCTCCTTTTTCAATCTATCAGACTGCCAAGGTACTAACAGTTGTCCCGCTGCTGCGACCTTATAGGACACATCTGTTCTTAGGAAAACCTGATACTCCAGAGAATCGGGCTGCGTTCTTGTCTACGGTTCCGATAGGTCGTGGAAGTACGCCAGCTGATGTTGCCAATGCCTGTTGTTACTTGGCAAGCGATGAAGCAGAGTTTATCACGGGTGTCAATTTGGAGGTGAGTCTTACGAGCAAGCAGTCCCACTTGCCTTGTACAGGTGCCTCAGGTCCATCCACATCCAGATCACTCTGTTCTTGTCACTGATATGATTTTTAGGTCGATGGCGGTCGGTGCGTATAGGTCTTGGACGCATGCGACAAGGTTCGATGGGCCGTCTCTTAAATGGGAATGGTGAAGCAAGAATTTGGCGTGCTTTACATGGCTCTTTGAATCTATGAAGTGCCAGCTCTGGCTAGGCGCCAATAAGAAAATTGCTTTGCAAAGGATGCTCTCTGAGAACAGACTACTTAAATCTGTCACTCGCCGTGTTATTAAAAAGATATCAAATCACAATCATGAGCTGCCTCAAGCTATCTGGTACAGTATCACACACCATTCGGGAAGAACTCCTATAGTTAATCGCATTCTCAATAACCCCACGGGGATCTCCCGTAATGTACTGTACCCCACCCCCATACAGAAGAGATACTGTACGACGGAGCCCACACACTGTGTATTTCATACTGGTACAGAGATATCGCCCAATTGTTGTAAGAACCGTCGACTTTTGCCGTGAGCTTCACCAGTCGTACAGGTATTGTACTGGTACTAGAGGTCATTCTTGCCACAGACGGAAGACGTTCCTAGGAAGTGGCTCTCTCTTCCCGCAAATTGACGAAGCTATGCGAGACTCTTTTGCAGAGAGGTATGACGACATGCAGAGGCTCTGATCACTATTCCCGACAAACCTCATTTCGTTCGTCTCCAGATGTTTCCTGACCTACCCTGTCTGCCAAAATTCGACATTATTCAGGATCCAGATCAAATCAGGTAAATCATTCCACCATGGACGAGGTCTCGACAAAATATAACATCCCCTTCCAGCTGACCGACGCAGACCTGCTGCATACAGATAGCTACGTTAACGGACAGTGGATAGGTGCTAGCTCTGGCAGAACGTTCGAGGTCATCGATCCTGGAAGTGAAGAGATCTGGGCCTCTTGTCCTGATTGTGATGCCGAAGATGTTGACTCGGCGGCCCAATCCGCCCAAACAGCTTTCGAGACTTATTCAAAAGTCAGTCCTCGTAAACGAGCCCAATTGCTGATATCCTGGCATAACCTCATATTAGCAGCTAAGGATGACTTGGCTAAGATTCTGACCTACGAAACAGGCAAACCGCTCGCCGAGGCATCCGCGGAGCTTGACTATGCCAACAGCTTCGTCTGGTGGTTTGCCGGTGAAGTCGAAAGGATTCAAGGTTCACTGTATAAATGTTCCATTCCCAATCGCCGAGCTCTGATCACCAAACAGCCTCTTGGTGTCTCTGTGGCTCTCGTACCTTGGAATTTTCCAACGGCAATGGTGCTTCGAAAGGCAGGAGCAGCTCTAGCAGCGGGATGTACCATGATCATCAAGCCATCGCCAGAGACTCCTATCACCACACTCGCTCTCGCTCACTTAGCCACTAAAGCTGGGTTTCCACCTGGAGCTCTAAACGTCCTCACCACAAGTCTAGACAATACACCCCCACTCTCCGAAGCCTTATGCTTGCATCCACTCGTGAAAAAGGTCACATTCACTGGCAGTACCAGGGTAGGGAAAATCATTGCCGGTCTCTGTGCCCGAAATCTCAAAAAGTCAACACTCGAACTTGGTGGAAACTGTCCATTCATAATTTTCAACGACGCAGACCTTGACCACGCATTGAACCAACTCATGGCCCTGAAGTGGAGACATGCAGGTCAAGCTTGCATCACCGCCAACCGCGTTCTCGTCCAAGAAGAAATCTATGAAAAATTCACCAACAAGTGCATTGAATGGACGAAAGAGAACCTGAAAATTGGCCACGGAGCATCTGAGGGTACAACCTTAGGCCCCGTAACGACGCCACAGAGCCTGAAAAAAGCCAAAGAATTAATCGACGACGCACTTCACCACGGTGCCCAGATCCATCTAGGATCAGAATTCTACCCCTCATCCCAACTCCCTCAGAAGGGCTACTTCCACCCCCCAACAATCCTCACCTACCTTCCCCTGTCTTCAGACTCTCAAATCATCCAAACCGAATGTTTCACCCCCATCCTCCTCCTCCAGTCGTTCACCAGCGAATCTCAAGCACTCGAATCGGCAAATAACACCCCCCTAGGCCTAGCTTCATACGTCTTCACATCAAATGTCAACCGTCTGTGGAGAATGTTCGAAGGTCTACAAGCTGGGATGGTCGGTCTGAACACCGGCAACTCATCGGCTGCAGAGACGCCATTTGGAGGGTGGAAAGAAAGCGGTTGGGGAAAGGAGAGTGGGATCAAAGAGGCGGTGGAGGAGTATTTGGCGGTCAAAACGGGGACTTTGACCTTGGATTTGACTGAGGGAGAATGAGGAAGAGAGTAAAAAAAACAGTAAGGGACAGACAGAGACTTTACTTTGATATATTCCATGCTGATTAGCTGGTTGTTCATTGATCAATGGAGAGAGAGAGAGAGAGAGAGAGAGAGAGAAATCGCACAAACCAGATAAAGAACCTGAGTAAAATTATAAATAATACAGGTGTTCCATCTCAACCACCATAAGTCATTCCTTGATTCATTCTCTCCCTCTGAAACCATAGCTAAGGCCTTCCAAGGGTACAGACGGGTTTATTATTCATGTACTGTATGTACCTTGCTCCTTCTTTCTTGCCTGACTTATCAAATAGATGAAATGGGAGGATATCTTCTTCTTCTTCTTCTTCTTCTTCTTCTTCTTCTTCTTCTTCTTCTTCTTCTTCTTCTTCTTCTGCTGCTGCTGCTGCTGCACCAAAAGAAAAAGAAAAAAGAAAATTTAACCCACTAACTTCACTAGTTAGTTATAAAATAAGTTAGATAATAATTTATAAGTTAAGTTAATTATAGGAATGAATGAATAATTATGTATCTAATATCCAATATCCAATAACTATTCTCATAATAAAGGTCAGGCAGGAGAGGAGAGGAAGGAAGGTAGATAGATAGAATACATACATAACTATACTTCTAATACCTACCTACCTACCTATGATCTCTCCGTTTTTTCTACTACGTTAAATATGTTATTATATATACGATTCGAAGAACTCGGGTGAATGTTATAATATACTATCTATGTAAGTTGGTTATGGTGTGAAACTAATGTATAATTAATGTAACTTATAGGACTTAAGGGGGAGGGGGGGAAAGGTAGGTAGGTAAAAGAGTCCGTTCCCAGCCTTCTTCTGTTTACTATACCTATACTTCAATCCGAGACTTATTTGTTTCTTCCTTCTGTCTTCATTTTTTGGTTTTGAACGCTAAGTTTTTTAGTTTTTTTTTTCCCCAAGTTCTCGTTTCATATTCTTATTTTCGTTTCTATGCCTATTCTGAAAACCCCCTTGTTTTTTCTGTATTTTATATATCAATTTCAAAAAATTCTATTCTTTCCACACACACACACACACTCTCTCTCTCTAAAAGATACTTCACTTGCTTAGGGAGACCTTTGACCAGTCTCCATTCCCTTTTCTTCATTCTCATCCCCATCTCCGTTTCTAGCATCCTTCGTCTTCCTACGTACAAACGTGCCCCCCACAACGAGCAGATATCCGATCCAAATCACACCGGCAACGACACCATAAGCGATGCATTCGGCGCGATTGGCTCGGCCTTGGAGTCTGATTCCGAGTCCACCGTTGATCATACCGAGAGTGAGGGTGATACGGCCGACATATCGGTGAACGACGCCGGGAATGGTTGTGCGGATGAAAGTATGGATGGGGGAAGGGGAGTGTGAATTTTCAAGGGAGATTTTGATGGGTGTGGTTGTAGAGGTTGTAGAGGTGGTGGAGTTTGTAGGGGAGGGGTTGAGGGTTGGAGTTGTGGTGGTAGAGAAATGGTGTTTAGGTTTCATGAAGATTATATGATGGTATATTCCGAGACTTGGTTGGATCATCGCGAGACAGAACACTACAAGGCCGATTATGGCGTGGGCGGAGTCGAGCTGGAACAATGAGTTAGGTCTCCGCTCTAAAGGTTCTGAAGGGGAATGTTCATGACAACTTCAAAGAGAGCAGAATGAGCGCAAAAGGATATGAATGAATGAAATCACTTGAAACGAATGGTGACATTTGGTGAGATATTGGGAAGTCATAACAGTAAGGAAGAAGTATTCGACCCGAAATCACATTATGGTATTGACGTACCAGATGAAAGTTCTTGGCCATCCATATCCCCATTCCGACGGCACCAATATACGCTGCCAAAGAAACAATTTGAATGATAGCGTGGACCCATAAGGATTTACGACCTTTGATCATTCGAAACAGGATAGCACCTAATGGAATCAAGATGACCCAGACGAGACACGCAAGGATCCCATGGGCATAGATGATGCGAATCCACCATTCTGGGATACTGTGTTCGCGTTTGTTGAGGGCAGAGGCGGAGCTTTGAGACTCTGCCGTCACGATGCTAGGTAGGGCTGAGAATGGATTGTTAGTTTAATGGGGTGCACACTGGGATTTGGTAGAGAGATGTTGACAGAATGGTTCTGTATAATTATGTGACAGAAGTGGCTCTTTCCAACATACCTAGAAATAGTATCGATAGCATTATAGCCCCTGTCATGTTGTACCACTCTGTCTGTCTATAAAAACTGCAAATGACCCGAATATTTGTGTTGGAATAGAGACGATGATGGCAATCAGACGACTAGATAAGGATATACATATTGTGTATATATATCCCTTAATAACAATCTCTTTCGGCCGAGTTTTTCCATTCACATGGTAAGTGGTGGCATCAACTTCAAATCGGTGAAACATTGAGGGACCCTTTTGAGTTATATTGATGCAACCATCCGGTGTATTGTAGGACGAGGATCATGTTCGTTCTCTCTCCTCCACCTGAACCCCCGGAGTCTTTGGCAATCCAGTGCTCTTGTCTGATATGATGCCATATATCCACAAGCTAGTGATCCACTTGCAGGTTCAGCCTTTGGGTTTCTTTCTTTCGCTGACAATATATTTCGATATGGATGGATGTGATAACAAGCTTGACGATGGAGTTCCAAATCTTGCGCATACCTGAATCCACCTACCTCGAATGATATGCATTAGTATTAACGCCATTGGTTCTTGCTTCTCAATAGTCGAGGACACTGGTCATTATGTGTGGACTTTTGGCCAAGTCCAACAACGTCGTTGACGGGATGCGGTTTAGATCGTTACGCCCCTTGATGCTGCAATAGGCGAAGTCCACAACGCCACTTTGCAGAACTCGATGAAACAACGGATCTCTAGAAGCCACACAAAATTTCGGACCGCGTAGTGGTTGCCAGGTACATTTTAGACTTGCAGGTACGATTCAATTTGCAGACGGACGATGTTGCATTAGCGAAGTTAAATCAATGTTGGGCGATAATAGTCGAGGTTCATTATATCCTTCCTTATCAATTGGCTTGTCCTCATGGGGACATTGTGATACGGGCATGGCTTATGCGCTCCATGCTCAAGATGTTAATCATTGCACCTTTCCATCCAGCATGCAGAGCAGTGAGCATCATCGTCGGCGATTTTAGAAGCAGGGGATGTCTCTCACTGGTCGTGCGAGTATATCAGATCCTCGACCACCAACAGCGGAGCACATGAATTAATTCCAGAATGCAAGTCAAGGTACATCACATTTGTCTCAATCCTGACCATTCATTTGATATACCGATATAAAGCCTTTTAGATGCTCAGAACCTTGCATCGAAATTTGCTCAGAAATCAGAAATGCGGCTGTTAATGGTGGTGAAGGTGATTTGGCATGGTTTCCCTTAGAATTCATGAATGGTCGTCGTTTCCTGGATGTTGATAACTGAAAACGGTTATCCGACGTGCAAGTCGAGATTCTGCTTGCGGCCATACAGCACCCGCTGATTCGTTATCTTCATATAGACCATTTTACACCGTTGCATAGAAGATGCGGCTAGTACTGTACTTGATTAATGAAAAAAAGATTTTTCTCTTAAATGACATGTTCGTTGCACATGATGGCGGTGTTGCTATATACGTCGAATCCACATCCGCAGGTAAACATGAATTCATTGCCAAAGCGTTGAGATATAGGTAGAGCGGCCAATCTACGGAGGAAGGGAGATGATGTAGATCAAAATATAGGAGTGGTTCTAATGCTGTCTGGTAGAAACAAGCGCCGGTAAATGCGTACAATTGCCTGCCATACCGTGCCCATAGATTGTGATACGACTCTATCAGCCATGTATCAGCCATGGTTCGCTTCGCCACCGACAATTTCTACAGAGAAAACATCGATCGCAATTTTTGTACCACATTTGGGGAGATCTGTGCCAAGAATCCTGCGAAATCTGGTATCATTTGCTTGTACCCTTGTAACACCTATATTAGGCATCCTTGTCAGTCAAAGTGCGAGTGACCTTATGTACAAATGGAACATACCGTATCAAAGCTTGACTTCAAGTCACTGTACTCTTCGGTGCTCAATTCTCGTTTCGGCCACATCGCAACTGCTGTGAAGTAGTCTGCGAGGGCTGTGTCCATAGCCTGAGGATTCTGCGCAATGATCATGTTGAATCCAAGAAAAGCGCTAGCCTTTTCCTGCGTGTGGTCAATTTTGACCATCGATTTAAGAAACGGTTCGGCGAATTGAGACAAATGAGGTGCAAGCTCCTTAGCGCAGCCAATACCAAGCCTTCCAATGGCCATGGCCGCATTCTCGTTGACAGAGTCTGGGACTTCCTCGTTATTTAGGATACTCACAAATCCTTGATAGAGAGCTTCGACGTATGGGGACATTGCTTCCCCCGCTTTCGCGCCAAGCTCTCCGCATGACCAGCAGACATTGTTCAACACATTGAGCCCGGATTCTGAGTCCTCATCCCTGATGATGTTCAAATCGACTTGCCGTATGAGCACGGGCATAATTTTGGAGAGCCATGGCTGGATCTGTGGATATAAATTGATAGCACAGTCTCCTAATAGCGCATATGAGGATTGTCTAACGTCGTTATTCCTATCCTCCATGCAGAAGGCGAGCATTTCAAATAATGGTGGTCTGGACGACACTGCCAAGTGTGCTGATTTGCTTGGCTCTATAGCCTGGACAATGGTACTGATGAGGTCGAGGCTGGTTACTAGGAAATCTTTATCCGGTTCGTCAATAGCCTGGCCATTTGCAACCGCGATGAAAGCTTGTAGGTTTTCGTAAATCATCTTGACACATCGGTCAAAGATAGGTTGAGCAAATGGTGAGAAAAAATCTCCATATGCAAGGGCCACATAGCCCAGGCATTCAAGCAGAGGGAAAATTTCTCTCGACTGGTCCGAAACCTGGTTCCATCTGCCGATGAGGACAGGCATGAGTAATTCAACAAGGTGTGGCTTTGCCATCTCCCCGCCGACTGTCTCTGCGAGGGTCTGTACACAGTCATAAAGAATGTACATATTATTATCCTTGTAGCGCCCGAAACACTGCACGAACTGTCGCAAAATTGGCTCTGTATATGGTACCAAATTGTTACCCGACTTCTCTTCCAGGCTAGCGAAGGCAGACGCAGCAGCTTCCTGAACTTTCTTGTTGTTGTCGAGCATTCGGTGCAATAGACCTTCCATCATCGGTTCGAAGTATCGCACTCTTTCGGCGGGATCCTGAAGATGCGAAGCCCATTCCGAATATCGTCCAAGACACCAGCATGTTATCTGTCGTACAATTGGTTCTTGGTCATTCAGACAAGATATCAAAAAAGGTATGAGCTCAGGCAGATGTGGAGAAACAACTTCCATACAGCCATCAGCAATCGCACCAAGCGCAAGAACTGCTGCTTCTCGTTTGGGCCAAAGTTGATGACCAAGATTTTCTTTAAGATAAGGAAGAATAACTTCAAAAACAGGCTGGTGGAAGACGTTCGCGAAGACATCAAGGGCCGCAGCCGAACACTTCCGGAGGCTCCATTGATCTTCAGGATCACCAAGACCTTCATCATCATCGGATTCTTCAATTTCTCCTTCACTCAAATCGTTATTGTCCATGCCGCCAGCGCCATTGGCTGCTCCTTGCGATCCATTTTCATTTAGACCTCCAGCCTTAGCCGCATTGCGGGATGCTTTTGATTTGGCGAAGGTCGGGCGCAAATCTTCTGCTTTGTCTTCCTGATCCGCATTGTCCTCTTGACCACCAAGTCGGTCAACATCTTCTTCTCCGTAGATCATTCCTTTGAGCAAAATTGGTATCACTTTACCCAGATATGGTCCCATATCGCCCCTGAGCTCTTCTTGTTCGCCGATGCTCAACCAAAATTCTGCAGCATCAAGTGCAAGATCCGGGTCATCCTGATTTTGTTGCTGGTAGAGAATGTAATCGACGAGACCACTAATGTGCGGTCTTAATAGCTCAGGCATCGTATCCACTAACTGAACAAAAGACTGACATATTATCCTTCTCACTTCAGTGACTTGGTCATTTGCCAGCTGGAATAGTCTGTTCAGATATGTTTCCAGAGACGCTATGAGGGCCCGAGGTTTTGGCGCAATAAATATTTTCAACGTTTTTAGAGCGTATACTCTGATCTTGGGATTAGGGTTGCCTGTGTACTCCAATACCTGGGGTATTATCACATCGAGTGGACGTTGTCCGTGTATCTCTTTATCCAGCATTCTTCTATTGTCCTCACATATCTTTGCCAAAGCAGCCATGGCGCCTTCCTGTGCCTCGGGCGAAACATTGCCGTTTGTATTGGAAAGTAATGAAAGTAGATCCTGCAAGAGCTGTGGCCATTGAAGAAGTCCGCCTTGAAGAATGAGCTCAGTGATGACCGTGCCGGCAAACCCTCGGATCTGCCCACTTGGATCTTGGAGCGTAGAAAGAGTCGACGACTTAATGTACTCCAAAGTAGGCTTCGGTATCGATCTATAGTTCTTTTTAATGTAATTTTTCAAGTTGATCGCTGCAGAAAAACGAATAGTTGTCAGGGACTCATTTGACGCTATCTGAGCTGGAAGCGATGAAGAAGAGAAAATGAAAACAAGATAATTCGCATACTCGGGTGCTGTACTGGCTTGGGCAAGCATCTATGGGTGAATCCACGTTAGCCACCATAACATACTCTTGCGGAGGAAACGCGGTACTCACTTCTTCTGCTGTTTTCTGCTTAGATCTATCATATGCGCTGATAGAGTCCCTCAAGAAGCTTGAAAGCTGTCCAAGCGCACCCTCTTGAGGTTGCCAGGCCATTGCAACGATGTCGCCTCCGCGGAAAGCGGGGACGGTCGTAGAATATGGATTACCCCTAACTCGTTCTAAACTTTTGTTCGCAGAGAATTTGGGGTGCTCATTGGAAGGAAAAGGTGAATATCGGAAGGTGCTGAGGGGGTGTCGAAAATTCCGTGTTGGCGGGTTTGTGGAGGGGTACGATTCGAATGGAAGAAAGGCAAGAGACAGCAGTACTTTTCTTGAACTGGCGCTGTTTCAGTTTCGCAATACTGACCCAGAACCGCTCTCTGCGTTCTAAAAAATCATGCGAGTTTGTTGGTGACTACCCTCAATGAAAGACTGTTCTAGAGCGTTGTCTAGATAGGTATGAGCTCGTTTGAATGGTGGGCAATTTAGCGGGCAAATGCGTGGGCATCCCACAATGCGTCGGACAGGGAATGACGACTCAACGTTGCGCCATGTCATCAGGACAGGTGTGCATATAGTCCATGAGGAGCATCGAGACTCTTGATCCAAAAGAAAGATATGCAGTAATGTTAGTCAAGCATATGGCACAAGAAAAAACGCCGACACAGATTTCATCTCAACCGTAAACTGCTCCCGGTCGGAAAGCTCCATACAGAAGGACAACCGAAGTTTCTTGTCTTGGCATCACCTTCAAAAGCCGTCTCAGGTAATTGTTTATTAACTGCACAACAGATCGGTGGTGAGGTCGCCTTGCTCCGCATGTCTCACGAAACTGAACCCTGCTCACCTTAATATTATCATTGTGAGGACTATATCGTCGACTAATAACTGTGTTAGCCATAATCTCATGGTAGAAGTCACTCAGTCGTGATTGAAGGTATGGTGAGTTTGATGCTACTAATCCGACTGACTTAGGCCATACGAGCATATCGAAGAGACAATGCTGCTCAAATTTGATCAGAGATTGTGGATCGAATCGCAAAGAAGTCAAGTACACATGTTCAATGAATATAATTGCAGATCTCGAAATCCTCTTGATCTTGACGCTGCAGTATAGAAAGCGAAAATGCCTGCATACGTCCCTTGCTGTCTGTTGTCAATGCATTGTTGTCCATGTTTCGTCCCTAGGCTGTCTTTCTATCTTCACTTCTAGAATTTGCTTTTCTGCTGGTGCACTATGATGAAGCTCATCTCGGTCCTTGAGCACTTGTCTTTCTTCACCCTATGGGTAAATATGGACATTGGAAATTACGGAGGCTCTAGTGGTAGACTGGGACAGAAAGGAAACTACGTCGATCTAGGTTCTGGCTGGTCTGTGGTGGAAGGGGACCATTTGCACCGGTGTTTTGAGAGTCACATATTCCAGTCATCCATTCATACTGCTTGCACCTGACCCATATTGCACCTCAACCCCAAACGAGCTTTTTGACTTGATGTCCCAACTGTTCCAGATATCCTGTGTTCTTCTTTGCGTCTTCAGCGGACACAATTGTCATCTTCTTTACCGTAACTCCATCCTGTGGCCCTTGGTCGCTAGGCACTATGTTCTTGACCGCACGCTGAATATCATCTATGATTTGTTCTAATTGCGCCATAAGTGATCCATCCAGCCCGCCGGCCAGCGACCTAACGGGTAGCAACTTCATGGCCATGAATCTTGGCTGCTCACTGCCCCTTGCAAGCCAAGAGAACAAGGTTCCTTCCCCTGAGTTGTCAACAGCAGGTTCATTCTTTGCAGGATCGACAGAATTTTGTAGTGAGCGCGTGTTGACGCGTATAATGTTCCCCTTTCCAGGATTGTACGTGATGACAAGCCCAATATTGCGAGATTCATCTAATTGTCTCTCTGTCAATACACTTGTCACGTATGGTCCATAGTGAATATTCGTGATAGAATGGAGGTCGATCCGTTCAAATGATCCCACCTTTTCGGTGTTCCAATCAAATTTGCAATTATAAATAGCGTGGTCTGTAAGAAGCACCACAGACTCCTGGAAGGGCAGAGAACGAAGCGTGTTGGGAAGGCTAGGACTGAGCATGGTCCAACCTTGAAGCAGGTCTTCCTTTTCATTTTGTATCGTAATCTTTGAACAAGTCTCGATGGCCTTCTGGCGTATTCGTTCGAGAGATACACCAGGATCTGTGTTCATCATGTCGGCCTCGAAGTCCTCGAAAGCCTGAATGCTAACATTTCCCATGAGGTAGTCAATGACATTTTGTGAGAAATAGTCATTGACAATGTTATTGTAATATCGAGATAAGGTCAAGCTGAAATCATTGAGGGCGCCGCGAACGTTGCGCTTGCGAGTTCTGGTGAAGTCTCCCTTGAGAGCAGCAGTACCTGCGTATTGTCGGGATATAGCATCGCCATTGTCGGCCCATAGATTGTTAAACCACTGAGTGCTTGGATCAATCTGGAAGTCTATGTCGAAGCCCTGTTTTCGGAGATGCTGTTCCAGCACATGTTGAGCCAGAGCACTTTCTACGACATTGGTCCGGTCCAAGCAATCCATACAGTTGGATCTGATAATGCCGCTCTGCTTTTGGACAACATTTCTGTCGTTTAGAACCGTCTCGCCGTGACTCTTTAGTGTACCTTCCAGTTTGGTGACGAGCTTTTGAACGTTCTCAAACTTCATTCCACGGCACTCAGAATGAAAATCGAACCATTCAAAGTCTAACTGGTCTCTTTGCTGCTCGTTATATCGCTTCACGAATGACTCGTATTCTTCTCCGATTCCAGCCTCAGAGCCATGCTTATCCACCAGGACTGCAATCTGAATAGCTCCGTACCGACGACCCAGTTCCTCGAAATGACTCTTAAAAGCGGTTTGGTTTGCATCTTTCGACTGATGCAATATCGGTATTGGTTTGAAAGAATATGGAGACTGACTGAAGTAGAGAGGAATGGAACCTCGAATCTGAACAAAGGACCGTACAGGTAGACTGGTGTCCCAAGTGGGTGACGATAGTATCTGTTCCGTCTCAACTGTATTCGCAGCATTGCCTTCATCGTCGATGCCACGACGTAGATATCGCAGCCCAGATCGCTTGATGGAACGGCGCGAAATAATTGTAAGCAAGAATGACTGTGGCTGCTTGGAGCTGCGCCTGTCATCACTGTTCTTTCTAAATTGTCTATCGGCTTCCAGTATCTTTTCGAGGCTTTCGACTGCCTCGGTGTGGCCCTCTCCAGAATGTTGCCTCTGAGCAATGAAAGCTCGCTGACCAACAAACCCTTGCATTATGGGTAGGAAGAAGAAGTTCTGTCCAGCGTCGATGAACGGCTGCGCCATGTGCTTGTTCCATGTATACTTCGCCGAGTCAGTTTTGTACATCTCAATAAGAAGCAGCAGTCATACCAGTTCGTCTGCATTTTCTCCGGTGGGGGGTTTAGACCAAAGGGAATTACCGCCACCGAGTCTACGGGTGATATTCACATCGTAAGAAAAGTAGAAACACTTCGAGCTCAATAGTGCTCTCGTTGTCCTTAAAATTCGAGACGTAAGCGGAAACGTGGTATCGGGAAGTTGCTGTTCGCGCCTGCCATCATTGTCTCTCAAGGACGATTGAGGATCAATCTGAGATTGTGTCGCCGGCACTGCCACATTTAGGTGGGCCTCTGGCTCCTGTAATCCCTCTTGTCTCTCAGTCGACATACCCAGGGTACGTTTTCGTTCCTGGCTCCAGCCTGACCGTGAAAACCACTGGGCAGCAAATCTCCCGTATTGTCCTTTGCGACCAATGACATCCTCAGCAACGCTTGATTTCGTCCTTGTATGGCCTGGCATTTTAGCATCCTTCATTGGCTCTATAGGTGAATCTCCCTCATCCGCGCTCTCATAATTGACCGACTCGGTCTCAGATAGTTCGGATTCGGATTCGGAGTCCATGTCTCTGCGCGAGTTTTGGATGACTTGACCCATCGCCTTCTCGGCATCTACCTTCGATGATATAGGTAGTATGGAGACATCTTTTATCACGTAAATTGGTTTCCCGAGTATCTGTGCTACTTGCTCACGACGGCTTATTGATATGAGGTAGGAATACGAAGCGATGCGGATGAAGCCTATTGTAGATCAGTAAACAAGGATTCCTGAGACTAGATTGAACTTGAGATCACAAATCGTCAGGGAATTCCCATACCAACAATTCCATGAGACTCTATATGAGGACCGTCTCTATATTGATCTGACTTCGCATTCTTCCACGGGGTCAATTTAGCGCTCTTCCACTCTATACGTAGGGATTGTGCCTGTTCGATGTGATTGCCATGGCTTTGCAATATCAGCCCGTCCGCTAGGGCAAAGATGATCAATTTGCGTGCTAGTAGCGGCATCGCTGCCTTGTGCAATGCTTTGCCTGGCGGTGATCCAAGTAGATGGGTCGCTGAATGTATACATCATCAGATCTTTATTGTTCTCGGCTCCGAGAAATTAGGTTGGCCTCATACAAGACTATGTCTGTCTGACATCATACAATAATATATTATTTGTTGGGCCCACTTAAGACGACTTTTGACCTGAGGTACCCAGGTACACCATAGGATTTCTTGATCACTATCATGGAGAACAAAGGTATCCCGTCTCTGATATGACTTGAACATATGATATTTCGAATAATATGGAGGGCATGATTGTAAAGTAACCAAGACTGGGCTCCGACAGCTACGTTTGACGACGCCGCAACCAGACAGCCGTGAACCCTTTTTACGGTAAAGCTGATGTCTCAATATATATGTAAGAAACAGAGGATACAAATCTAATCTAGCGCCTTGTAATGCAACGATTAGCAGGAATAGAATGAAGAAAAGAAACGCTCCGACCGGTAATCAATATGTTGCCCACTCTACTACTTCCAATGCGCACAAAACAAGAACGAGAGTCGAGGGGAGTATCCACACAACATAGCTCTGAAAGAGGATCTTCGACATGACTCCCATGAAGACGTTGTTCACCTGGCAGATCTGAGCCAATTGAAGTGCGCTTGGCGCCCCAGTGAGAAGGAAGCACACGATGACGAAAATTTTGTCGTCGACAATGCTAACAGGCACAAACTTGGCCACCAAAGCAAGGAGAGGAGCCATGAGTATAGTTGGAAGCAGCATCCTACTCAGAAGAGAAGCAATCAATAAGTTTCGCTCTTCTTTTTCATCCACAAACTCATCCGTAGCGGGTAAAGTGTTCCTTGCCAGGTTGGCGCCCAGGACGACTAAGATGAGAGGTACAGCAACACCGCCACTCTGGCCTATAGCCCGAGTCACGGAGTTGCGCACGAATGTACCCTCATCAAAGAACAAGTGTTGCAGGGCAGGGACTGATGCCACGATAATAGCAATGAGCATGGCCCATAGTGGTGGATTCATGAATTCGTGAACACCATTGGCGAACCGTGCAGTGACGCTATAAATTTTGGACAGCCATTTCTGAGCCGATGGTGGGAGCAACTGGTACGCCGCTCCAGCCTTAGCAGAGATACACTGTTTTGCCTGAATCTGCGCGGAGTAGATCGAGTCCTTGATATCGAACACGTAGCCTTTGAAGCCGGTTGACCGAGAATCTTTACTCTGCTCCACATCAGGGAAGGAGGTGATATGGCCGTAGCCATTTTGTTGACCATTTTGGCGCGGGAGGACATTACCGTTCGCGGGTGTAGGAAGCAATTCTGGGGGATTTGAATTTCTACTCCTCGATGTCGAACGAGATGATTTAACAGAGGCAAATTTTCGGTTGTTGACAGGAGTTGATTCCCCTGATGGAGATTGTGTATCATTTCCTGTGACAAGCGAATCTCCGCTATGCGTTGCGCCTTCACCGTCGTATACAGCGCCCATTAACAATCGATCTTCATCCGAGTCCTCTGGATCGTCTCGATAGCGAGCTTGGCCGTCTTCGACGAATCCGACGTCCATCGTGCCTCCTTCTTCTTCGGTATACTTGTTGGCTGGCTTGAGAAGGACGTTATATCCCCAGCTCCACCTGAGCAATTGACCCAGCTGCTGGAAGATCAACAAGTAAAGGATGCCACGGGCTCCAACTTCGTCATCATTGTCGTTTGGGATCTTGTCCCAATGCAAACCCTTCAGCGTCTGCGATAGAGAAATGACCAGCGAAATCGGAAGAGAATTGGAGTTTCCGAACACCTGAATTGGTCAGCGGATTTACAGGGCAAATGTACACAAAGGCTCACGTACCCCCATCGCAACGACGAAGTTTTGTTGTCTCTTCTTGAAGCGGAAGATCTTGGAAATAACTCTTGCGCAAACGTAGGAAATAATGGTCTGGACTACGAAGATAAAAGGGATGATTGCAAGATCGATGAGTTTCTCGGCGGTGAGTTGCGACGCCAATTTCGTAAAAACTGTACTGGTCAGTATCCTGATCACATCATTGGGGGACAACTTCCTTACTCAGGCATGGGGTGAATAGTGAGACATTTAGGTTGGCAACAAACTTCTGCTGTTCCGCATCAAACATGCCTAGTCGGGCAATAAGATACCCCGGGAGAGATACGCAAACCACTTCCAGCACAGCTTCGAAAACGAGAAGCGTCAAATAACCAAAGTTTGGGTGTTGTGAATGAGGAGGAGGCTTTGCGAGCTTGTCCTTCATTATTCCTACAACCGCTTGTCCGACTTCTCGCTTCTGTATGCCTTCTATGGCCAACTGACGGGTTGCCCATGACACAGGCGCCTCCATGAAACCCATTGTGAATAGACCGGTATTGTGAAGTCGATCAAACAGCCTCCGAGGCGATCAGTTATCGCAAGAGGCCGTTTATAGGCTCGCACGATGTTTGCGGTTCGCACAAGCGTTGATGCGCACTTACAGCAGACAATAAGCGTGTGGTGTGACGTGATGCGTCGAATGGGTCAGGTTATTTGGACGATCTCTTCTAAGGTCATGGTTTGCACAGCCGCCGTGATGCGGATAGGTCGGAAGGTAATCAGACGTGGTCTTAGGGACTGGCGAGGGAGTCAAGTCAATCAAAAGGAAATTGAATATTTGTTTGATGTTAACAATAATCTTTTTGATCGCTCTGAGGGAGTAGGTGGGAAGAGGAAGAATAAGTAATTAGTAGAGGAGGAGCGATGCTGGAGTTAGACGGTGTTGGTTGGTTCCTTTTGCTGCGTGGTTGCGTATCGGGGGCTTGTCGTTCCCTGCTGCTGCGACAAGAACCAAGAAAATCCAGCCGCTAAGGAAATTTATAGTGTTTGCGATCGGGAGATCAGCAGATGCTGCGGCTGCAATAATTCGTTAGATTTAATTAGTATTATTCCTGGTTGCACAATACTTTTGAAAGGGAAGAAACTTTACCAAGGTCCTTTCAATGAGGTGATGTCTCGATGACATGCCTATACCTAGGATAGGTTTTTTGCAGCACATTGCCTACCGAAGGTTCATACCTAACCCCACCTACCTAGGTATACACAGAGTACAGTACAATATACAGAGTAAGGCAGCAATGATGCCTACATTCCCATCTGGCCTATCAGTAGGCGATATACTGTACCTATGAACTATGGTACGTACAGAACCAACCCAGGTAATTACAGTACTTACTGATTCTGTAACCTGGTATTAGGTAATTTGTATGTAATGTACGAGTACTCTTAGGAGCTGAAACCCCCAATGACGTGCTCCCCCGCACTTTCCTACCAAAAGCCAATGAACGTTATCTCCGATCTGGCACCTCATGCGAGGCCGGAATCAAGTCATGTAATTACAGTATCCAGGGTAGGTACATGTACGGAGGTAGTAATCATTCATACAGTAGCACAGTACAACGCCGCCATAGAGAACTCAGTGCATATTTCGGGAAAGCCAATTTACATATTTCTTGCAACGGAGAAACCGATCACCAGGAAACACCTGGAATTATTTCAAAGATGTGTATAGTTGCAGCCATCCTCGTAGACCTGTTTTCTTGATCAGGAGGAGATAATGTTGATACATGACTCAGTGTGAGCCAAAGGGCATGTGTTGGATGATAGCTAGTCTGCAGTTACGAGCCATGCATACCCGGCATGGATCGACTTGAAGCACATATCTCTGTTAAATAGATAGAATAGTCCGGTCCTTGTTGTTCAAGACGTCCCGAAACAAGGCAACACGTCCAAATCGTCTCTACACCGTCAAACCATCCCCAAGTCTGCCAAAGCGTCCACCCAAACCTGTATGCATACAATAAATAACCGCCTTGTTCCCGAACGCCAGCCAATGCTTCATCCCTTTTGCTGTACAGTCACGACATCATCCAAAGGCGCTCCTGGCGCTCGTCATACACTAGAAGAAACGGGGCTTTCAAACGGGCTTAACGATCGCCTCCCTTAGACAGTCGGTCATCAGCGCTCGCACGGTGGCTATCACCTTCCCGTCGACCATCAATCGGGCTGGAATTTTCGTCCATGTCCGTGAGGCCAAAAGCCCCTTGCTCGACATCGTAGTTGTGCATTAAATGCTCTTCTTCGTTCCGCACATTGCCAATACCATTTAATGTGAACGTGAGGCTGCTACTTCTTCGGTGTGGTTCGTAACTGCGTCGAGCCTGAAGGCTTCGCCGGGTTTGCAGGGATGCAATACCATCAGTCGGGACTCCATCTTCATCAAGCATCTTTCGTTGTGAAAGCTGATGCCCGTTCGGATCGCCCCGCGACAGATTGAGAAGATATACTCCAGTGAAAATTATGAGAAAGCCGCAAAGCAGTGAAAGAGTGTTCACAGCATCCGCAGTGTTGAAACCTCGGAAGAGGATGAACGAGGCGCATAGCGTGGCCGTCGTAAAGGTGACATAATACAGGGGGTTGACAATAGAGGTCGAAAATTGTGATAACGCTTTGTTGAAATAGTTCATTTGTGTTAGGATGCAGACACCCGTAACAATACCGAACGCGTACGTCGAAGGATGAGTGAACTGGTTGTTGCCATTTAGGGTCAACTTCAATGCAATCCCAAATGCTTTAATAGACATGACCGACACCGAGCCAACCGTCGAACATATTGAGATGTATATAAGCGGATTCTTCTTGCCATATTTGGGAGCAACGCGATATATCATCACGCATGAAAAGCCAATCACGGCCACGCAGTATAGCAAAAAGCCTGCACTCTGTCAGCGATTTGGTTTTCGAGGAAGGGAACAATCATTACCAGGGTACAGAGCGTAGTGGAGGATCTCGTCCACAGTCTTGATATCCTTGTCTGGAGGGGCATGTAGAACTATTATAACAGAGCCGATGAGGCAAATGGCACAGCCTAGCTTGCCTAATACACCGAGCTCTTCATCTAAGAAGTAGGCACCGAGTACCGCCCCGATTAAAACACTGAGAGCCCCTAGAGGCGTCACTAGGATCGCTGGTGCAAATGCATAAGCCGCAAAGTTGGCCACTTCACCAATGACCAGTGTTATGATACCAGCCCACCACAGAGGTGTTTTAAGGTATGAATATCCATCTCCTTCAAACCCGTGTCTCTCGCTGGCCTCGTTAAGGCCCTTCTTTGTTATGACAAAACTGGTGCCGATGGCCATAGTCGATGTGATGGCCAGGGCGAGGCCAATGTACTTGTCTTCGAGCATCATCTTGTCGCATGCGAAGGAGCGAAAGCTCCAGTAGAATAGGAGGCACGCAATTTCCCAGCCTTTTGATGGCTTATTGAATCTGTCCAAACCAAGGGATGCCGCCAACCAGCGAGTGTCGCAAACAGTGTGGCTGTACACGGCAGTTCAGTGAGTCTAGACAATTGGTTGCTTTCTCACAGCCAATATCTCAAGGTCTACAAGGCAGATCCCAAGATTTCGTGAAATCGAATAGAAGTTGAAGTTGTCTATCTGAACGAACGTGGTTGTCTAATGCACAAGCAAGGGTCGTCAAAGGGATGGGTCGGAATATGTTGACAAGATTGCGTGAGTGAAAAGACTGACAGCTTGGGCAAAGGTTGACGGAGCGTAAGAGATCAGATAAGACTGGCAAGAAATGAAAGACTTCGTAGTGGTTTGATAATGAATTAACTTGTTTGATTGTTGAAGAGGTGTGTTCTGTTCTGATCGCAATTGACCATGTAATGTTTCACCTTTTTGGGTGGTACCTGGACATGGACACGCACGCTCGCGATGGTTAACTCCACATTGCCCAGATCGAGGTACTGCATACACAGGTTGAATTCTACTTACTACTTATGTGTGAACTCGGTGCCTACTATGTATCTCAAGAATATCGCCACAGACAAGGGCGAAAGAAACTCCAGTAGAAGGGATATGTCTCATTGTATAGAATTTAGATATGGCAATTAACACTCTTTTTTATACCATGTTATATACTTGTATGAGGACTCCTGTCCAGTATATGCCAATACTTGTACTGTGAAGGCTGTCTACGAGACCGGTTAGCATAATCTGTTAGATGCATGCTCATATTCACACCAGCCCTGCCGTACATAAAACGTATGTTGAATGTGATCACCTGCGATGCGCCAGGAATATTCTCGCTCTTTTGTTAATTCGGATTCGCTTAGCAGATCCGGAGGTTGAGCATTGCGCCTCAATGATATCTTTTGTACCCTAATCCAGATGCAATTTGCAGTCTGGAGAAGAACTATGTTATAGAACCATAGAACGTGTGAAGAATATCGATGGGCATGGTTATAGTCCGAAGCTTGGGCTTTCGTGAAGCGCGGTTAACATGTTGATCCAGTGCACAAGATCCTCTAGTGACCAGTACTCTTCCATCAGAAACCATAAAGCTGCATGCGCATTTTCGCATCTATCTAGTTCATTCAATAACATAACCTTCACCTACACTCCGAATAACCTTCTCGAAATTGACTTCCTCATCCATAGCTCCCTCTAGCAACTTGACGGAAGTGACGTCGACGTCCACAAACGGCTTAGCCATCTCGAATCTTACGGACATAGGGAAAAATTCTGCTTCGTCCTCAGCCTGAGCCTCGAATTCAAAAGCACCATTGGAGTTATCGGCATCGACATGTCCAATGGTCCATTCTAAGCTGTCACCAGTGACTTCGTACATCGCATCGAAGGAGCTGACGGCAGGCTCTGACGTCGTATAGGGGATGGTCACGACCACATCCCGGAGGTAAGAAGTGGAGCTTGTCGAGTTGAACTCGTACTCAATGGTTATGGTGTAAGAGTCGTCGGATGATTTGTTGACCCAGACAGTGAAAGTGAGTGGAAGCACATCGGTCGAGTCAGCTGGTGCAGTAACACGCCAGCGGAGAACCCCAATGCTATTATTAGAGGGAAATCGTTTGGTAGTGTCTTTGAGTTGAATTGTCTTGTTGGAGGTGAATAAAGCTTTGTCAACATTTGGGTGGGTACGGAATTGAGCTTTGTGCGTCCCTTCTTGAGCAACAAGAGAGAGAGAAACTTTGGTGAAGGATGGATCGGAGATACGGAGATTGAGATCGCCTTTGACTTCGAAAAATTGCAGAGCACCTTCGCGCGAGAGCTTAGCAGATATGACCTCGGCGATGGCTACATGAATTGGTGAGGTTGACTCCAGAGATGGCCTGGATGACGAAACCTTTGTCTCTGCAGCAGTTGGGGTAGGCTGAGCTGATACGAGCGGTGCATCCTCTACTTCTGGTCCAAGATCTCCCCTAACTTTCTCGTAGATATCGGTTGTTTTTGATTTCTTGCCTAGTTGCATACCTTTTCCCCTAGTGGGAAGCGACTTGTTGAATGTTTTGTTCCTCTCAGCTTCGTAACTATCGTAGGAGTCTGGTACGCTTGGTCGTGAGGGTGGTGTGTAAACTGGGTACGATGGAGTTTTGGCCAGCTGGCCACGGCCATAGGCGCCACTGCGAGCCGCTTCCTTTCGTTGAAGCTCAAGCTGCTTAGCCTTACGCTTGCGCTCTTCACTAGCTTCGAGTTCCTTGTTCTAACATGAAAGTCAGCAACTATGTCTAACGTAGCGATGTTATGATCTTACTCTTGCAATGATCTCTTGAATCCTTTCTTCATGGGATTCCATCTCAAGGAAGGTTTTGATCTGGTTCAAAGAAAGATTCTCCCTATAGCCCAGAGTGACAAGCTCATCGAACGCGCTGAGCAGTTCGAATGCATTTCGAAGTATCTCTCGCTCATCCAATCTTTTGCAAACTGTGCTCACAACCTGAGCAAACAAGTGTAGGCTGTCAATATCTTGTAGAATATTTGATTGTCGATTCGTTATGAGCACCATGTACAACTCATCTAGAGGTTGATAAACGAAGCGCACATTGTCCTGTTCTACCACAGTATGCTGGGTGCCAGAATCCGCGAGTTTTGGGAAAGATGCTAGCAAAGCTTCGACTCGCGATCTGGCAATTTCCCTAAACTGTCTGGATAGTACGGCTTTACCGCCTCTGGTGACAATTGAAGCTGCGATCACCTATAGCAAAGCACTTAGAGTATAATCTCAGGGGGGTGCAGGAAAAACTTACCACCATTGCGATTTCAGTGATCTCGAGACGAATGGATAGAAAGATAGTGTTGAACCACAGAAGTAGTTGACACCAGCGCAAACGACAATGGAACCCAATGAACCTCACTATATGGTCCTTGTTGTTGTAATTAGTGCACTTTGAACTGTCCTCTCCTACTCCGCAATGTGTTCAGTTGGAGATGGTGCGACGTGGAATTATTAGAAAACTGTGCGTGGGGATATGAATTGTCTGTGGTAGCCTTTCATTTGTGGCGCACCAGTTCTTTTTGTCTAGAGGCAAACTACATTTGTCTGTTCTGTGCCACTGACATTTACTTTCTTCCATATCACATGTATATGACTGAATGCTGAGTGAGTCGCAATCGAACTCCTCCTCAGCCACATCTTTCACAGTAACACGAAGCTGCCCGAAACACAAAACACAAACGCGCCTCACAGGTCAGGTAGACCTGCAACCTCCACTGCTTACGAATGCCAGCACCGCATTTCTCCTTCTTTGAGACCATGCTTAGAGACATCGTAATCTTTATTCTGGTCTGAACATTTGACTTGAAAGCTATCCAAGAAAAGAAGACGAGGAATCGTATTACTAGCGATGACTGCCATACCTTCAATCTCCTTTCCCAGTATGGACGTCTCGAATCAGGACGAACACATGGACTTCGGGTCCGATCTTCCGTTGCTTGATAACGACATTGACATTGATGGCGCTTCCATGCGTGATGCTTCACGTGGCCCCTCTGTTGAGCAAGACATAATGATTGAAGATATCGACGAGACTGCAAATGCGTTAAAGGTACCGGCCGATGACGAAATGATCGACGAAGAGTATATGGAAGACGACGTTCATATTCCGGAAGAGGATATGGCCGGTGATGATCACAATTCAGCAACTATGTATGACGAGGATGATTTGATTTACGAGGATGAAGATGTTGTCGTCAACGACGAAGAACAAGTGGACGTAGATTTCAAAGATGAAGATGGTCCAATCATGAACCAAGAAGGCGACACTGAAGGAGCTCATATTGAAATTCTTGAAGATGAAATTCCAACTGAATTGAATGACACACAGGCATCTAACTATGTTGAAGCTTCGCCAGTTCATGAACAGCCCGAACGATCAGAACAGAGCGATACCGCAACCGTGGAAGAAAGTCTGGTATCCAACGAAACAACAACGGCACTTGTAGGTACGCTCAACACGGGCACAGAGGGCCAGCGCGCCGAGACAGAGGGACTAGGACATGTTGACACATCAGGTATCATCCAGAAGACGACAGATTCCGAAGCACCGGACGCAGGAAATGATGTAGACGGAGCTCAACAACAGCATACCACCGAGAGCTTTAATGCAACTTCGGATGACGGACACCACGACGCGGGACACGCTAAATCTCCACAGCCTACACCTACCGATGATCATCCGGCCACGACTGAAGATAGTAACGACAATGAAGAAGCATACGGAGATAATGCTACTGAAACTTCATACGAAGGGCATACCCTACATCCAGTAAAGGTACAATACGATGGCACCGAGATATGCCTTTTCCCTCCAGTTGAAGGAACCGGTACATTCTTCGTTCAGGATGCCGGTCTAGCTTTCTCACCTTGCGATGAACTACTATCTGCCTGTCGCGAAGTTCTCGGCAATAGCATAGAGGAAACACACGAGCTTGTCCTTGACTTCCCATCTTTGGGGTTGCACTTGTCCGAAGGTTCTTCTTATTCTAAACAGCTCACGATTGCGCAAATACTCGATGTCTATCTAGCATTGTGTCAAAATGACCATCATGAAAGCCCTGGTCCCGTTTATTGCACCCTTCGCACGCGCGTTAGCCTCGCCTCGCAATATGCTTTCCTAGTTTCTGCTGTTAATAACGGTAAAGGATTATCTGGAGTTGAGAATCACCTTAGAGCAAGTACCAAAGGTTCTGGCATCTATATTGGTCCTCATACTCCACAAGAACCAATCACCAAAGCCCACGAGACAGAAGCCCCGAAGGTTGCAGATTCCAAACAATCTGATGACAGTCCGGATGAACAGTCTGCTCTGCATGACCGCGTCAACGATGAGTATCCCATCCAAGAAGAAACTTCCACATCGAATGAAGATGTGCCTGCTCAACCGAAGCCCAAAGGAGTTGCAACTTCTACTCATAAGGATGGGGACAATAAGTATGAGGGCCTTGAAGATGATTCTGATATTTCTTCAAGCTTCGACGAAACGCTTGACGAGCAAGGTGACGCCCTGTCGGCCGATCCAGCCTTCCATGCCGATACGGCCAACGAGAATTCCCACTCAAACTTTTCGCATGGCGATGATGGCTTGGATCCGCCTAAGGAACGGACGGCTCAGCCTAGTATTCTGACTGACGAAGAGTCTGGCCTGATATACGATGCTGGTCAAGCCTTCTCAAGCGATGATGGTGAGGCTGAGACAGCTGTCAAAGATTTCGCATTTGACCCAGATGGTTCTGTGGCAGGAGGAGCTGAGACTATACCTGCAGACGCTATAGACCATGCTAAAGAGAATCAGACTGTGGATAACACAGACATTGATGACGAACTCCTTGGAACGGAAGACTTCCTTGCTGCTGGTGATGTTGACGGACAGGAGACACTGAATGAAGTGGTCGATGTCGGCCAAGGTGAGGTCAAGAAGCACACTAAGCGAGCAGCACAAGAGCATAATGGAATAGCCAACGAAGTGCCACGTTCTGAACGGGAACAGGATTTCAACGAGGCTGCAGAAGTTCCTGAGGGTTCAAGTAACATTTCGAATGATTCCGGGGTTTCAAGTGGTAGTCCTGCATTGGATGATGAGGAGGACATTCTCACACTTGACGATGAAGCTGTGACTGCTGTCCAAACCTCAAAACGAAAGGCCACGGATGAAGACGACTTCGGCCTCATGGATCCAACAACTCCTGAGAAGAAAAAGCATCGCCCATCCTGAACATTACGGTACTGGCAACGCACTTGGTCTTCATGGGACGCATCTCAATCAAACATCGTACATGTGGGTTCTTGCTCCTCGCGTATCCCGCTTTCTGGACTACAACCGTATGGAAGTTTGAACATTCTCTGGTCTACACTACAATATTTCAATGTGACAACAATGCTCTATACTACCAAGAGAGCGCAGGTAGGTCATCACAGCATCCCTTCTTGGGAGGCCAGCAATACTCTAGTCTTCGATACCCAATTATTCCTGTTTCTCTTTTGCCCCTTAACCTCCTCCCCTTTACTAACGCAGGACACCGATTTACAACTCTCTAATGCCCTTTCCTATTCATCTACTTGATTTTTAACGACGGAAAATTGCACTCCGAAGGACGCACAACAACCGGTGTTTCACGTACAGTAGAGCAAAGTTCGGAGGAAACAATGCGACACCACTGCGACTTCCTTCCCCTCGAGACAAAAGTCTTTCCAGTTACCCATTGAGTTAGTCGTATGCATTTCTTGCTTTACCGGTATCGCATGTCCTCAGCAAGCATGTTATTCGGCTTCCTCAAATTCGTCCGGGTCCCTTCAAAAGCAAATGTATTTAGCATTGCCCACGGGCTCTGGATTTAACTGGTCCTTTTGAAGGATCAAGGAAATTTCTGATCGGGAGAATAAATTCAACGGGGTTCGTTCGCCCTACGTTATGTTTTGTGTGGGCTTTCTTTGTTTCTTGTTCCTCCCCCTTCTTCCGATTTCTTGTCGAACAATTACGTTTTGTTACGGTTCGGGTGATTTTTGTAATCGATCAGGGTTTAAGATAATTACTCAAAGTAGTCAGTCAATCAATCAATCAATCAATCAGTCCGTCCGTTAGTTTATGTATAGACAAATAAAAGTTGATATGCCAGCGCCGGAAAATCGCCTCTTCGGGAATCAAGTACTGCAATTTTTGAACAACTGTCAGCTGTTAACAACATGAATGAATGGATAGATAGATAGATAACATCGCAACCCTTTTGTCACTGTATATTCATGAAAGTCGGTGATTTATGGGATGGATATAAATGGAAATTAAGATGAGTATGTAACTATGACGTATCAATAAATAATGTAAAATCCGTTGAATCTTTACTGTACATTTCTCAGCAGCAAGCAATACTCGTAATTGTAGATGTCCATGTGAGCTCAATTCAGGACTGATCGGAGGTCATCCGATCCGATCCGGCTCAGAGAAGTGAGAGGGGGAGAGGTACTACTATAAGATTGTATTGACTGAGGCCCAGAGGGGAGGGGGGGCAAAAAAAGAAGGGATCAAAGTGCAAGTCCAGTCCCATCTCCAGACCATCTATATAAAGCTAGAACTTCTCTTCTCCGTTGTTGTTGTTCACCAAAATCTTCTGGGATTCGACCTTTGACTTGCATGAGAGCAGATCGCATGACTTTACGGAAGTTGCGCTTCATTCGGGGGAAAGAAAAACAGGTTAGTAAAAGATAATGGTTTCGGTTAGAGTTGGAGAGATAGGAAGGGGGGGGTGACGGACCTGATACTCCGTATTCAAGGTGACAACGCAAGCTTCGTGAGCTCTGACGATCGTTTCACATGCTTTGACAACACTGGGACTTGCTTCGCCTTGTAATTTGTCGGCGATGAGAAGGAGTAAGAAACTTCCCTGGAGGAGGTATACACCGAAGAAGAAGGGCATGAAACTTAGATCCGGGTCGTATTCGAGGATATCGGATATTGCTTCTGCGGCGTTGACGGCGTGAGATGTTGCGGTGATGAAGGATTCGGATGATATCCACAGGTCGTTGTCGTCGAGGAGAGATATCGGGTCCCATTTTCCGGTTAGGAGGATGTGGAGGACATGCATGATATGGGTGCCGTAAGCGACTACGATTCTGGTCTGGTAGACTGATTCGGTCATATGGCTGTTTGTGGATGCGACGGATGGGGTATTTTGGTCTTTTATGACTGCTATCGATTGGTCTTGATCATTGTTTTGAGCACCAGTCATTTTACTTGTTTGTTGCAATTCGAAATCGCGAAGGCTTTGGCCATATGTGTCCAATTGATTGGATATCTCACGAGCATGAGTGTCCCATTCCGACGAATTTCTGAAGCCGAGACCGAATTTTGGATGGTTTCTCGCATGATGAAGGTCCACGATCTCCCCCAAGATGCTCATCAGGGGAAGGAAGTACCCGAATATACTATGACCTGTACATTCAAAAGTTAGACCCCTTCTGCGAGGTCGTTTTGGACGATAGTCGGGATTTAGAAAATCTCCAGATTGGAAAAGTCTATCACTCATAGGCTGGTAGAGGCCATCACATTCCTTATCCAGCAAGAATAGAGGTCGGTTATAACAGAGAGCAAGGTGTCGATCCATAGTGTAAAGGAGCCACCAGATACGACGTCTTTCTTCTCTCTCTTCTTCATTAAAGGCGTCATGTGGAGTGCGCCCATCCATCATTCCGTTAGTTTGTTGATTTTGGTCTGTCTGAAGATGCCGTTTCCCATGATCGTCCAGGCCATCGTTAATCGTCATCTCATTTCCATTCTGGAGAGAAGTAGGTTGATTGACTGCTAGCTCGCGACCTAATTTTAGTTCTCTGGCCAATGACCACGCGGCATTCCACCATCTTAGACTTGCCGCTTTATACTCGCTTGCCGAGACGACAGTCGCCAGATGTATGTATGTTGCCACATCATCGACGGCTCCAGTGGCACTAGTTTCTGCCGAGACATGATCAACAGAGACACCAAATCCCCCAAGAGCTACACCATTTATTACCATAGTTGAAGCATAATTGGGATGAGTTTCCCCTGTTGTAGGGCCATGCACCAAGGGTCTCAATAGACTTATAGTTAACTCGAGGAGCCTCTGACATACCCTCCCTCTCGCCGATGGCGGGGATGTGAGAAATGGGGCCTCGTGGGTTTGTGCTGCTATCCATAGCATACTCGCTAGCAGGGCGGGACTGCAATGTCGTGGCTTTGACTGTGACAAGATTGACTTTTTCCGAAACACGTATCCTAGAACGTAGGGAGACAATGGCCGTAGCTGTGCTGAAGAGGAGCTGGCAAAATACACTTCGAGTAAGTCACCTGCAAGTGCTGGTGGGATAATACCACCTAAGTGAGGTAGTAACGGGCCGAGGACAGGATATTTCAGACCAGTTAGTGGCCGTGGCAAAGGAAAGGCTTGATTTGAAGCATTTGAGCCAGGAGATGGAAGAGAAGCCCAGCCAGGCGACGCATTGTGGGGTGAGAAGCCGGCAAATGGAGCGGCAGGTGACTCAGCAGGATTACCATATCTGTAACCACTCACTGCCCTCTGTTGATTTGGAGAATTGATCATGCCATAGGTCGAATCATTGAAATGTGGAAAATTGGGTGATTCCATGAGTCCATTTGGTCCTTGGCTTTGTGTGACTTGGGAAATCAATGGTATTCCATTTAGATGACTACCATGCATGGCTGCTCGGTCAATCCCATGCATTGTCTCGTAGCTACCTATACCTATACCGCTCATCGGATTCTCATACCCGTGTTGAACTCCGTCTGGAGGTTGAGACTCTTCTAGGCTGTCATGAAACTGCGCCAATTCAGGAACTGTGCCAAAGCTGTTGGCACGGTTGATGGTAGGTGTATGCCGCTGTATGTGTACATCTGTTGGTCGACCATCATTCATGCTCATTGACCGACTTGGAGAAGGCCGTGCCCCGCCATGAACTCTCGAGACCGAGTTAGAATTCTCGAAGTCTGGAATTTCACTTAAGTCTGGCGTCGGCGATCCTCCCGAGCTCTCTGCGCCATTGGGGGAGTTCAACTCGTCTTCGTGCTTGGAAGTCGAAGGCACAACTGTGTGGGCAGCCGATTGAGCTGCAGCAAGGTCCTTCTTCGAAGCCTTACCGCGCTTCTTGCGTTCTCGAGCGTATTCACAAGTCAAGTTGAAATCTGCCCACTGTGGTCAGAATTACGGAACACAAGATAGAATTTATTTTAACGCACCCACACAGTGCTGGCATGGAGCCTTTCCATCACACTTTGTACGCAATTGATTGCACTGGTCGCATGCACGACTGATTCGTCTTCGAACAGGATTATTGGATTTTCGTACTCGTGGGCCATCCGTTGTCGAGTTTGATCGTTGTCGATGCAGCAATTCGTCTTCCAGTGAGAATGAATGACTCCGCTGAGGATTAGAGCTCCGGTTCAGGTTGACGTAGTGGTTGTTTGACACGGAGGTGCGTTGTAATCGGTCTAGAGCATACTGAGAGCCTTCTGCCAAGGCATCCAATCCTGCCAGCTGCATACCATATCCATTGCGATCCTGCGAGGCGAGGTTTGAGTCCGGGTGAGGGTACGACGATTTGTAATGGCTGGTCGGGTTCGACATCATCTTTGCCTTAGAACCATCAGTATGATTCTCGATAAATTCATTACATAGTCGGTTCCTAGTAATCAGAGGTCGAGATTTCGAATCTGAAGCAGACTCTCCAAGTGATCGCGAGCTTGCCGAGGTTGCACACGTCAGGAGGGAGTCTAGCTCATATCTGCCGGGTTTGGGCGCGTCTTGTGAGATGACGAACTGTGTATGCCAACCGTCGGAGCCTCTCGAAAATTGCGTCTTTAGTTGTGAAATGCAAGAGTTCAAGATCTAGACAGCGAGCAAATGCTCGTTGCTGACTTGGAGGGGAAAAGGCTGAGAAATGAAAACCGCCTCTCAAGGACGACTACTAGAACAGAAAGTGGCCTTTCCTAGTCCAAAACCGGGCAATTGGTTGATTCGAGTAGAAGGTCAAGCAAGCTTGGTCTGGTATGACAGGTGAGGTACTTTCCACATTTATGCAGCCACAAGCGGACTTTTAGTGAATGGGAGGATAGGATGTTACCCACGGTGAGTACTCTGAGTAACAACGGCTTTTTGAGCAGGGATGTGTTGCATTCAACGCGGGGTACCGTGAAGTCACCCACAAGGGGGAAAAACGGGTCAATGGATCAGCGCATGAACCTCGCGAGAGGATAGAAGCTGCTTAGCGGCACCTTTGAACAAAACGAGGGAGCCGCACCGATGTTAGCGTGGCCTGATCCAAAGTGAGTTGAACCCATTCTAGAAGGAAGCCATGAAGGTTGAGGCGTCCTATGACTCAGGCAGTATCATTTCATTGTCGGCGATGTCCTTTCGGACATTTGCCCATGGCCCTGAAAAGCGCCTCCATCCTTCTACATATGTTCTAGCAGGAAAAGGAGGGGCATCATCGTGATACTGGAAGGCAGAAGAGGTTCGCGGGGAGGCGGAGGTACGAGAAAGGTACCTGCCTTCTTATGGTACTTAATGGTGCCGGGTCAGGATGTTCTTTTCTTCACAGGGTTAGTTAAAGTCCAGTCCTTTGAACAGTAATTAGAGAAGTCACCGAACGATTCAAACAATGGTCTGATCAAAGCGTCGACCCATCTTTTGCCCACTCACTCCGCGAAAAGGCGACCCTGGACACTAAACCAATTGGGGAAGGTTAATTAGGCAGATCTTAGACCAAAGACCGTGGGGCCTCAGTTTTACTCTCCGATATTTGCTCTAGCAGTTTTTCCTATCGGCTAGGTAATCAAGAAGATCGAGAAGATTAGAACGTGCCGTATCATAATGAAATCGGATGGGATGGAATGGAATCGCGCCAGCCGACTGAGAAATCTTCACCGGCATGCTGTCGGTGAGGAAGGTATGCGCTAAGAACGTATTCTATTTACTATGATAGTTACAGTACCATACATATCACCTGATGTCCAGAATATCTAGATATGTGCCGTCGGATCAAATAAAACTTGCATTTCCTTCTACCATACTGTATAGTAACTTACCAGGTTTCTCCAGATTCGGTGCTTGGAGCAAGTTGCCCACCATGATTCATTTCATCAACACCACCTACTGTATCTAGATAGTAGTTGCTCCGGTGGTAGCCGATTGCTGAAATGAGTCCAGGCCTGATCTAACCCTTCAGAATTTGCTTGAGCCTATGACTCTAGACACTGCGCTTACCCCTCTCTTCTTCCCCAATAGCTAACGTCACTGTAGTGGCTCTCGCTTGTCTGTGAGAGGCTGCCATGGGTGGAATAGCAATAGAGAGGCCATCAAGATGACTAACCAATCCCCCAGAATGGCCCACTGTTGTCTACATACAGAGTAGGACTTTGGTAGATCTCCCACGTCGATCGTGCACCAATATCTTTACCTGCCTCAAGGTACTGCGATTTTGGCGGCCAGATTCTTCTTGGACATTTCAATGAGTTCTTACGACATGGCCATGAGATTTGTCGAGCAAACAAGAGTGATGACATCAGAACTTGGTGACATAGTCATTCGATGCCCTTGCCATGATCATGGTTTTTTAAACACAAGCATGCTTTGCAAAATCACCAATCCCCATTCACTTCCCATCCGGACGACCGAGATGCCAAAAGCATGCCCTGTTTAAATGCAACCAATAATTGACTCTTTTATAGGAATAGTGGCAATCTCGAACAAAGTATCTGAAATTCTGGTATGTAGATATTACCCTGTGCAAATGCAGGGGAAGCATTCTATAGCTGCTACCCTTCAATCTCCTGAACCATTGAATTATGTCCCTAGTGTGATATAGATTCTCGAAACCTGCGATATGCGCGCATTGCGTCTCGCAGGGGAGCAGTACCGGGCCCAAGCATCGAGTGTCGCACAACGTAAACGACCGTAGTTCTGGATCAATTTGTGAACGTCACATCCATCTCTAGGCAGAGAAGCTCTGCTAAGCTACTATGATGTCCTTGACCTTCGGAACAACCGGGCGAAATCTGAGGCGCCGGTGGGGTCTCTCCGGTAGTTTGCTATTGCCCCTATGTCGCCGTATGGAGTCCAGGTTACTGTTCAAGACGCCAACTATTCGACACGGTTCCCAAATCCTCTCTCGGAGAGACCCTTCATAGTCAGAAACTTGTGGAGATATCCTCATGCTTGTATGAATTTACTACTCAGCATCGTTGAGCTTATCCCAGCGTGTCTGAACTTCGTCAACAAGGCTGGAAATTCCTTCCTTGCCATCTTTGCAGCCTTTGAATTGCCCTCCATCGATGATGCACCATTCGTCGCCCCCGACCCTGACTGTGCAGCTCTTTGCGGCGCCAGCCTTTGCGCTCCGGGTGACACTGTCCCGCAGGATCTGGGCGCCCGAATCTAACTCGTCACTGGCGCATTGATTGATCTTCTGAAAATCGAGGCCATGTTCCAAAGCGCATTGTTCCACAAAGTCTCGATCCGGAATCTTCGTGTAATCACCAATCATACAGTTTGCGAAGCCCAAGTGGAGAATAGCAGAGGGGTACAGTCGTTCGGCGCAGAGGAGGATGATGTTGCCCAGGCATTCGGAAGGACCATGCATGCATTCAACAGCATCAGAGCCTGGATCTAGTCTGTTTCTCACATGATTAGTGAATACTCCCAGAAGTTACAGAATGAGATGTAGCCACATACTTTCCAATGAACGAGAGTTGGAAGTCGACTTTGTCGCTGATCTTCTCCATCGAAGGTACCACCAGCTCTTGTAGACATAATCTTGCATCGGGACATTTGCTCATAATATGCGCCTCTAGAGGCACTTTGGCGTACACATTTCCCTCCTTTTGATCGTTGCTGCTCCCTTCAAGACCACCATTCTGGTAACCAGACGTTGTGTCAGCGACACCATGGACGAATTCTTCAGGTTTTGGTGAGAGGGTACGCGATGGCAGAAGCGCTTGACGTAGGAACACGAAAGCCGCACATAGTAAACATAGAAGTGCGATCAGTCGACGACAGGATCGTCCACGAAGGGGTGCGCTAAGAGCCTCGATTGGGGTCGGAAGGTGCTGACGGAACGCTTGATCACGCTCGAGCTGACCTAGGTCATGTAAGCTAAGGTTCTTTTCGGCCATGATGGATGTTCGTCGCAGATGGGCTTTGATGATTTATTGCATAATGATACACAGAGACGCGTCCTATAGCACGATCCGTTTCAGGATGGCATTTACTATTTGTCTGTTGCAAAAAAGCACGAAGATTGATCGTGGTGGCCAGTGCCTCGTTTGTTTCGAAGCATTACAAAGTAAGTTGTCCTTAGGAGCTGGGTGTATTGTGGTTGTGGCACCGTGGAGTTGCCGGAATGATTGTACTGTATCTGATAATTACTGATTACCGTTATCTCAAACACCTCACACACTTCCCAGGTAGCCAGGCTCGCTGGGATTAAACTAATTAAGTCGGCATTTCTTTCTGGTCACCAACATCAGGTATTAATGTCCATATCTAGCACTGTACAAGCCCAGGTCTCGTACTTGCCAGCTCCAGACATGACCTTCCTATCCACAGTACTCCGTATCACTATGCGAGTAATGCAGAGATCCTCTAGTAGACTATACTAATTATATGTACAGGTAATGTTTGTCCCTATGTATTGTACAATATGCCTTGTAGGTGATACCGTACATTATATTACTACAGCACCTAATGCATACAGGGACCGCCTAAATTCTGTCATTTACCTTAGTAGTCTACCTTACTTGCCTACTTTATATGTACATCTCTCTTGCGTTTCACTTGCAGGAATCCCTTGCATATCATAAGCTCTTGACATTATATTCCTTGAAGGGATCTAACAAGGTACAGCCAATATTGTGGTCACGGAAAAGTAGCCGGCAAGGATCATGATATGACAGGCGTGATGGTTGTCCGATCGGTAAGCCGATATCGCTGCTGGCAACCTCGGGGCTTCATTGCTTTGAGGGCGGGCTGACTGAGCATACCAAGGTAGAATTTATAGCCTAAGATCCGTCGGTAGCCACCCATCTCACTCACGAGAGAAAGCTAGAGAGCCTCACATGGGTTCACACAAAATCCGGACGTTAATGCGATAGAAGGGAAGCATACTCGTCATTGCTCCTTAGGATAACATTTGGCACATCAAGGGATCCCTTAGTTCATTTCAGTTCTGGAGCTCTGAGTCACTGTTATACTTCCACATTCCCAGCAGTAAGGTCCACTCTGGCTATCAAGGTCTGAACGTCAGGCTGTGAACCTTGATGCATCCAATGCATAGGTAGAATCTTCACGCGCAGACGGGCCACCAAGGCAGAATGGGGGCCAAATTTTAACCGAGACGATGGCTCTGCAGCCCTTTTGGGTTTGAAGGCGATCTTGTTTTCTTACCTGGCTTGCCATGTGGCCTGGGGAAACCTGGAAACATATCGGTTTCAAAGTGAGCTTACGGTGACTAAAGTCGTCGTCTCAACCCGACCCGCCCGTCGATCTTCATTGCCCACTCACAACGTGTTGAAAGGCGGCTTGGCTGTATTACTTAGAGAAGAAAGCCGCCCACCCAAAATTCAAACTTCTGCGCGTAGGCACTAGGCACCGACAGATCGGTATTGTTCAGTTCCTTTCGTCAAAATCTGGCCCTCTCAAATATAGGATAGACGATAAGATCTTATGGTGGGAGGATAGAAATATTGCGTATCAGATCACTGTACGCCGCCCTTCCTTCTAGCCGGTCCCATCGTGCGGACATATCCTAACAACTTTTCTCTTTCTTTATTGCATAACAGCACAGGACACGGAACAGAACTACAGAGCAGCTTTAGTACCTTGCAGGCTGCATCCACTTTTTGTAGTGACAGCTTCAAGAGCCCTGTGGGTGCCGAGAAATTGATTCGTCTCATACTTTCCTTAAGGTCACATCGGACCGCCGCATTCATGAACTCAGCGTAACATCCAGGTCAGATCATCTGCAAGTGAGCTATCTTGCACATGTGCCTTGCTCTTGACAATCTACTGGGAACTCCCTCGCGGTAATTACGTTGACTGCATCATCATCAACATGCCCACTTTCACCTCACCCAAGTTGTCCTGATTCCAATTGCCACCTTTTGCCTGGACCAAAGACATCGTGAATTTGAACAACACTAATCGCCGTGTCCCAATCATGTCCGGCCAGGAGGAGTCACCCGAACCACTGGCACCCAATCAGCCCGACACAGCACTCCAGGACTTCACAAAGCCGTTGGTGCTAGATGAGTCAACCCTACATCAGCTGGCTTTTCAGTTTTCACATGTCTACAAGGATCTAGCTCTGAATTCTGATGAGCAGTTTTTGCCAACACCAGTGACCAAGTTACCTACGGGTAACGAGATAGGTCAATTTCTGGCAATTGATGTTGGCGGCACCAACCTGCGGGTTGGTTTCATCGATCTTTTGGGTGAACATGCCGACAACGAGACTTCGGCAGATAGTAAAGAAAGGTCGCGTGAGACCATCAAGAAAGCACAGCGTCCTCGAGTGAGGAGAACGCTCGAGAAAGCATGGCCGATCGGTGAGCATCTGAAGATCGATAAGGCCGATGACCTATTTGCATGGATCGGAGACTGCATTGCCGACGTTGTGGCCGACAAGCTCAACGCTGACGGAACGAAGATGGAAATACCAGATGAACTCCCCATGGGTGTAACTTTCAGCTTTCCTATGAAGTATGTCGTGATGCACTCACCGTTGCTTCCTCACAATCCCTTTCGAAGATAGCGTGTGAGATACTATGAGCTAACTCTATGATAGACAAGATTCGCTGTCATCAGCAACCCTTATGCCCACAGGCAAGGGCTTCACAATTACGGCAGATACTAATCTCGGTTCAATATTACTTGCCGGATATGCTCGACATACACGTCGGTCATCGAGCGATGAAGATGTAGATGGGCATCCCTCTAAACGACAGAAGGTAAATCCCTTACCTAAACTCAAGATCACAGCTATCACCAACGACACTGTGGCCACCCTGGCCTCATTGGCTTATTCCGTGAAAGCATTACCGAACTCTCGAGTTGCTGCGGGCATAATTGTTGGCACCGGTTGTAATGCAACAATACCTATGCCTCTCTCTTCACTGGGAGAGAGTAAATCCTCGTCCGTAAAGTCTTTCTCTCCGCAGGCAACCGAAACCGTTGTGAACACCGAAATGACTATCTCCGGAGCATGTGCACCCTTATACCCTATAACCACCAAATGGGACCGAGAACTAGATGCAGCATGTCCACGCCCCGGCTTCCAGCCACTGGAGTATATGACCGGCGGACGTTACATTGGCGAGCTCGTGCGAATCATATTTCATGATTATATGACTACAGCTTATGAGCCCAAGGTTCCGACAGGTCACCTTCCCGCACACATTGTCCATCCTTACAGCTTCCCGACAACTTTCGTGAGTAGCTTCGTAGCAAGGGCCAGATCTGATGAGGAGCTCGCCGGTGAGCTCAGACGAAGGATTCCACCTCCAGAATCTTCGAATTGGACTTGGTCTCCCTCGTCCGCTAAAGCTCTCCGCCTGATCGCACGCCTCGTCCAGACCCGATCAGCAGGCCTTATTGCCGCGTCCACAATCGGTCTCTTAGCCTGCGTCGGCGAGATCTCCCTCGCACCTCCAAACGACAGCCCAACTCCTACAACCACAACCACTGCAATCCCCGTCACCACAACAGAAGAAACATCAACACTAAACCACGACGCCGTAGAATCCAACTCCACCGGCCCTCTCTCATCCGCCAAACCCTTTGCACATCTCATCCCTACCCGATCCCGCGACGGCCTTTCCCCCGGCCCCGGCGAACAATGGAAATCCGGGCCCGAAGAACTAGTCATCGCCTACACAGGCGGAATCATTCAACATTACCCTAATTTCAAAGAACAATGTCAAAGATTCATCGATCATTTGGTCATGAGAGCGGGACCGCAGGAAGGCGGGAAAAGCGTGTTTTTAAGAGAAGCTACCGATGGTGGGATTATCGGAGCCGGCGTTTTGGCCGGTATGGAGGCTTTGAAAGAGAAAGAACGGTGGAGACGGTTCTCGTGAGGATCCGACGAGGTAATGATCTTTTGAAGAAAGTAGAAGCTATTTCTCATCGTCACCGTCTAATTCTGGAATTATATCTGGAAATCTACGCATGTAGGTCGTCGACAGGGTCCTGGGGTTACTTTTTTTGCTTGGATAATTCAATGACATATTTCGCATCTACGTTGTATGTCTGTATGAAATGTTCCCTTTCTACCTACCTACTTATCCAGTCATCGTTTGTCTGCATACTAAACCCTACTACTTACGATACAGCATTCCCATTGCCTTCCCCATTGTCTATCACTCTTCTTCTCTGTCACCGAATTCCACTACATTTCCATGCTCAGCACAACGAAATCGTCTTTGATAGGGAGGGGTTAGCTAGTCATTTCTTCGATCCACTAATTTCAACAATAATTCGCATTGGTCATTTTCTTTTCTTTTTTCCCCCCGGTAAATGGGAGGTGGTGAAATTGTATCGAGGTATCTAAGGTAGGTAGGTAGGTAGAGAATGAGTGGTGTGAAGGAAGAAGAGAGAAGGCAAGATATGCTAAGCAAACAAATCGTAGCTATAACTGACTACCTTAGTCACATATATAACTCGGAGCCGAGAGAGCTGAAAGGTGGAAAGGCCTGGTGGCAGGTATCCACTCAGGTTCATTTCAGGGATGAAATTGTAAGTCCATGGATACTGCACTTATGGCACTGTATGATAAGGTCGAGTTTTCCGTCATTCGAATCGAACTATTTAATCGTGTTCACCAATTCTTCTTCTCCAATCCTCTCCTACTCTCAAACTATCCACCACAGAAACACCCCTTCCCAATCCGGTCCTTTCTTCCATCACCCACCATTTCTCCTGTCCTTCTGATTCGCCTAACCTCTCCCTTCTGATCTCCATTGCGACTTCATCTTCGCTATCAACGAGACCTCCGTGACCGGCTTCATCGCCCACTACGACGATGATCTGTTTGACCCAGCCAGAAAGTTGCTTTACGATATCGCCTTCAAGACCACAGAGGGATTCTTGGATGTATGCAGTTTCTGGGGCGAGACTGCGGAGGATGTGTAGGTGACCGGTCGGTGTTGTGAATGGGAGAATGAGACTGTCACGCTCGACAAGGGATTGGGACTGAGAATATAGGGCCTTGAAGAGGGAAGTAGTATCATCGAGGGGTTTGGGGTCAATAGTGGAGAGGTCGCCACCAGGCTGGGATGTGGCATCTTCATGGGCGATGTTGGAGTACGAGGAGGTCAAGGAGCCGCCTCCACGGGTGGGTGACAAGCTCAAGGGGTGTTGTTTTATATCGGGGGAATAGATGAGGACGAAGATCCTCGTGGTCGTGAAGTCGATGTGGTGCGGAAGGTAGGAGAGAATTGACTGGAGATTCTATGTTAAATTTCATAGTGAATGGAAGTGACTTGGAGAAACTTACAGCATGTTGACCAACTTGGCTTGCAATTGTGTCGTGTTCCACAGCAGATACGACGATGGCTACACTCTTGCGCTTTATCTTCGAGATGCTAGCTTGTCTAGGGATATCAATCTGGCCTTCGAAGAATTCGTGTGCAGTGCCTCGTCTCTTCGGTTTTGGTGGGCCGTTATCGCGATTATCTGCTTCCTCGCTCCAGCGCTCATGGTCTTCAAAATCATCTTGGCTTCCTTCTCGTATCGAGCTCAGCGCACCTCCTACGATGGCGCCAGCGGCTGCAACCCCTGCTGCGACTTTCTTAGACGCCCAGTCGTACGATTGTTGTGGACTAGGTGCTCTTCGCAGGGCTCCAGACATCCTCCCAACGAGGGAACCATCATCTTCTACTTCAACACCTGTGGATCTAGCGAATTCGCCCTCGGTTCCCGGGGGTCCTTGAAAAGGCGAAGGAGCACCAGAGCCCATTGGACCTGGTGGGGGTGGTCCTCCTTGAAAGTCTCCAGGCATCGGGCCAGGTGGCAGACCACCGCTCATACTCGCATATCCTGGAGGTGGTTGGCCACCAGCGAAATGCTCCCCTTCACTACTCTCTTCATCATCATCTGTGCGCTCACTCCATATCCATGCAGCAAGACCGATGGTCGCGACTGTCACCGTCACTGCCAAAGGCACCCAGTAGCCGAAAGTTGTCCTTCTCCCTGATGCACCATACGTGCCCGTTGTGCGCCGGCGCTGCTCACGAGAATAGGTATAAGACATCGGTCATTTGTCCGTTACGCTCCGTTAACACGCTAGGGACTTAATTTTGATCGTCTATCGCAAGCTGAATATATTGCGCGAAGTATGAGAGGTCGGTTTGCAGTCCCGAGGTCTATCGGTCTTCGGACAGCCTTCGAGACCACGACTTGGGAACTTCGCGGATACTCCGCAGTGAGATCCTGAGGCTGACTTGAGTGAGGCGTCGCAATGCTCGATATCGAGATGTATGAGGGCGTATTTGATCACATGTATTGCGGATAACACAGATAGGATTGATGCTGGGAGGATTGCAAAAGTAAATCACAATGGGCGATTGTCTTCCATTTACTAGCCGAGTGTTTACCATGTGGCTGGGAGTAAGCGGGGACAACACCACATGAAGCCCAGCTCCAGGTTATGGTCTCCACCAGCAACCAGCTCTGACGCTAACACAAGCTTTTGATGCGACTTACTCAGAGTAACTCGAATTTCGTATCGCGACACTATCACGTGCCGCCAAGATCTCAGGAAATATTGCCCGATGACTCGTAAATCTGCAGTGAGACACAGCAAGAGATACAGCGAAAATACCATCTACTCTAAAGAACTGCGCACACGTGGTAGCCGTGGAGTCCTTCCAGGAAGACCAGACATTCAAGAACCCGATCCATTGGCGTGTCAAATCCCTGCGCTGGTCTGCCGCCGAAGGTAGTGGTTTATCGAATCCCTTTTGCCCTTCTGGGCCTTCCCTTTCTCGGTTCCGAATTTCAGATTCAGAGTCTCATCAATCTTCGCCACTTTCAACAGGCCATCTCGTAGAGTTTCCGTCTGAGATGCCTCATGCCGTCAGCATGCCACAAACAGGTTTCCAAGCACTGATCCTGTGCGGGCCAGGTGTAGGCTTGACTACCTTCACCTCGGTACCCAAGGAATATCCGAAGGCTCTCATCTCAATAGCCAACCGCCCCATGGTATGGTATGTGCTGGACTGGTGTTATCGAACTGGGGTTACCGATATTACCTTGGTCACTCCGCCGGAGTCAGAACCTGCCCTATCCGCTGCCCTGTCACAAAATCCATACCTTACTTCACTGCCATCACCATCAGCAACCATCTTAGCACCAGCAGATTTGAAGCATGAAATGGGAACGGCTGAATTGTTACGTCTACCAGAGGTGCAGCAGTGTATCAAGTCTGACTTCTTCCTATTACCATGCGATCTGATATGCGATGTGGCAGGAGAAACCCTGCTGGAGACCTGGATGACATCTATGGGTGGTCTAGGCGGTGTAACCGACGGATCATCTCTTGAAGTGTTTGGCCCAAAAATGCTCGGGCCTGGTGGCGAAAAAGGTGGGAGGAGAGGCGGTCTAAGTGTGTACTATCCAACCACACACCGTGAGGAGAGCGTCAAGAAAGAGGAGTGTGACTTTGTATGCACTACACAACTCGATAGAAATAGCGCAGCTGCCATCACCGGAGTCTCTGATACTCAGGGATCGATACGAAAGCTTGTCTGGGCAACACCGATGAGCAGTCTGGAGGATGATATTGAGGAGAACAAATCATGGACTGTTCGCTCCTCCTTATTACAGAGATATGGCTTTGTGAAGTGTTTGACAACGTTCCGAGATGCACACATCTATCTTTTCCCATACTGGGTCAAAGACTTTGCCAAACTGAATGACGATTTTGAGAGTGTTAGTGAGGACCTGGTCGGAACCTGGGCAAAAGCTGAGTGGAGAAAGCCTTCTTATCGTTCAAAATTCAATGTCAAAGAGGTTTTCAATAAGCCACGAGCAGCCACCACGAAACTAACCGACTATTATGAAATACCGATTGAAGAAGAACTTGACCTTTTGTCTTTGAGCTCGACTCAGACAACACGCCACACACACGTTAAATCTAATTCGAAGCGGGATCCCGTTTCCTTTGCTTCACGGGTTTCGGGTGTCGGCGGTGACTCGCCGATCGAGGCCGATAGTTCGCCTGACGATATTCCAATCGTCCCACCGATGCTCGCTTATTTGCACAATTCCAAGCCTTCAGCACCCATAATACGACGAGTGGACACAGTGCCTCTCCTGTTATCTGTTTCTCTTTTGCTGGCAAAGCTTCCACCGACAGAATCTGGAACAACATCATCTGCATTGTCACATCCTCAGAAGATCCACCCCACAGCCACCATTGCCGCTCGAACTACAATATCTAATACAGACACATTGATAGGTGCGAATGCTTCAGTTGCAGAGAAATGTGTGATTAAAGAATCTATTGTCGGCCACTCCGCGAGCATTGGCCAGGGATCGCGACTTACAAGATGTATCATCATGGATGGGGCCGTGATAGGGGAGAAGTGCATGCTCACTAATACCGTCATTGGCAAAAAGGCCGTCATTGGGCCTGGATGTGATCTAAGAGACTGTGAGGTCCAAGATGGGATGGGTGTTGGTGTTAGAAAGGAAGGTGAAGATGATGCTGCCGTTGAAGCGAAGAACGAGAAGTTTATGATTGGTGGATTTGAAGATGATGCCGAGGATTTCGATGATGAGTATATGACGGGTGACCAAGAGGAATTTTAGCTTCCTAAAGTACAAAATTTAGAAGAGATGATCAACCGCTCATGTCTGAGGAAGCCAAGTTTGACACCACTTTACTTGCGGGAGTATCTTCAACGTCGCAACAATGCATCTTCCTTCTATCCAGACCCGAAAGCTCTTGTACCCTTTGTGACAAGGCCGTGAAACCCATATCCGTATCATCCACCTTTTCCTACCAAATCCTTCCCCGCCACCAATCTTCCCCCAACCCAAACCTTTCTCAAACTCCTATCATCCCCCAAAAAGACCCATTTCTTCACCAAAGCCTCGGCATCACCTTCCCAGCCCCTAACATTGATCAAATCCTCCTCCAACCCCGTATCTACTAATAACGCGTCGAACTGTTTCCCGACCTCGAAGTTCCCCACCATATCCTCCACATCCAGGACCTGTGCGGCACCTAACGTGCCCAGGAAGACGATCTCGGAGAATTTGAGCATGTAGGACGACTCCCCGGTCGCCATGACGAGGTGGCGCGACACGTTGGATGCGGAACGCATCGCGTCCAGGATGCTGGTGGAATAGCCGGCGGAGCAGTCGGTGCCGAGACCGACTTTGACGTTGGCGTCGAGCAGGTCGCGGACTCGACACCAGCCGTCGCGGAGACAGGTGTTGGAGTTGGGGTTGTGGGCGACGCCGGCGCGGGTCGAAGCCAGGAGAGAGATGTCGGTCGGGGAAAGGTGGATGCAGTGTGCGAGGATGGACCTGGAATGCAGCAGTCCGTAGCTTCGGTACATCTCCGTGTAGTTTGAGAAACCCGGGTGCACGGCTTTCATGCGGCAGATGTCTTCTTCCGTTTCGCACATATGGGCTTGCACGCGGATGGGTTTCCCGGAGTCGAGGTATGCAGGGCTGTTCGAGAGGGCGCCGAGACCGAGCATCCCGGCGGGAGGGACATACGGTCCGCCGCGTGGTTGGATGCACGGCATGACTTGTTTGCCGCTGGGATCCAGGGAGCGGATGAAGTCGACGGATTTCTTCTCATCGGCTAGGGAAGTTGGTACATCCTTCTCCCAGTTTCCGTGGGTGCTGTTTTGGAGGATACACAATTTTCCGATCACGGCTCGTTGGCCGTATTTCTTGCATTTCGTGGCTAGGATGTTGGTGGCTTGCCAATGAGGGGACGAGTTGTAGGCGACGGTTGTTGTTCCGAGGGAAAGTTCTTTGCGGACCAGCTCGTCGTAAACGACGTCGGCTTTGTGGTTGTCGCTGTATGACGCTTCGAGTGGATCGGTATACTTTTCTACCCATTCTCGGAGGTTGCCTTCCATGCCGATGGCGAGATTGGGCCACTGCGGTGCATGGAGATGGGTGTCAATGAGACCCGGGAACAAGAATTGAAGGGGCTTTAGGGTGGTAGATCTTGCGTCTGCGAAACCTGGATATTTCTGTTCAGCTTCTATCAGAGATGTGACTGTGGTGTCAATAAAGGAGATTGTGCCATCTTCGGCGATCCCGAGGGCGGCATATGGGAGGATCTCTAGCTCGGACAATGATTTAGAATGGACTATGCGCCCGTAGAAGATCTGTTTCTTTCTGATTACCATTTTGGATACACAATGAAAACAATATGAGATTCTGTCAAATGAGAATCACGACTACGTGGACGTTGACTTCGCATTGGAATTTGTCGACTTTATACTTGGCGGAAGAAGACATATCAGAGCGGCCATCTCCATAGAACGTGGGGTATTCTGTGCCCAGTTATCCAGTCTATCGAGAAGGTCGATGACGGCACCAACATTTGGTGACTTTGCTGTCGGTCGGGTCATTGATAAGGGTCCTAAGAGGATCATGCAATCGGCACATCGAGGAGGCCGGATTAACAAAATAATGTGTAAGTGAACAAATGGATGACAAGTAATTGTATGTACCTTCCGGGATTTGTGCACTATGTACAATGTAATCAGGGTATAACGCAAGATCTGACGACATTAAAGGCATTATAAGATTATTATGAATCATAATAATGACAGAGTGTAACAAAAGATCTGACAAGATTAAAACTATAAGTTATATGAGGTTAGAACGATAATGATGTATTTGTTCCTTGAAGATGTGTATGCTTCTGGAATGCCCACGGCAGAAGAACTCCTGCGACAGATAAGACAAGAGGTTGTTCATAGTACACTGACACTGGGGTCAACAACGACAGTATTGTTGCTCAAGATACTCGAATTCTCGACTGAAGGCGAAAAGCTTGATGCAACATTTGTTGTCCCTGAGCCCATTGTACAGCTGCTACTGCTCGTGGTAGTGACACTGCCGGGGCTGGTGGTCGTTGTTGCACCATTGCTCCCGGTATCTTGATCATCACTACCGCCAACCTCAACGTCCACGGCCACGCCAATATCGATTAAACCGCCCAGTATGTCGATACTGGCTCCAACTTCCACCTCGTCATTTTGGAGGATCTCAGGGGCTCTTTTCACTTGCCTTGCCGTGTTTGTCACCTATACATTCGTTATAGGGTTAGCCATTTTGCCTGCAAATATCACGACCTTCCTCCGACTTCTACTGCCAAATGTGCGGGATATTGGGAGAACTAACGTTGAAATCACAGTTATAGACCGACCTTTCGGAGACTCCAAGGCCTAGGCAATTCCCTCCTCAAAATATCAATGCTAGGGGAAACATCGACGTCGTCATTGCTAAGGATATCTGCGCACTGAATCGCAGGAGAGAAGCTGGAGGCGACATTGACGGTATCTTCGCCGCATTGGCGGGTTGAGAGGAATGGTAAGGCGAGGGCTTGGGCCACAAAAAGACCGAGAAATACGGTCAGGAATTGTTGGTGGTGCATTGTTGATCGCTATTGGCAAGGTGATTGGGCCGAGCAAGGTCTATATCAGAAAAGAGAGCAGGGGTAATGATTACGAGCAGGTTGAGAGGGCTGATCGGGTCTGATGTTGATGGTTCAAGACCCTCGCTTCTACCGATGCGATGTATGAGTGACCTCGTGTAGAGTCTGACGATTGGCCCACGGTACAATATTAACGAAGGATGCAACCAGAGGCTTGCCAAGTGAATGAAGGAAGATACAGACGGCACGGTGGGAAATGTCCAAAGAGAGAAAAAGAGCGAGACAGGTTGGAAGATAAGAAATATCGGAGATGTTCCTGAGATCTGTTGGTACAGAACAAGACTGATACTTTCAGTTTCCGGTGGATATATCTGCCTTGGTGTTGTTCGGGGGAGGATCGACAGCAAGGAGTGGTATCACTCTTTAAATTACGTCCGGCCCTTGTCTTTCGTACATTTGTGTTCCATGTACGAAAGCAGGGGTCTTTGTGTAGCTGAGCCATGCAATTTTGCCTGGGTCTATGCTGGTAAAAAATTTGGATCCGGACCACGTTCGATGTAAGGTAAAGGAACCAATTACAAAGATCCCCTTGTTCGATAGAGAATCGATAAACATGACTATCAACAGCTCCATGCATGTACCCTCCGTGCTCTCTGGGGTTGTTCGTCGAGGATCCTGGATGAATGTACGTAAAATTTGTTTACCATGATATGTTCCTTGATCCAGGTAAGCTGAATTAGCGGTAAGTGCTATGTATATCAATAGGAAAGTTATGGTTCCACTGTGGGAACCAAAATGGAGCCGTCTGCGAGACCATCGTCCTGTTTCGGAGAATTCTTATCATCTCGGGTTCCCAAAATTGACACTGATGATCGTAAGTGTACATGATCGACGCCTGCCAAAAAGCTGCAGAAACTCAGCGGGATGACTACATAGTACGTCGTTACCAAGAATTGGGATGGAACTCTGAATGTGAGTGGAGAGGTGCATTCCACAAGGCGACATTGGCGGTCGAACAATCGTCCGATAAGCTTGGCAAACACGGCATAGTCATTCTTTCCGTGTGCCCAATGACAATGTACGTGCCGTGTTGTATTCACTAGAGATAGGTGACAAGCACGAGGAACGACCGGCCTGTCTGACGAGTTTCGTGCTACGGTGGCGCGAAAGAGTGGAAGGTCTGTTTGATAAGAAGATGGCTATTCTGGTCCCAGAATTACAGACAGGAGTGCCGGGTTGTCTACTACCGGAGTGATAGACGTCCCAAACCTGTCCAATTACGCATACAATGTGGCATTGAACCATTTGACAGTGTTGTGTGTAGGTTTCAAGCAGTCTCTTCCGCCTTTTCAGGTCCCTCAGCCCGCCTGTGGGCACTTACACTCCTCCACTCCAGGCCTAAGGTGAAGAAAACTGCTAACCCTGCTAGGGGGATGCAAGCAAGGAACACTTTCCATAACGAGCTGTTGTAGATCTTCAAAAGTATGTGAAGTTGTTTTTCATTCACCAGAGAGCGAAACGTCGTGATGCCTGTGGCTGTGAGGCCTGTCGTATCGATACCGTCCAATTCAGGTCGCTTGGAGATTCCATCAAGCAGTGTCTTTTCGAATATGGTATTCGATACGCTGATAAAGACAGCACCACCAAGGCTCTGGCTGGCAACGACCGCCGCGGTACCAATGGGCACGTCTGCTAGCGGCAGAACTGCCTGGACGGCAACAAACCCCTGTTGGACTGCCATTCCTAATCCCGCTGAGACAACCACTTGGTACCCTATCCATTGAGATGAAGGCGTAGAGACATGAAGCATGCTAAGAAGGCCGCATCCTACCGTTCCTATGGCACAGCCAATGATGGCTGGAGGAGTGAAGTAGCCGTTCTTTGAAACGAAGATGCCAGCAAGTAGACTGAATATTGCGTTACCCAGCATGTATGGGATCATATCAACCCCCGATTGGATGGCACTTGTACCCTTTACGGCCTGAAACCAAATGGGGAGGAAGTATGCGTGGGCCCCCATGACCCCATAGACGAGGAAAGCAACAACGCAACTGCAGGCGACGGTTCTTTGAGACACAATCCTAGGTGGTAAAAGAGCTCTGTCACTGCGATACCATTGCCATGCCGCCAGAGAGAGTGTTGAGCAGCCAGAGCCGACAAAAAGGCCGATGACGCGTGCAGAGCCCCATGAATATCCTTGGTTGGGCGCTTCCAGTGCGATAAAAAGCATAACACAACCACTCAGGATGAGTATATTCCCAATGATATCGAGTTCAACCATACGTTGAAGGTAATGTGGTCGAGCTTCACGGCGTCTTCTTACTGGTTGAAAGAAGAGGACAACCGATAAGAATGTCACAGCCCCAACTGGAAGATTGAACCAGAAGCACCATCTCCAGGTCGCTGTATCAGTGAATACACCACCAAGAAGCGGCCCTACCGTTGCTCCACAGCCGTAACTTCATACCATCAGTAAATAAACATGGAAGCATTTTCGGAGGACCTACAGTATGCCAATAGCTGCAAAGAAAACGGGCCGCTTTTCTAGAGACACACTCTGTGTAATAACCAGAAATGACCCAGTCAAGACACCCGCACTCCCGAGTCCTTGAATGGATCTGCCTACAATCAGTGAAATAGAGCCTGGTGCCAGTGCACATAAGAGACTTCCCACTTCAAAGATTGCCAAAGCCACGAGAAATGACGGTTTCGTAGTAAACGACATGTATATTCGTCCGTAAAGAGGTTGAAATGCACAAGCTGTCATGAGATATGCACTCCCATACCAGCCGATGGCATTGTATGAGCCGAAGTCGGTTACAATTCGCGGGATAGCCTGCTCCTGATTAGCCTGGTGATTGATGTTGGAGAGATCTTAACATACGGTCGTAATTATATTTCGGTCCAACGATATCAGGAAGACAGAAAGACACAATCCTATCGTAATGAGAGCAAGCGTCCACGATGATGGATGCTCATCATGATCGGGTTGACTATCGACAGCTGCCCTTGACTTTGTGCTAATTGGTGTGCCGCCGGTTCCAGTGTTGGAAAGCTCGACGCTATCGGAGTGCGACGTTCCCGGCTCTTTGCCTCCACGACTTTCATGGCTATGAAATCCGCCATGTCGATCTTCATCTACTGTAGGGGTACCGGCGGTATTGTTCCTCCTTGTAATAAAAGACACGATACCGTGGTACCATTTTGGGGGCGTTTTCGTAGATTTGGTATTGTCTTTGGTCGATGACCGAAGTATAGCCGATCCGCTTGCATAAGACTGACGACTTGGAGGGTCATACCCAGACCATGAGAAACGTGATGTAGGAGTTTGAGAGCGGCGGATTTCCTTATCAAGATCTTTGACTGAAATTCTCCTGGAATGGCGTCGCACGAGGCTTGATGAAGATGTCTGAGCTACAGCTTCGGGGGGTTTTCTCAGGAAGTGTTCTTCCCATGATGCATTAACTGTATCATCAAGACAGTGGTAGCCGGATTCTCCAGGAATGCGCCTTCGCCTGCTTTTCTCGCTCGTTTCAAGGATGTCATGTAGAATGGTATTCAGACTGGTGACATTATCTGGCTCACTCCAAGCTGGGGCAAATGCCATGGTGAAGGCTTGAGTATTTTCTTCGGTAGAATTGAAGAAACACAAATCCAGTATACCACAAAATTTCAGTTCCCAACCAAAGGCTTCAGCAGAAGACAGCTATGTTAAACACATCTATTGTGTTAGGAAATGTTAGTTCGGAGTCAAATGTGTCAACCACAAATAGCATGCTGAAGAGCAGGAAACAAGGAACAAGGTGATTGATATCCACAAAAGAAAGAATGCGTAAGGAGCTGCTCGATACTTCTGGGAACCCGCATGGAGGACTTTGGAAAATGCAATCATGGGCCAGGGCGGAGCAGGCAAATAATATCATCGGAAGAGTCAGTGGGTCCAGGGATCTTGGGTTCAATTCCTGTTTCTTCCCTACTCATCCTCCTGGGTTCCTAGACGTAATATTACATGTTTGGGGATTGGAAGCAGAGAATTGAGGGAATTTGGAAATTGATATGGTCAAGTGGAAATCTATGATGTAGGCATGCCGTATTGGATTTGCTTGAGTTATAAATCGGAGAAGATTCAGTTACAGTACCATCTATATAATTTGACTATGAATCAATACTCTACCACAATAAAGACCGGACCACTCTCGCAGATGTTCGAAATCATTCCGAAGCCTAGTATTATCTAGCTATAGCTGGTCTCACATCGCACCAAAGTCATCTACGGGTCCAGTGGCTTCGCGATCAAGCTGACTCCATCCTTGGGGCGGAGGACCAACCTCCACATCTTCCATTGTTCGGGATCATCGACTGACGGATCCGACTCGAACGAATACATGCTGAGGAGAGAACATAGCAACAACTTCATTTCGACCTCTGCGAACTTCCTTCCAATACAGCCCCTAGGACCTTGTAAGACTGTGCAATGTCAGTAACTACTGTGCAATGAAAATATGAAGAGACGTACATGTCATGAACGCATTCTGCGTGTAAGTAGGAGGGAGGTTCTCCCATCTATCAGGGTCAAAGTTATCGGCAGTAGGACCCCAATAGTCTGGCATACGGTTGATCACTTGAGCCAGAATGTAGACAGTCGTCCCCGCTGGAATCTCGTAGTCGCCCAGTTTATCAGGAAGGACATTCTGTCGCACAGTCATCGGAATTGCAGGGATGTATCTGAGCGTCTCCTTGCAAACATTGTCCAGGTACGGGAGCCGGTCAGCATCGGCTTTGTCCAGATATTCGGATTTTGTACGTTTGTCTTCATCAAAGAGGAATGGCATATGCTCCTTGATCTCGGCTCGCAGCTTCGCCTGGACTTCAGGATATTTCGATATCAGGTGCAAGGTCCACGCTACACTAGTTGCGGTGGTGTCGTGTCCGGCTCCAAGGAACGTCATCACTTGATCTCTACTCTCTTCAAATGATAAAGAATTTTCGCCAGTTGCTTTGAGGTTATCTTTGATAATCAAGCTGATGATGTCTTTTCCCTTGTGCCCGTTTGAGCTCTTTGCGAATTCTGTCTTTTCGCTAATGATGTCCGCTGCTTTGTTCAGAATGATGTCTCTCGACATCTGCATATCCCGATTCATCTTTGCCGGAAGATATTTGGTCACAGGAATGAAAGCTGCGAGACCATGGAATACGCGAGACATCACATCGAAGGCGAATACAAGACGGTAAGCCTCCCGCAAAGGAGCGTCCGGGTTCCGGAGAGAGTCGATCTCAGTTCCCAACCCAGCCGAACCGATTATGTCCAAGGTCGTTCTGTTCAACCACTCGAGGACCTCAAAGGATTTGCTCCGGACTTTCTCAGCAACCATTTCTTCTTTCCAAAGCTCTGCGAGAAGCAATGCCTTTTGCCAAAAGATGGGGGTTAGGGTACGGATCGAGCTAATGGAAAAGCCTGGAGCCAAAGCTTTCCTCTGCCTAACGTGGGTGTCGCCTTCGGCTAGGAGTACTCCTTCTCCGAGAATGCGTACCATCCAAAGTTTTGCACGAAGAGGCTTAGGATAGTTGTATGGATTGCGCACTGTTATTTGCTTGATGGCATCATCTTGTGCAATAGAGAGCCTCTCAGCGCCGAAAGGAAAGAAGTAGCGAACAATCTGGCCATGCTCGGCATGCCATTTCCGTTGGGGGACGCCAACTTCATTGTTGATGATATCGAAGAACTGGCCCCAAAGTGGAAACCCCGAAACAGTTGGAACCTTTCTAAGAGGCGAGATGTACATGGGATATATCCAAGACGAGTAAAGGACATAAAACGGTATGACGACACTGAAAGCCCAGAACATCGCTGATGAAGTGGTCAAAGAGGTGGTTTTGGCGGCAAGCAGACCTCCCCCAACAGCAGCCAGCATCGTCGGCATAAAGGGCAGCTTGAGACTTGCCATTTTGGCTCTGGAACAGTTACAGCAAATATTCAACCAAGTGAGGTGTGAGAAGAGAATTAGAAAGACAGAAAAAGACTCAGGAGACGTCGGTGGTATAAACCAGCGTGTGACAGATACATGGTAGGATATGATATCTCAGCTGATGCCAAAGTCAGTAAGGATCGTCACATGCACTTAGCGCAAGTCACTCTGAGTATAGACAGGCTTAGACACCCTACCAAGTTCTTGTGCAAGGGTGATTGTTATTGCCTACGGGAAAGGTATGGGTTGGTAGCCACAGGGTTGGCATGCGCAATAGACCCACGGACTCAAGGTATAGTTCACTTTTGAGAAATTGCTCTGAGATGCCCGTTGACCATTGCTGTAAGGTCTTGTCAAGCGATTTGAAATAACATGTTCAGTAGTATCTTGGGTCTTAGGATTCCTGCAAGGCCGTGTTCGGCTGGGTCAAGCTAGCTGGAATATCGAACCTGACCCAATTCCAAAACAGTGAAACTCATCGTATCAGAGGGAGACATAGGCAAGAGAGAAACGGCACGACCAAGACAACAATCCTCGGTGGAGTAGGCTTGACGTTGCAGTGGTGCCAAGTACGTGATGATTTGGGGTTACCCAGGATCAAAAAAATCCATCTCCACCATGGTGTATGGAGAACGAGATGGCGCTATCCATCTGGCTGTACCAGGGGGGTGAGGTCAACAGAGAGCCAGGATGGAATTAAAGATGAGTGGAGGTTTCCAGAGGGAGGAACGATAACGTAAACGACGGGAAGAGTGGAAAGAGTGGAAACCTTCTCAGTCACGACCATTCCACATCCAAATTTGGTTAGTGCTTAGCTGTCACCATCAACCTCGAACCGGAACAAGTGATATCAAGATACCGACCGATAGAGCACCCGGTCAATTGCACTTCATTCCCAATACACCAACATACAGGTCGCCGTTTCCATACATACGTTACAACTAGGCCAGCCTGCATGGATGGATCGACAACCACCATCCTCGATGCTACGCGGACAGGGCGGTCAACCCTTCCCTTCGGACTTCAGATCCCCACTGAATCTCTTGACTTGCGCTTGCACCTTCGTTCCATATCATCATTATGATCGTCGCTTCCATATCCCAGTCTGTCTAGTGTTCCATTCTCGATTTGTGGTATGGACCTGCCCGACATAGCTGCCATGCCGACAACAAGACATGTGGTCCTTTCTGTCATGTACAATTCGGATTATGATTGATAGGGACGAAATAGATTAGGCATGTGCTGGTCAAAGTGAACTAGTTGCACGTAGGCAATTGTCTTGAAAGCTGAGAAGGCTTCTTGGGTACATATTTGTTTTGTCTTTCCTTGTCCAATCTCTGGTTTCCTGCTTCTCCCAACCTCTTCAGTCTTTCGTTCTTGGGTGTCAGGTCAAGCAGAGTCTTCATTTCATTATGGAAGTCATAAACGCCACATTTGGCTCGCAGTCGCTGCTGTCAGCGTCGTTTGCTACTCCATGGTCATCTAAAGATGATATCTTCACACCATACGCTATCTCTCCTTACGCTGTTGTCACTCATCTGTGGTATGCGGTTACAGGCTCGAATGCCAGTGAATTTGAATTCACTTCAGGGGCAACACCAATGTCTACCCTCCGAGAAACAGCCACAGCTCTTGTCCTATACTATACGGTCATCTTTGGTGGTCGAGAGCTAATGCGCAATCGACCTGCGTACAAGCTCAACTCGATATTCATTGTCCACAATTTCTATCTCACAGCAATCAGTGGTCTTCTTTTAGCAGCTTTTATCCAACAACTTGCCCCTGGATTATGGCGTAATGGACTATATGACGGAATCTGCGGGGGCACTGGCTGGACTCAACCCTTGGTCGTTCTTTACTACTTGAACTATTTGACCAAGTATCTGGAACTCCTGGATACTGTTTTTCTTGTGCTAAAGAAGAAACCCTTGAGTAAGTTGATTCTCCCCAGGAGATTATCAAGCCTATGTACTGACTCTGAGGAGCTTTTCTCCATACATACCATCATGGGGCCACTGCAGCACTCTGCTATTCTCAACTTTTAGGACACACTTCTGTCTCATGGGTTCCAATTACATTGAATCTCACAGTGCATGTTGTAATGTACTACTACTATGCGCAAGCAGCTAGAGGAATTCGCATCTGGTGGAAGAAATACATTACTTTATTGCAGATCAGCCAATTCATCTTAGACCTAGGTGAGAGCTACAGTCATCGTGTTGGTTACTTTCAATATGCTCATACTCCATAGGTTTCGTTTATTTCGCCTCATGGGATTATTTCACCAGTGTATATGCGCCATCGCTGCCCCACGTAGGGACATGTGCTGGCGAAGAATTCGCAGCGTTCTCTGGTTGCGCTATTCTCAGTTCCTACCTTGTTCTGTTCATACTCTTCTACTTTTCAACCTACAAGAAATCTCCAAAAACGGCTTTGAAGTCAATGAAGAACTCAGAGGTCCCGGATGTCTCTCAGGGGGCCGAGAAAGCACAGGTAGCCCTGACAGCGACCGCTGAACAAGCTCAGGCAATGATAGACAAGTGCGCCACGAACACAAGACTCTGAACGGATATGGCTATTGCCCGACGATGGAGACTCATTTTGGAGCCTCCAGAGGTTGCCATGTGACATTCTGCTTTGTGTTGCATAATGCTAATGGTGGAAGACGGTTGGAAGGCCATACAATTGGAGCACTTTGATCAATAAGACACAGGGATGATCCAACATAAGCCCAGCACGCTAGGCTAGTAATAGAACAGACTAATAGGATGCGAGATGGTCTTGACGAATTAGGTGTTAATCAAGTGTATACATTGAAATTCATTCGCGCTGCAGAGAGTTCTTAATGTCGCCGTCAACCAATGTGCTGTACTTTATCAATGGAGGCAAGGTGGATCTTATAGGATGACGTCCACCCTGAGGCATGAATGCAGCAAGCTTGCAGCTTGAAGTTGTCAATAGTATGAATTGCATCCTATCATCCTAGCAGGAAGGACATGGGTCAAGGACACACCGACCGGGGACGGCGGTTGGTAATGGTCAGAATTAAATGTGGCGTTCCAACCGGCTGGGTCCTAATCGTTAGTGGCGTAGATCTTCCTAGTCGCATTGCGTTGTCTTTGACTTTGACTAAAGTTCGATGGATTGTTTCTGCAGTGGACTAACAATCCATCTCTTCCGCTGACAACTGTACACTCCAAAGTATGGAACGGCCCATCGCTAGGATCAACCCCCTTCCCTTCCATTTTCCCCGAGGCTCCGCTCCACTTTCCCTGCTCCGGGACAAGGGATGGAAGTGTGCCTGAAGATAGGGATGTGGATTCATTTCCCGCATGTCTAAAGACCTTGGCCAAAGCCTTCCTAATCCGTGTTTGACGTCAAGATCAAGTTTAGATCCTTGTGGCCTGCGACGCCTATCATGGCAAGATTCTGTGTTAAAAGACCAATCCACTCTTCCGCATTCTGCCACGGCTCATCGCAACAGGAAACGTGCCCGCAAACATCTGCCATATCGATCTGCGAAATGTTGTCTTTCCGAGATGACCGCTGTTTCTGGTCCCTTGAATGTGCTTTTCAAACAGACGGAGAGAGAGAGAGAGAGCTATTGCTACATGATTGCAGGCTGAAACACCTGTTGTCAAACCAGCAATGGTAGCTATTATCCCATGATCGTTCAGGAATGGAAGACCCTTATCAAATGAAGGCTGAAAGTAGACGCTCAACCTCTTCTGCATGATCTTTCCTCATTTTGGGAAACCAGCCGAGAAAGAGGCGAAATGTTGCCAATACCAGTACTACCTCGACAATGCTGGTTCCATCATAGCAACATCTCCATCAAGGTCCCAACATGCCGATCACGTAAAAAAGTAAAGTATCCACGTTGATTGCTGGCATTGCCTTATCGGAGATCGTCAATTGGATTCCGTCGCAGGTTTGGAACGATGCTATTTCCTCCTTAGACGACAAATCGATTTGTCCTTGCTGTTCTCGATGGTGTTAATCCCCGTCGTTGCATCCTGATCTACCCACTCCAGCAGCCTGACAGCATTCGGCTACTAGAGCTGTCTCTCAATGACCTAGGATCTTTGACTTCGAAGTGGTCTCAATCCTATGGAGCGATTCGCCGCGGTATTACCGTTTCAGACTGGCTGTAATACGTAGTATTGACCATCGCATGTTCTCAAAAGCTCGCATACTACATTCATCGATCTCAGATGGATCCATACTATTGCTACCCTTTGGTATTCGAGACAATATTAGCGAAGCTATCATCACAGAGGAATCCAGCCATTGACCTCATCCCTTCTTTTCTTTCTATTGTGGATAAGCTGATCATTGCTGTCGTGGGGAAGTGCTCGCCTTGTCAAGAGAATAACTTCACCATCTTCCCAGGAGGGTTGAAGAAGAGCATGCAACCGTCATTCATCCAGCTTACAAAGCTCTGGTCATTCTCTACGCCTTAGAGCTGACTTGTGACGAACTAATTTCTACTCGAATTTATCTCTACTATAACGACCTTTTTGGAGCTCGATGCCTTGTGATATAACGGAAGTCCCCAGTGTGTCTGCAAGAGAGGTTGCAAAATGATGAACGATACTATCATCGAGCTTTTTGTCCCTTTGCTGGGTTCAGCGGACGTATCTAATGTCTACTATTATCCCCTGGCCTGCTTACAACATATGTTACTCGAGTTTCTGCGGCTCTCAACGATATGGAAAGTGATTGTTCTGATCCTTCTCCTCAGCAACGCAAAGAATATTCCATTCGTTTATCATGTTCGTCAGCTCTACCATCTGTTCGTATAAAAGCCTGATGCTAAAACATCCTAGCTAAGATTGATAAATGCTTTCCGCTTCATACTCCATTCTTTGAAGCCTGAGAAACCAATTTCTCCGGATCACCTCTTTCGGCCATTGATCACCTCATCGCACGTACCATGGGCGGAGGTAGATCTCTACATGCACAAGTCCAACTCGACATATTTTACGGTACGTCTTCTAATTTGATTGATGGGAATCGCGTTCTACCTAGCAAACGCTCATATATTTCATAGGATGTGGATGTTGCCAGAACGCATTTAATCTGTACCCTCTTCGCCAGAGGCATTGAGAATGTCAGAGGAGGAACAAGTAGCCTCGTCCATGGAAAGCCGTCAAATTTTGGAGTCGCCCTCGGCGCCGTCAGCTGTTCTTTTCGCAAAGAACTCAAGCCTTTCGAAAAGTATGATCTTCATACAAGGGTACTCACCTGGGATCAAAAATGGATCTACATTGTGACGTATTTCGTGAAGAAAGGCGCTATCCTACCCTCTCATTTTCTATTGTATCCAGAACAAGGAGGATCCATGCCTCGCAGAAAAGTGTCCCCGGACCCCGACAAGGTTATTGCAGCCTCTGCTTTGAGCAAACTCGTCTTCAAAAAGGGTCGCGTCACCATTTCCCCCGAAATCATGCTCGAGGCATCTGGACTCCTACCAGAAAAGGTCTTGAAGACATCATTTTTCAAAGATCCCGACGCAGTCAACACCCCTCAGAATGCAACTTCCGAAACAGAACCCATCATCGCTTTACCGACACAAGTCACATCAACACTCCCAGCACGTCGCGACATCGATGAAATCTCTCCTACATCATCCCGCACCAACTCAATGGCCAGCCTCTTCTCTTCCAACTCGAGCAACGGCGAGAACGAGAGTGGCACCGAATCGCAGACATCACTAGACGACTCCGAAGAAGATGTTCGGGCACCACCAAACACCACGGCAAAGGGTCATCAAACCCAATCCCAGCTCTCCAAATGGACACGATCTCGAATCGAAATGGAACGTCAACGTGGAATGGCCATGGCGAATCATCTTGCCGCACAGGCCGATCTGGCCAACGGTTTCGACCCAACAGCGCCTGCACTCGGCTATCATTCAGACGGAACCGGATTGCCGGGTATTATCTCTACATTGGCGCAATTGGGAAAATTGACGAGGAAATCGAGTCTTTGAAAAACCCACCTTTTTTTTTATACCGGTGTTTTATTATTTATTTTATTTTTTTGCATTGGTTTCATACGGGTTTGATTTCCTTGCATTCTGAAGCATTTTACATGGTTGGTAATGGAGGATTGTTTTTGTTACTTAATAAATAACTAGTTAGATAGATGGATAAATGATGCGATGCTATCGAACTTTTTAACTAAAAAGAAACCCTCTTCAGTTGCTAGGTATGATTCCTGAGTTATTTGATCACGTGGTCATGTATGGCCCGAGAGTTTTCTTTTCCTAGAAGACGTCTTTGTACCATTATCTTGGCTCTTCCCAGCGTCCTCGTCCTCCTACTGCTGCCGTTGCTGCTATTGCTGACCACCTTCACCCCATTCCTCAAGCAGATCCGAAACGCGGGCGACTCTTCCGGACTCACTCTCACCGTCTCCTGCGTCCAAGGTAAAATTAGGACCCAACACCGGGTAATCGGCACAAATGTTTGGGTCGGGGGTGCATTCCTGCAGGGCCAATTCTAGGTCTGTCGGCCATTTGATGTGTGCTTTTCTGGCTGCGATGCCGTAGATGTGGACGACGGCTTTGAGGATTTTAAGATTGTCGACCATCTCCAACATATCCCAGACACAGCTTTCGATCAGGGGTTGAGAACGTAGGTCTTGCATTCGCGGGAGGAGGGAATATGATATCACGACTAAGGGGTGCATGATGATGCCTTGGGCGAAGCGGAGTCCGTATTTTTGTTGGTAAAGGGTTACGATGGCCTTGATGTGGTAGCAGAGTTCGAAGATTCGTTCTTGCACGGCTTGGTGGTCGGAGGAGTTGGTGAGCGTGTTGTAGAGGATGAGGGCGTAGCTCATGTTCCAGGCTCTGTTGTTGTTGGAGGCGGTTGGTTAGTAAGTTCATATGGAGCTTTCTAGAATGGGTTCGACCGACCTGTACTGCAGAATGTGTGGTAATTCTGTTGGTAGGCCCTTTTCTCTCACACCAGTCATGAATTTATCTATCGAGTGGAAAATTCTGGAATTATATAGCTCAATCTCAGGGAGTGTTATCGCTGTAGATGAATATTCTTCAGCTTGGATTGGATCTGGATAGAGCCGAGAAACAATCTCTTCGGCCGTTCCCAAGGATTCACACCAGCTACTGAATACCGGCCAAAATTGGGATGGTTGAGGCTGAGATTCAGGCAGAGGGTACGGCTGCCACCATTCTCGGCCATGATTGAGGTCAGTCCGAGGGAAGTTTTGATTTGCATACGTCTTGTTAATAACGAGAGGTTTCATGACGGCGGTGCTATGTATCCTAGAAATGGTCCATTAGCAGGTTATCATCAAAGCGTCAAAGCGTTGCTTACACGCTCCAGTTTCTAATTGCCCACGCCGTCATACTTTTACCTCTTTCAAGTCTCCTTTGAGCCATTGACATATTGGAGACTCCCTCAGGCGATTCTTTCCAAAGCTTTCTGTGCATCCCAAGATCATGTGATAAGGCTACAGCTTCTCGAAATAGCGACCGTCCTAGACGATCACGGCCATCGGCAGTAGCTCTCCAGGATAGCATACACAAAGCTTGGACACTGGGCAAGCTTGGTCGTACGTTCTCCAAGTGCCAGAGCCGATAAGCCTCTGTTTCGAAAGACTGGCCTTTGGGCCTGGAATCATCAGGGGCTGGGCAGACTTCAGGCCTACTTGAATACCGCTACCACACAATATCAGTATATTACAGACCCAATGTCCGAAGAAATGGATCGGATTCTTACACTACCTAAGGCCAGAATACTGTTGACTAATAGTGGGGAACAGAATACTGTCTCTCCTGATTTATAATCTTCCAAAAATAATTGGCGGTCCACGAAAGGGAGGGTCTGATGCTCCCAAACAAAATAAAGAGAGATCAAGTGTGAGATCAATTCATTATCTTCCGTTATTTTGGTCCAATTGCGCATCGATACCCGAAGTACTGGTGTATCCAACATACGATTTACGGACATCAGTGAAGAGCTATCGTGCCGGATACTTGAAGTATGACTCGAGGAACTATCCTGAGAGAGACTAGGATCTCTGATCGTGATACCGGGCCATTTCTGCCTTGACTGGGTTTCCGAAGCTGGGGGGATCGAGATCTGATCCTGAAAAGCGTAGATTTCCTCAACGAGTTGTTCCCAGGAGATACCGTCGCGGCAAACTTTGAGGAGTTTTTCAATCTGTTCAACTTCTCCATAACGAAGCGTCTTCAGTAGCTGGGTCAAAAGATCCCGCTGTTGGCTTGAAATCTCAACGGTGCGAGCACGGTTCAATTTCCTTCGTGCGTCGGATGCGATGTCGAACACACAATTAGTCTTTTTGGCTATGCACTTTGCACATGGCTTTATGCCCGAGCACTATGATTTTCCCATAAGTCGACGGGAAAGTCATGTCAAGAGTAAAAAGGAAGTCTTACTTTAGTTTTTCTCTCTTTGCAAGCCAAACAAGCTGAAGATATCTTGGAGGTATTTCCTTGTTGTTCGGGCTTTGTGATACGGCTATCAGGAGACGATGGTCCATGATTTGGGGCGGGCAGAAGAGTCCGCATTTGAGCGACAGAAGGTGTCCGGTCTATACTAGATAAAAAAGATCATGGGCTTGTCCACCGCAGGAACGAAAGTGTGAACCGAATGAAGACCTTTAATATGCAGCAGCATTATCGAAGAAGGAATGGATAATGTCAGTCGAATATCTTTTTGTAGAATAATGTTGAAAGAAAGTACACAATCAATAGTATACAACAGCTAAAGCTTTCGAGATTTGAACACTCTGAGTAGTATTATTGATCTGGGCCTTTCTAGTCCTGTCGCACAATGTCATTGGGCGTACCAGAGGGATGAATCACCCGAGCAGCAAATCGATGTAGTAGATGACAGTGGGCATTCAAGAGTCCAGTTCCTTATCAGATAATCAACACCATACCAAGCGAGGATCTTGTTTGTAGAGCAATGATATGCTTCGTTTCGCAAGTCATGTTGTTCTTGCAAGGTGACAGACAGATGTGGAAGATTCTGTAGCATTAGGTGTGGACGTCCATTTCGCTCAGGGTTCAAGCCTCTTTATCTTCATCTGTGAAAGCTTAATCTTCAATTCCCTATGATATCACTTCAATTTTGCTCTTCTTTGTATGTGAAAGAAAGAAAACCTGACGGAGCAGCTCCTCTACCAAATGAACAGGGCCTCAATCCACATGTCAACAATAGCATTAACGCTTCTGTAGTTGCTTGATACTTGAACACACCCTCAAACCGCTGATCTGTTGGAATGACGGTGCGAGCAGCTCGGGGATCTCACCCTGCGAACGGAACTTTGTGCCGCGACCAATCATGTGCACATCTCAATCATCTAGGGGGCAAATATAAACACTCACAATGAGTACGACTTACCATCAGATGTAACGAATGACAGAGTCAACAAAGTAACGTACTGTCAGAGCATGTTCCATTGGTCTAATCTAAAGATCGGTAGGTAACATTATAGGACACGTTTGCATTAGTGAGGTTGAGAGTGACTTCGACATGGTCAACAGAATTACGATTTCCAGAAATCCGCAATTTCCACCTGACCCTTCTCCATAGCAGATCCCATTGCTCTTCAGGTAACCCAGATGTCTGCATCTTCACTGCATCGTGACCCCGCCTGCTGCTCGTCTGCAGAATCAACGCTGCATTTACAACGAACTACTATCTTGTAGTAGACGCCTGTCAAGGCCGAAGTCTGGCTTTATGTTCATTGCCCCCTCCTGCCTGACCTTCACACCCTATAGTTCACTGGCGAGTCTCTCTTCGGCCTTTTCAACCACATCAGCGTGGACTTTGACCTTTCCTTCTTCAATCTCTTTGGCTAGAGTTTCAAGCCTGGAAGTCTTATCTCGGCCCTTCCATGCAGCCCGTCCGGTATCAAATACATCATCCATTTCTTCGAGGGTGAAACCTTTAGTCTCGGGTGCTGTGAGAAACATGTGGATGAAGGCTGCCGTATTGAATGCAGCAAACTATCAAGTAGCAAGTGTCAGATTACACCCAGGAAACTATCAAGTAGCAAGTGTCAGATTACACCCAGGAAACTATCAAGTAGCAAGTGTCAGATTACACCCAGGAAACTCGCAATCTTCACTTGGCCCAAGCATATGGACTGCAAGTCGATAAATCAAAGGTGGAGGGTATCGGGATGTGCCGCGTTCTACTTACAACCATGTACATCTTCCTAAAGTTTACATTTGACTCCGGCATGAATGTCACGTCTTAGTAGGTTCTACTTACCAATTGGTTGACCACAACAGTGAGGGTACGAAGAGCGCAAGTAGACAGTTCCATACCCAATTGGAGGCTGTGGACAGAAACACGGCCTTTGCACGGATCTTAGCTGGGTATATTTCTGCAGGATATGTCCATGACGTGGGCCTATCGACAAGTCAGTATGATTACGCAGCGACACGAGACAATATCGAGCAAAAGGTTGTTGATCCACCCAATCGATGTGGCGAATGTGCAGACGAACAGATAAGACAGTGCTATAATACTTCTCCCAACGGCAGGGTGAGCAGCAACGGTCCAGCTAATGGCATCAAGTTTAGGATTCGAAAAGTCGTTCGGTGCGCCAAACCCACCCTGCAGTCCACCTTCGATGTACAGGAAGACGGCTTGGAAGAAAAATCCAAAGAGGAGAGCTGGACGACGACCAACCTTGTCGAGGAACAAGATTGCGGGTAGAGTCAGTGCTGTGTTGAGAACATACTGGATAGATGCTGTCAGAAGCGGTGATCCCGTGCCAGTACTTTGCATTATATCCACAATGTAATACCTAGTAAACCAATGAGAATTACCCACAATAGAAGAGGGTTGGTGATCGAGGGAGTGAATAGATAACCCACATCATGACATTCATGCCACAAAGCTGCGACCAAATTTGTAAGCTGATACCAAGGAAGACTCTCTTGAACATTCTCGGCTCAGTTAACGCCTTATAGCTACTGACAGCTTGCTCGCGTTCAAAGCGGATAGTGTCTTCGATTTCCTTGAACTCTGCAAGGACCTTTGGGTGATGAGGGTCGCCGCCGCCGTGCAGCTTGGCGAGCACGGTCCTGGCCGGCAAGCCACCGAGGGGATTTAGGGAAGAAGAACATCCCAACGAAGAGGATAAAGCCCGGTACCGTTTGTATACCCCAGGGGATACGGAAGGCTGCAGTGCTCTGATTGGGGTTATCTGGTCCACCATCCACCCAACTTGCACCATATTGCTGATCACGAATTAGACTCTGCGAGAATGGTTGTAGAGCAGTGACTGACAATAAAGTATTGAATGAGGTTTCCCCATGTGATGGCCCATTGCTGCAAGGAAACAACTCGACCTCGTATTTCCTTCGGAGCAACCTCGGACTGGTAGACGGGGACCATAGCAGATGCGATGCCCACGCAAAGGCCCGCAATAACACGGCCAACACAAAGGAGGGAAATACCATTCGATGCTGTCATCAGACTAGGACGTGTTAGATATGTTTAAAGTGAACTTCATGTAGGTCACTCACATTGGACCAATGATCCATAGGATTGATGAGAACTGAATCGCGGTGACACGGGAGTACTTGTCCGCAATGAAACTGGACGCAAGAGCTCCAACCAAAGAACCGAAAGGCATAGCGCATGTAATACCTCCCTAAGATCCCCAGGATCAGTAGCATTCAAGCAGTGAACATGCTCAGGGCATACCTGTCTGTATTGACCACTCCCGACCTTGAAGTAATTGACATAAGCATCTGTACCAAGGACGCCTGCATGGCAATGAGCCTCAGCACTTAACGGGCGTTAGACCTTACCGCTCATTGAAGAGATATCGAAACCGAAAAGTCCGCCCCCTAAATGGCTAATCAGCATTCAAGCTCGACCGTCTTCCCTGAGAAGGTATACTAAGAGTGGCAAAGCCACATAGGAAATAGACGTTGTAAACTTTGCGAACCATCTCGGCGACGCTGTTATGAAGCGTTGCAAAGCCTGAAGACAAGAGGGCCGTTGGTGACAGCACGTTGAAGGCAGCGGGATGTGAAAGAATTTACGTATAGGGCCATTCGAGGAGGATTATCGATTGTGCAACCTCCCTCCCGCCAATGACACCCTGCCAGCAGGCCACACAGTGTTGCATCAGTTGGTGTCCCATGATCCGTCTCGTCAGATATACCACCTTCAAAAGAAAGTACTCCAGAAGGCCGTTAGGATGTTGATCGACACCACAGGATACCCCTTCAAGCCGTTAGATCACAAGCGAATGGAATGAGCCGTGAAGGTGCGCATCTCAACAGAGTACGATGGCTGAAATTACCTTATCTTACTGGTGCAACATTAAGGGGGTCCATTTCAGAGCTGTCAGATATAGAAGCAAACGTTCCAATGGTTGTTTTCGTGATTGCTGCTGGGTGATATTGGATCGGGTCGTCGGCGAGCCCTGATTGGCTTCAGCAAGGCTTTCTCGACACCGTCCTTTCCTTGATACTATTTCCCCAGATTCCACAGTAGGCGATCTCGAAGCAACGGTTTCCAAAAACTGCGAGTGCACTAATAATACGACGGTAAGGTAGGTATAATGTGCTTCTGATTTGGCACTACTTACGACTTTGTAGTGGACTCCCCCGCATCATCTTTCTGTCTGTTTCCTTTGCTGGCACGGATACCATCTTCCTTTCAATATTCCATAGGTTGGATGTTTGCATCTTAGATTCATTTCTCGTGTAAACGTAGTGATCCACAATGAACTTACTCTTAGACGTCTGACTGCGATCCAACCCACACACTCAAGGGCGAAGAACCGTGGCCCCAAGCGGTTCAGTCTCACCCTCCTGATTCACCATGATGAGAGTAGATGAGGTAGAAGGACTGTAGTTGAAAACAGTACTGTACATTGGCAATCTTACATCCTACATAAGGCGGTGCAGGGTTAGCAGCGAATGACGAGTGGTTACTTAAAATCTCGTAATATCTCTTCCGAAGACTTTGGTGATGAACCAGTACACCCATACCAAGACCCTATTTTTCCAACTCATTGTCATGCTCAAATATGTCCCCTTCCAGAGTAGATATGCCCGTCTGCCTTTCAGATTGAAGGCGGGACTTTCTTCCCTGCCATCCCTTTGGCCAGTCCCTTGCCCACCTTGTACAAGAGCTCTCGAGCCACCAAGATAAGTCATAACTCCAAGATCCTTAAACTCGAATCCTTCAACATCGAGTCTGTCATTGTTGAAAACTTTCGCCAACCATTGAGCTTCTTGATTTGCAACTTGTGCAGTAGCTGGTAATTGTACAGAATCCAGTGTAGCACAGTCACCGATAGCGTAAACATCGCGCATAATGGCCCGTATCGGTGTTTGAGCGTCCTTCGAATCTCCTGGCGATTCGTTCTCCGCTTCCAGTTGAACCTGAAATCTATCTGTGACCAATAGAGAACCAATCTTAGGGTGGCGAGAAACTTTCCATTTGAGGTTTGCAGTGTTTAGGCCTGGCTCAACAGCCGACGGAGCTTCAGAGGCGCTACTCAATTCATTGTCTCCCTGCAAAATTGCGGATTTTGAGGGAAACTTAATGGGCTGCCCAAATGCCTTCTCGAGGAGAGGATTGGGTGCGTTTCCTGTACTCCACACACAAAGGCCAATGCCCATCTCTCCATCTTCCTTCGTCGTAATTGTATATGCACCGCCTTTTCGTTCCTCTGGCGGTAGTCCATGCTGTGTCGGCATACCCGTAGGGAGGCCTCTGCGAAGCTCTAGCACATGATGTGAAGTCTTGATCTCAATGCGCTGTCTGCCAAATTGCTGCATCGCATATGATGCGAGGCTCTCATCGAACATTGGCAACACTTTAGGTGCCACATCGAAAACCGTGATTCTGACGAATTTCATCAACTGCGGGTATAGCTTTGCCAAATCTTGATTGATCAAATCTCGGAGCTCTGCAGCGAATTCCATCCCAGTGGGCCCGCCACCAACGATAGCGAAATGAAGCAAGCACTTCCTCAGGTCGTCATCAAAAGTCGGGAGTCCACAAACCTCAAACAACTCGAGAATACGTTTTCTAATTTTCCTTCCGTCCCCTACATCTTTCAAGAACATCGCATGCTCATTCACCCCTTTTGTGCCAAATGTCTGAGCATAAGACCCCACGGCAATAACCAGTTTATCGTAAGGCAGATCGAAAGTCTGGCCTTTGGTGCGAGTGGTCGGGCCCTTTCCTCCTGCGACCATAGCTTTGGTAACGGTGGGATCAAATATCGCTTCCTCGACCTGAATTGTCTTCTTCTCGAAGTCAATTGCGTCCGCCCATCCTTGGAAGAGTTCGACTCCTTTACGATGATCTCGCACTGGCTCAACGATCGACTGGAACTCGGTCGTCCCAACAGTCGCTTCGTTGAGTAATGGCGTAAAGACAAAATAAGACCTGGGAGAGATGACAAGAGGTTGAAATTTTTTGTGAGCAAGGTCTCTCGAAAAGACATAGCCTCCGCAAATTAGCAAGTCAATATAACATCAAGAAACGATGTTGGAACTTACCAGCCCAGCCGGATCCGAGGATGACTATGCGCTCACGACTGCCTTTTACGGCGTCGACGGTTATCCATCTTGTTTGTCTCTTTATAGATAATGGAAGGGTATGCCAGGCCGGAAACACGTGCTGCTTTTGTGTAGGAAATACTCGTGGTCCACGCAGCCGGACCAACCCTTCGGTAGCCAACTTCATTGCCATGAAACTGGCCGCATCATCAAGAAGCATAAGTTAAGAGGAACAGAACGCGGCAAAACAAACGGTGATAGCAAAGCAGTCAACACAGAATCGGCCATGCGGAGCAGAGACATTGTCATAAGGAAAATTCGGAGGATCGTCGCAACCGGTTACGGCATCCGCAGTACTTCCGAGGTCGGTAGGTGTTTTGCTCATCGAAGATTTTTGAAGCTATTTAATTGATCCTTATGTACTGACGACGTCATCTTCCGGGTGCGCTACAGCGTCATAGTTGATAAGCAATCGATTCTTTGGCACAGGCAACATCATCGGTCAACTCTGAGTGCAACATTTGAGGAGCTTATCACATGAATCCTAGCCAGAAATCTGTACCTCCTCAAACAAATGTAATCGAAAGGCATTTCTCTGTCGAAGAAGACCGATAGTGGAAACGCTATGCTTCAGGTGGGGCCTTGGGTTCACAGCTACCACACTCCGAGTATCTCTTTATGCGGGTCCTGAGTACGAATCACCGCTATACACCTCCTATGTCCTCCGTAAACGGGCAACTACAATTCTCAAATACATTCACCAGACATTCAAGTTTGGACTCTGAATTTAAATGTATCTCCACGATCAAGATAAATCACCTTGTCGTCCAGGCCCGCCTTGGTCATCTCTGTCTTGAAATCTTCTAGTGGCGAGAGAAACACATCATAATCGCTAATAAGGTTCAGCATTCTAGAAGGTTTCTCATGTTCAGATACCGAGTACTTACTCATAATGGATCGGAATCGTCAAGTCGGGCTTGATCAATTTCACAAGCTCAATACCTTGCTTAGCATCCATTGTCACCATAAGCAGGGGCAATGACGGAGATGGTATCGTTGTACCACCGAGGTGAATCAGCATCAGGTCCACATTCTTTCCCTTGCAGTGTTCGGGAATAGATTTGAGGTCATCTACCATCAAGGTATCGCCGGAGATATAAATTCTGGACGCAAGCATTGATCAGAAGAGGCCACAGTTCGGGCAAATGGTACCAACCGGTAGCCGCAACCGAACGCCTCGGCATCAGGCTCCCCTGACCCTGAGTTGTACCCAAGCTCGACAAGCCAACCATTCGTTGGGGGTACCTATAATAGGTTCGTCAAGACTTTGCCCGGAACTTGTTACTCAAGAGCTTCCTCACCGCTTGGAGGTAGTCATTCGCTGTACCGATTACTCCATCGCCTACATGCTTGCCTGGCGTGCCAGTAACCTTGATCTGAGGTCGACGTGACTCTCTGGTTTGAGACCCAATATTGACGATCATTTCTTGGAAAAAATCCAGATCGAATACTTGAGTAAATGACTCTGCTCCTTTGCCAGTGAGGTGTTCCTTTGCATGCGGGGTGGTGATAATCGGTAGATCGCGGCGAAGCGATTCTTCGACTGTTTGGTCGAAATGGTCACTGCCAGCTCCGTCAGATCCATAATATTTCATAGCCGGAGAGCAAGAGGCCCAAACCCATGTATGAATGTATGGGATCAAGAATGCGGATACTCACGCATGGTAATGGGAAAGAAGGACCAGGTCCACGTTGGGTAAGTCGTGGAGGTTTACTGCGGGATTTGTTTGTCTGGTTCCGATAACCCCGGGGCCCAGATGAACATGATCACCAGCATGTAAGAAATTCGGCTGTCAAATTCAGTATCATCATCATCATTGATTAGAAAGGCAGTCTCCGTACATCTGTCATCACTCGGATCCCCTCCCACTCTCTTCACCAACAAAGATTAGCCATCCAGGCATTAAGCTCGATACATGTTTAGACCTACAACAAACACGTTGCGGTGCCAACGAAAAACAAAGAAGCGTTCTCATTTCCACTCTTGGTAGGCTGTAGCTTTGTCTCCTTCGAAGGGGGCATGCCCTGAGGTAGGTTCTTGCCAGCAGGTAAGTCCCGTGTTGGCGGAACCTTGGTGTTCGGGTCAATCGTGAGGCTCATCATCGTTATTATATAGCAATACAGTATGAAAACTATTGATTATGATAATATCTTAGATTGCTAATCTATCGGTTGTTATTGTCATGAGATATTTTCGGAGGTCGCATTTCCTCAGCGCAACAATGACGTTATGTCGTGCTGTTACCGTCTATTGACGTCGTGTCTCAGGCAAAGCCAACGGAGACGATTCCCACCGCTAGCTCTCCATCAAACGAATGACCATATCGTACAGCACTCAAAGATATATGCTGCAATCTAACATTTAGATGGTTGTTGTCGCCATCTCGTAGTAAGTTGTGTGCTTACGATCGCTGTAAGCGGAAAATAAAAATCACTTCGACGGGTAATTACAAAAACACTTGTCGACAATGTATCCATTCGTCAACCACCATTCCCATGCCATTACAGGCAGTTATTCGAGACAGTGTCACTAGCTCAGCTTTACAGCTACACCACTGCTATAATCCGCTATCATTCAATATTCTCGTTAGTAGGACCATGACTCCATCGGAACTCGAAGCCCACTACCGCCGCTATCTCACCTACCTCAACACCAACCGAGCCCGCGAGCTGCAAGACTTTGTTGCCGACACCGTGACACACAATGGTAAAACGTTGACTCGAGAACAATACCAAGATTTCGTCGCGGGCAATTTCAAATGTTTTTCCACCATCGATATCGCCCCAGAACTTATCGTTGCCAATGATGATCAGGTAGCATGCCGGATCAAGTTCTCCAACTGCAAGCTGGAAAAGGAGTTATTTGGTTGTCAACCCACTGGCAGAGTGTTTGATATGGTAGAACATGTGTTTTATAGGTTTCAGGAGGGTAAAATTGTCGAGGTTCAGTCGTTGGTGGATGAAATTGCATTGAGGGAGCAAAGGTGATGGAATTGGATACCTCGGCCAACGCGGACCGTGGCTACATGCAGTGAAGCATTTTAGAAACATGCCGCTTCGCACAGGAGATGATCTACGAATGACAATTGAGGGCTGCATGTTCTAATTCATCCCAGAATACGAAGTATGGAGTGAGGGCATCAAGTGCTAGTGGTCATGGTCGGACAAGATCAGAGAATATCATATCAAACATATTGGTCAAAACGTACAGGGGCGTGAAGCTTCGGTCAAGGTAGCTTGAACAAGAACATTGCATGCTTTCTTCTCCTCTGCTCAAATTTCACTATCAAGTTGCGATACTCTGGATCGCAGCGTCCAACGCCGGGGATGCCCCTTACTTGGCCCTGTAGATCGCAGGCTGAGGAGCACAAAACTATACCCTACCGGGAGACCACAGGGACGTTTACACACTTCTGCCGCAACAAGAGAATGTTCACAAGCAACGTCGAATAGATCATCGTCGTCGTGATCTCGAGGTTTTCGCCTCTTCGATTGCCTAATTTTACAGTAGAAAACATAAGCCTAACCTTGCTATAGTGATTCTCATCATTTAGCCCTGTAAGTAATCTCTCCAGCACAACCAACAAAGTACCAGTCGAAATGGTGAGCCACTGAGAATCCATTTGGTAAAGTATTTTCAAGTCACAACACCAAGCGAGTTCTTCAGTAGACAGTCAGGCAGTCATACAGTTATTTGCAAAAATCAGTAAATGTCTTGGCAAAAACCTGAAATTATATACTTTGTTTGCACGCGGGGACCAAACGGGGTTCTCGTAATTATGGCTGTATT
>LCWF01000203.1:2483-39054 GCA_001006345.1 Phaeomoniella chlamydospora | reverse complement strand
GTCATCTTCTTGTCTCTTATCAATATCCTCTTCATCACCATCACTAGCTTCCTTATCCCAATTGACGACAAAGTAACGTTGAAAACCACTGGTTTTAAAAAATGTCTGTACAAATACCCGTTGCCAATAAGTGGGTTCTTGCTGACTCCATCGCCATTGGTGTTCTTTTCGACAGTGGTTTGCAATCACTTTCCGATTGATACTGATGAGATGACAATCATAGTCATTACATTGCCATGCGACCAGTGGCGTTCCTAACCATGGAAATGGCTGAATTGGTGATGTCGGAATATAGATAGCCTTGGGTGAAACCAAGTCATACTCCCCAAATCTCCTCAGAATGATCGCTCTGGTTTTCCCGTCCACGATATGAGAGTCACGTAGATGTCCTCGAAGACTCCGAAGCGCCGTTTGATGCTCGGTACAATATAATAGTTGATATCGAGCTTCATAACCGAAGATCTCTTCAGCATGAGTAAGAGTGATTGCTTTGGAGTGGTCCATTATCACTCAAATCATCAATGAAAAACAAGTCGTAAACACTATACTCTCTACCCATTATAAAATTAATAATATATTGTTCATCACTTTTTATATATCTCATACTATATATTATTATCAATATTACATTTATGTCGCGAAATCAAAATTTAATCATGCATGTACCTGCATCCAGCAGAATTACTCGAGAACACCAAAAATTTCCAACGAATGCAATGAATGACTTTTTATAATTTACTTACCTGTCAAAGATAACAGAGAAACATGCGATCAAATTCCATCTTCTTTCATTCAAATCGATCCAAATTCACGTCGTCGCCAGTCAAAAGTAGATGAGCTTTCCCACCTTGAGCTTTCCCACCTGAATTACCTGTTTGGGAAGCGGCCGCTCCCAGCAAATTTGGGGTTATCCGAGGAAAACCCCGTACCATATTGGTTAGGAAGCGGCCGCTCCCAGCAAATTTGGGGTTATCTGAGGAAAACCCTGTACCATATTGGTTAGGTAGGAAATCTTGAGATTATTTTCTTTATCTTTATTTTTACTCTATTATAAAGCCGGTCTCGTTAAAGTTGAGAATATTAATATTTATAATACTATATCTAATTATTATATTCCGTATAAACGAGAATCAGTCCTAAATTAAAGTAGGATCTTTATATAAGGCTTATTAATAGTTATATTTACGTATAGAACATATAGAGAACTCTGGATGTCGCTTAATGAAGTTGGTTATTTAGTTTTTGCCGATAGTTGGTCTATTGCGTTGATAAAGTAGTTGGTTTAATTAGGGCTACCACGTGAGAGGGTCGCGGTGAAAATCCTTGGGAATTTAGATTTAATATATATTAAATAATAGTCCATTCCTCTGAATTATCTAGTTTTCGTAGATTGGCTATATCGTAACTTTATTTAAAATAAAATAAAATAAATAATAAAGTAAAATACTTTAATAGTTAGATTGTGAATAAAATATATTAATATAGTGATATTAATTAGTGATATTGATATTTCAGATTTCAGATTTTAGATTTTGCGATGTGGCGGAGCTGTCCAGATACTCGCCCGTAATTAACCCAGCTGTTCTAATATATACATCCGATCCTCAGTAGATATAATAATTACCTCCTGTTCCGCGGTCTGGGAACGTACTGCTCTATCACAGCGTTCCCTTGCCATCTTTCCTTCGCCACCCCTAAAGCCTATCCTGGTGCCCTACAGTTACTGAATACAGGCCCCAAGTCTCGTCCGATCACAGCCCTCATAGCCCCCCTAATCCAGCTGTCCAATTAAAACTCTCCGTGTATTATCATGATATCCTGGGGGAGCCGGGGAAGCTGGTGGGGGCTAGCAGGGGAGAACACCCAACCCAACGGTTTTGAGAATCGTCCTTTGCCCATCGAAAGAACGATGCTCAAAACCGTTGGGTTGGGTGTTCTCCCCTGCTAGCCCCCACCAGCTTCCCCGGCTCCTCCAGGATATCATGGCAGTGCTACACCGTAGATCAATACCCCTTCTTTCCACCATCCAACCACTCTGATACCATCGGCCATACCCCTTCTTTCCATCATCCAACCACTCTGATACCATCGGCCATACCCTTAGAGGTATCTATAGGGAAGGAGAATAGAGTGCTCATCCAGGGGCTGAGAGGGAGTGATATTGATATGGGGATATAGAACACTTCTTCCTGGTCGGAGGCCTTTAAGCTCTTGATCACGGCCTTGGATAGCTCCTTTGCAAGTTCAGGCGGGACCGCATTGCCTGTCTGCTTTCGAGCTGCTGTGTTGCTGTTATCAGCAAAGGAGTGATGGCGTGGAAATGTTTGGAGGGCAGCCATTTCGCGGGCAGTAGGGTTCCGCAGACCGGAGGGGTGATGGTTATTCTCACCTCCTCCGCGAGTGAGAGTGAAGGCTGGCTTCCGAGGATCGTATGGGGCTTTCGGCCCGTTTTTGAATCGTGCCTTTGTATCATGGTGGGTCGCATGTCTTGGTATATCCGAGAGGGGTTGACAATTGTCTGGTAACAGATGAGATCAGATTCTTGCCCTCCATGCGTTGGTTCAGGGAATAAAGGTAGACGTTCACCAGGACTAGGAAAATGTCAGCGCCTATATGTCAATAAAGAGGATATTTGCTTACCCAGCTGCAAACAGAACAGCTCTACGCCTGCTTTGCGGGACTCCATAGTGGTAGGTGTTGATGATCCGCCACCTGATTGAGTAGCCATGAGCCATGAATGTGTGAATGAGGGAGTAGAAGTACTGAGGATGTCTATTATATAATCCTTCGGTCTCTTCCATTGTGACAACTCTGGGCTTCAACCTGTCAACCATTTGCCACGTTGAGAATAGAACTGCTTGATTCTGCTCATCTCTTTCGATATTTTGGCTTGTCGTGTGAGCCGGCGAATATGGCTGGCAAGGTGGTGATAGATGAAGAATGTCAACCATGAAGCTCTTGCTGGCGAAGTTCAGGAACCGTGAAACGTCTGTGAGGAGACCTATAGTACCATTGCTCTCAAAATTTGCCCTGTATGTGGCCATCGCATATTGATCTATGTCAAACCCCCATTTAACTTTGAGGCCGGCCTGCTGGGCTCCACTTGATACTCCTCCGGCTCCACAGAATGCATCACCGATAGTGTAACGTTGAAAGACAAAATTTTGTGAAGTTAAGTTGCTATCAGAATGCCATTCGACGTCGACATCCACAATTGCTTGTGTTCTAGAAGCTTGAGCGCAGGAACCACCAACTATTGTTGTTCCACGCCATTCTGTGCGAAGGATTTCTTCGGAAATACTGTAACCTGGATCTGCCTCGTCAGACGTCAGATTCTCAATGGCTCGCTCGATAAAAGATTTCCTATCGAATTCCGCCTGGACAAGCTTTCTTCTACAGTACAAAGTACTGCGACCTTGTCGCTGCACTTGGCTCTGGGCAGAACGAGATACCTTCTGCAAACTCGCATTGGTAAAAATAATCTGGCGGTGGCGTCGGACTGAGCTTGCACCGACGGTGGTTTCTTTGACCTCACGACGGTAACCTCCTTCTTCCACAAGAACATCAACTTTCCAGAGCACTTCTCCTCTGCATTTTGGAACCATATAAGCGTAATCATTTTGGAGAATCAATGGCCTTCCGGTAACCATCGTCTCCTGTTGACTGCTACACCTGACTTTAGTAATTCTGAGGAACGTATTATCGTGTAGTTCAACGGAATCTCCGATATAAAAGTTGGAGGGTACGTTCTCGCGGATTCTGATTGTCGATACACCAGAAGAGTACCCTGGGAGGCTCTGGGACAAGGTCGATCGGTTGAATACATTTGAACGTAGAGGCAAGCGGATATTGTCAAAACGACTCCTGATCTCTGCGGTATCTGGAATTGATATAGTTGGAATAAAGTGTCCAAATATATTTGATCTGGGTTGAGATTGAGGCATAGACTGCTTCGTTTGATATGCACTCACAGGTTTTGATCGAACTGCCTCTTCTCCATGTGAGAGCTTGATGTCTCGGTGGCTGATCATTTTGAAAGCACTCTTGCGGTCCGATCCAGTGGCCAAAACGTAGCCGCCATCTAAGGAAGCTTCTGCTGGAAACTCGATTTCGTCAAAGTCGCTGTCTCCCATATCGAGGTTGATAAATTCCCCTCCATGAGAGAGCCTTTCTCCTTGTTCAAGGAAGGTTTCATTGCTATTTGCAATAATGGAAATCCCATCGTGGAGGTCAGAGGCAATCTCGTCTTCGTCGTTGAGGAATATTATGTCTTGGACAGAAGCTTTAATCGGGGCCGTCTGAATAGATGCCATCGTGTGAGATCTGGCTATAGCTGTGATGTAAATTCGACAAACGAGGTTGCTTTGGACGACAGAGAATCGAAGTGTTCGCGGAACGAATGATCTGCAAAAATATATGATACTTAGTACATGGCGATCTAGGGTCTGAGAAGATCCATTACCCACTTGTAGAGAAGTCAGCGACTATTTATGAACCAGTAAGGTCCAGAGTTCCTTAGGGGACCACGTTGAGTGAAATTCCTTTTGGTACAGTCCTCTTTGGTGGTTAGGGTAAGATGAAAGCAATAACGGATGTGACAGGTCTTCTGTGTAGAGGTGGATTGGTGTGAAGGACAGTTGAATATCCAGAATTGATGACTTGTCAGGTGAAGAGGCGAAAGTGTTAGAACGAAGATATGTCTAACATATCACTCACTGCTCAACAGCTTTCAGCAAAACAATGGTGAAGTGACGACAGTTTCCGATGACCTCAAGTACAGCATTTGCGAATTGAGATCTCGTTTGCCAGGAGAAAGCTTTTCTAGGAAGAACAACGACCACCAATTTGAAAGGATAACACCAAGGAAGAGGGTTCAGTTCTGGATGTTTAGATGTTGTTCTGCGATTGTTTGACAGGAATTCCTTTGTTCAGAGGCCCAAACATTACAATCAATCTTCCCTTCTGAGAGATCTTTTATGAACAACGCCTGAGACTGTATCACTCAAGCCTGTTGTAGGTTTGGATCACCTCCTGGTGTCAAACACCTTCAAGTACAAAATCAAATCCTTGATAATGTGTAGAGGATACCCAGACAATATCCCAAAGGTCACAGTTTGACGCACAAACATCTCGTATCCTCCTGGTTTGCTTTGTTCTGCTTTGTTCTTCCAGCTTCGGTTTGATTGGCCCTGTCTGATCAACAACAAGGATGCTTCTTAAGACAATATTCATATGACACTACCTTCGCTGTGTAAGCAGAATATATTGTGTGAAGGCCTTGTTTTAGGGTATGTATAAGACCAAGGATTATTTGTGATGAGTAAAGGACGTGCGGATTGATTATTGATATGTTTGCTGCGTACTCTAACTCTGGGTGCTGTGACTGACACATAGCACCTTCCTACCATGTTATTTACTTCCTAATCACAGATTCTTGGTACAGGGCTTTTGTTAACCCGTCCCTTTTGTCAACAGTCTTCCTCAAATCACTATATCCCTTCACACTATCAGAGCTCAATTAAGACCAGATAATCTTCCCAACTTTCATCTCATACCAGAGTAAACTGAAAAATTGATAATGTTTTCGCATGACTATCGTTGATCGATGTCTAATGTCCAACATGTGTCCAGCGTTTATACAGTACAGGGAAATGACAGAGCTCTCAAATTTCTGACGCGCTGAGATCCTGCCCAAGCCACTAATGATGGTCAAATAACCCCAGATTTGACCCAATTATCTATCATGCAAGGAAATGGTGATGAGAGGAGCCTGGATGGAGAAAGCGTTTTAGTTGTTAACGAGGGACGCTGGTGATCCAATGTGTCAATCTTCAAGCATCCAATAACCCCCAAGCTCTTCGTAGAGTTGTTCAAATCCTGGAATGATCTCATCTAGCGGTTGAGGAGTGACGTCGTAGAAATCCGTACATGATGCAACATCCACAGAGGGAGGCCTGTTTGGTAGGTATTTGGCATCATCCCATTTGATGGACACCTTGACATTGATCATATGATGTTCGTCATGTTCGCTCCTTTTGTAGACTTGGAAGATACCGCCTCGGCTTTCTCTCTGCCACTGCATTACTTCCTTTGCAATCGTTTTGATCAGGCCACCATGTAAAAAAGCGACCCTACCGTCCGGGTGATGTTGGGCAAAGCTGTGACCACAGTAAAAGTCATCTGTCAGTGTTCCCACACTTGTCAGCCATTTCGGCGGAGATCCATATTTGGTCTTGAGCGCATGCCATGCGAATCGGAATGTGTCCTTATCTCCGAGAAGGAATTCATTGTAGTAGTCTGCGTAATTGTTGTTGAACCAGGCGGCCAGCTGCAAGTGGTAGAAGAACTTTCGCTTGTCAACTATGAGCTGCCCGCTTTCTTGCTCGTACTCATCCATTCTGCACTCTGTGTTCGTGATTGCCCAAATTGGATTATTACTTCGTGTTCGAGCAATGTCCGGCCAGAATAAGGTGCCATATTCTTGGTACGTTGACGATTCGTAAAGTGTTTCTGGGGCGATAATAGGTATATTGTCGGAGTCTAGCAACAACGGCTCTGCAAAGCGTGAGTTGATGACGGCGGCGGTCTTTAATTGATAATTGATGTAGGGTCCATCGTGATTGGTCTTGAATATATTCGTTGGTTTGGAAAGGTCATTGAAATACATTTGGGGCCACATTAGAGAAATTTCGCTTTGTAGCTCCTCCGTCATTTCATCGTCCCAATAATGAATCTCGATCGGTAAAGTGGAACCCAGTTTTGTTAACGCGCGCAGGATGACTCTTACTCGATTCATACTTTTTTGGTTTCCTGCGACAATGACAATGCCACGGCCAGCGAATCGGTCCTGGTGCGGTCCGTAAGGTATGAGTTCGTTATCAATAAATGAATGCCATTGCTGTCGTCTGAGTTCTAGTTCAATATCATTGCGATCTTGGGCCACCCATTCGCTTTGCGCATCATACTGGAAGTTCACCTCGTTTAACGCTGGCCAAGTACATCCAGCCTTCGCTTCGGCCATGGTGATTCCCGGTATCTTTGTCACAGCTTTGAAATGTGGCCAGAAAGAATCTGTTGTAGATAGTTTGTGCGCATCCACCACGAGCTCTGTGGATGTTGGAAGAGGTTGAGCTTGTTCCGTTCCGAATGCCGGTTCAGGCCGGATAGCGGATGTCGCAATAGGAATCGTTTGTGGCAGATCTTGCAGTCCAAGAGCATCGTTCTCGTTGGAGGGTTCAGTTTCGAGTTCATTTAGGAAGTCGGTAGGCACGTTGCTATGAACGTTGTTCTGGAAGTCGTCTGGAGGATCGTGTTTGGTCTCGGGCTCTGGGATAGATGGCTGCCATTGAGGAGTCTGCCACTGCGACCCTTGTGCTTGTGGCCATTGGGATAACGTCCATTCTTCTTTCCGAGAGGCATGGCGCACCGCCAGATAAATGATACTGGCAATCAGAATGGCTGTTGCAACCCTCGTGGGGCGGTATAAGAGGGCCATTGTCTTGGTTGTAATGAACAGGTAACTTATGCTAGCCAGCCAACTGCAGCCAATTTGCGGATCCAGATCTCCTCATATGCATTGGTGACAGTTCAGTCTTGCGATTCGGTTTGCTTGCATTGCAGCAAGGTCCGGGATCTCTGAGAAATGCAATTGTAAAAGAGCATGACGGTCTCCGCAACGGTGAGCACGGAGCAGGCAGGCTGATAGCCATCTTAGCTTATCGGCCGGTTTGCTTTACCCTGACGATTGTTTGCCAGGTACTGGACAGGGGTCAGTTGTAAGATGTGTAACGGCTGGGAGATCATTGCTGGAACGAACAGCAAGCCATGCCACTCTAGCTGGGTAGCGCGGCCCAAAAAGAGTCAACGGTGGGATAATTGAGGCCAGTCTGGGGAATGGTTTGAGCGATAGTGCGGGGATCCCCAGTTATAAATTCCGATAAATTACAATAGCATGGTATAGGTATTGAAACGGAGTTTTAATGTCGTCAGCGAACCGGGATCTTTTGTTGTTGATCATCTTCAACCGCGGCTGTTACGAAGGACCATAGCAAATGTTAGTCTTGTGCATACCTACATGTGAAGAATCTTATTTTCATATCAAAGAAGCTGATAGGTAAACTTGAATCAGTAGGACCAACCAGATTTAAAGTTGAGTATACGAACCTCGGCCTTAGCGACCATTCTGGAGATCCTGGATGTTCCATTCTCAAAACCACTAATCACGATTGACCGAATGCTTCGACAATTCCTCCCTGCATCGTAGGCTCCGGGGAATTTGACTATGTTGCATGGCACCCAAGCGGACAGACAGATCTTCGGAAATAACATATACGCGATGTGAACTAATTAACTCGGCTAATCCACCTCAGGGACGGACTCTGCTCCTCCCGCTTCATCCTTCACTGGGCGATTCCGTGGCTTGGTCGCCAAAGGCTCAAGGAATCGTTTGCGCAACAATGGAAATTCAATCAATCTCTCTAACATGGGTCTAGTCAAAGGCATCTCTCTCATGAACCGATCCTTGTTCCCTTTCGGTATCCCAAGTGACGTTGCATATGCCATCGCCAATTCTGCGCAATCGATCTGAGCCACTTCTTTTCTGTCTTCCTCTTGTTCGATGCGCCTTTGAAGCAAACCCCTTGCCCTGAAGAGTCGATCGATGTGGCTTTGATATGTCCTTTGAGCTTCTTGGACCTCTCTTCTGGAAATCTCATCGTTGCCGACCAGTACATTGATTCGACTTTGAAGGTCCGCTACTTCCCGCTGCGAATTTCGGAGACCCGCAGCGAAATTTCCAGTGGCTTGCTCTTGAGTCTTCAGTTTTTGCTGATACTCCTTGATTTCTCGTTGTGCAGATAACAAGGAAGCTGAAAGAGCAGCTTTTGACTGCCGAAGACTAGCCGTCTCGGCATCTGCTTCGACCGCCGCTTTGCTGCTCTGTGCTCTGTTTGCTTCAGCTACAGATTGCATTGCGGTGAGCTCGTGGCGTGCTGAGTCTAGCTCTGCTTCCAACGACTTGATTCGATTGTCCTTGGCCACGGACTGGGTCGCAGCTACGGTGATAGTGTCTGCGGACAACGCCGCCTCATGTCCGCCCTGCGGTCTCTCGTCCAACCTTTCTTGTTGTTGTAGCAACTGAGTGTTTGCAAGTCGTTGCATTTTCAGGTCTGTCTTCACGGACTGGAGCTCCTTCGTGAGAGCTACCTGGCTGGATTCTATCTTCCTATATTTGGAGCAAAGAGCTTTGATGTCCGAGGACTGCGTGGTATATTAGTAAAAAGAAATCTATTGGGTCATGAATTTCGCCTGCACCTACAGCTGGTATCTGGTCCGATCTTCTTCTCCTCTCCCTCGTACCCTGAGCTGCGGTGGCCTTGTTTGGATTGCCAATGCTGGACAATTGACGCCACATATCGATCATTTGAGCTTTTAAAGTCTCGATTTCTGCAGACTGAGCCATTTTGGACGACTCCGCTTCGTTACGATACGAGTCAAAGTCGATTCGCAGCTTTTTGTTACTTTGCTCTTCATCTCCCAGAGCACCGGCCATTCTCTTAACTGCTGCATGGTTGGATTCCAACGTCTGGAGATAAAGCTACTGATATCCCGACATGGCCTTCGTTGATGAGAGCATAAAATCGTGGACTTTTGTTGCGAGCTTCTTCTCTCTTTCAAGCGATTCTTCTAGTTTCGGAAGGGTCGGGATGCGAGAAGTCTGATCCGGCGCCTGTTTCTGTTTGTGGCTGGACCGCCAGGCTTTGAGCCACGTTTGCTGGTTGATCGGTAATCAAACCAGCCAAGCAGGATGCGGACATATGAGCCGCCGGCTCATCGTCTTCGTCTGGTTCCTCAAGACCGTCCGTTCGAGGGGCAATGTTACCAAGTTCTAGATCATATTCATTTCCTAGAGGCGGGGATTCGTCAAATACCCAAGGCTCTATCGTTCCGTTGGTTGTCCCCTTTCTCATATGTTATTATGATCTCCTGCAGTCATCGGCATAGTGATGGAAATACCTTCGTTTGTCCTTCCTTCTGCCTCGGTAGCAGTCTAGGGTTAACTCTGACGAGCTGACTATTTTTGGTAGCTCTCGCCATGGAAGCTGGAGTGTTTTGTCTTTTCAACGACCCAGGGGATGTGTTAAAAGTTATATCTTGTGCTTCCCACACCGAGGGCTTTGCGTTCTAGGGGAGATATGAACGACTGAATATGTAAATAAAGTGAACAATGCTGGAATCAGAATTTCAAAAGAGAGAATTCGAGGGAAATTGCGAAGAATTATATATTTCTCGAGTGGTGGGGTTCCTGTACTACCTTTGTCTCAAAGGAATCCATGTTTCAAACAGGTCGTCACCATCCTGAGGACATGATTGATGGAAGAATTGAAGAGTATGAACCTGGACAAGGCAAAATGAGGCTGCGGTGCTGATAGGTAGACCTTTCTCGTTTCTGGCCGGCGTGAAGACCTTGTACCACCGAGAACGATATTGAGACAGCTATCACTACCTTGCGTAACCTTGGTTCCTCGTGTGATTGGAATTGGAATCGGAATCTGACGAAGAGATGATTGGGTGCAGTCACGTTGCAAAAGATGACTTACCCCGTTTCCTTTTGTCACATCGACACAGCTCTTGTCAGGTCAGCATGGCTGGCTGACAATGGAAGCCAGTCCACCCTTCAACTCGAGATCGCCTGTCCCTGCTCTCAGATCCGCTTATGGCTTTCATTAGAAGCTTCTGGACATAAATGGACCCAATGTTGTGGCTATTTCCCATTGTTGTGTAACGTTTTTCGAGGTAAGGTCGCACTACGCGAATAATCTTGATTATTGGCTCGAAATACACTCGTATCTACTGCTGGGCAATATTGCCGCCGTACAGATACCCTGAAATTAAGACCCTATTTTCGAACAGTCTAATAAGGACATCCTTTGTTATATGCCACAGGGAAACATGAGATAGCTTTCCGGGTGGACAGTACCAGCTCCTAAATCGCACGGCCAATCCCGGCGCCAATCCCACATGGCTGAGTGAAACCGCTCAAAACGTCATCGCCAGTTCTCCCCTAGCATTGTCAAACGTGTCTCGCATAGCTTTCGGCTGTGGATTCCACATGGCATGTTCATTTTGCGTACTGAGACTTCATGCACAGGTATGTACATGTATGTATATGCAAAGGCACTATGGTGGAGACTTGCAAACACGTGCATAGCCACGAACAGTGTTCCTACATAATTTGATATAACGTGTTCTTTGTCATCAGGTGAATTGAGTGCGGTGATACAATGGTCAATCAGCATACTTAGTTTGATATGATCGTGACGGGAATCATTTGATACAATGACACGCTCTTTATCACCTGGGGCAGCTGTTCGTTAACGATGTTCTATCGCTTGCACCATATCATCAGGCTCAAGATCCTGGTGTAAGAGCATTGCCGGTGGCATGCTTTGCTGCCATTCAAGCATCAGAGGGTGCACGAGATCTCTCTTTGGGCTGAGATCCTCATTATGCTCGCTGCTCTGGAAATCAGTGAGCCTTTACGGTAGGTTCGAACTTAGGATTCGTGGTTAAATGAGCCCAGCGTCCACTAACAGAGTCAGTAAGTGCTTAATAGGTCAAAACTGATCACCGAGTTCACAATAACAAACGAATGGGTGGTGGCTTAGCAGTTAAAGGAGTTAGGGGTACCACATTATTGGAATTAAGACTTCTCTCCTTATGGGACAGCTCTATCTACCTGTTCATCTATGCCTCCGAAGAAGCGGAGACGAATTTTGGCCAGGTGTTGGTGTACACCAGGTATTGGATGTTCTTGACTGATTTATCGAAAACCATTGGATCAAATGCCTCTGGGATCTGAATGTCGTCTGGAAGGCGATTGGCAATATTGAATAATCTCAGAGATTGGTCGTTCACAAGGTCGAATTGGGCTGTAGTTTGACCGGACATACCACTGGCAATGGACGGTGTTAGAACAAGAGCAGTGTCGCTTTTATCGGAAATTTGGTGGAGTTCAACATTGCTGCTATTCCGTTCGAAAGGAACAACGGTGTTTTCGTCGGACTGTGTGCAGAGGAGGGACGCTGGAGACTGGAAAAGCTTTTCAAGCTCTTTGAAGATGTCGAATGGTACATTGATGGGAAATGCGGAGTATTTGAGGCTGACGAAGGCTATGTAGATTTCGACTGCAAGGTTGAATTGGCGACGACGGATTCGGAGATATTCTTCGTTGTGATCGTTTTGGTCTGCCTCCTTTGCCGATGTCGATTCAAACCCAGCCCACATTTCCTTCCACCTGCGGATATGCATCAGATAGCTAACGTTTTCGCCAGTGAACTCTTTGCGTGCTGCGAACACCAAGAGTGGAGTTGGATTCTCTGCAAGTGTCTTTTCTAGGGCTTGCATGTTGTATGTTTCGGGTTTTGTAGGACGCTTGCCGCCAAATGTTGTGGTCGAAACAGCATACGTCGATTCTGACGCTGATGAATACAATGTGGAAGTATTGACCTTTTCCCATTCGGCGAGAATGTGAAGTGTTTCGTTGCGTAATTTTCGTGTCCTCACAACGTGCCAACAAGGTATGAAAATAAGGCATGTTTCCATGACAAACATTCCGGGAACGAACCTGCGTGGATTGTGAGTGCACGCGGGCATTTTTTGAAGATCTCGGCGTTGACATACCATAAAGAGGGATACCAATAAAGATTTATCGCCGAGAATGCTGGACTGTACAATGCAATCAACCACATAGGAGCACCAGGCATGCTATTTTGGATCAGCTACAGACTACTTTGCACGGAACAAAGCACATACCTGGCAAGGCTGCATATTACAGTCTGGAGACGCCAGCCATGCATATCATGGACCCCTCGTAAGGACCAGATAGTATAGGGTGCATAAATCCATGTCCAGATGAGCTGCCACGCGATTGACGGCCACCTAGACTCGTCAGAAAGTTTCAAGCTCAAGCCAGATCCATTGTACTTGCCATTCCCATCCTTTTAGACACTGTTCAACTGTGGCTGGAGATCCCCAGACCCCCCATGATCCGTGGAACCTGCGCGACATGAAGAACAGAAATACGGTCACAATGGTCTTGGAGAAGTCAACAAGGTGGTAATCAAGATAGATCTATGATCAAACAGACCTGTACAAGCATCCCTCCCGCTATTCCGTAACTAATGCGTTGCAACAAATCGAGACGCTTCCATCCACTCCAGATCTGCCGTGGATTCCACCCTGTCGATGATGGCTTGGGGAAAAGGCTGAACTCGTCTCTCACAATGCGTTGCTGTACATCCACCGTGTGCTGCAAGACAGCATTGCACATTTGGAACAACGCGATACCAAAGGGGAAATATATGCTCATAATCCAGAACTGCGCCTGACAGGGTGCTTTTCCATTCATGGTATAGGTAAACATGCAGAGAGCCCAGTAGACGTGGAGTGCGCATACGGAGCCGCTTGCTAGATATACCTTTCGGACACGCAAGATGGGTAGGTCGCGATTCGAAAGGAGGAAGGCAATGCCAGCAGCCAGTACCAGAGTCCATATCGTAGCCAGGGAGATGTAGAGCTGGCTGAGGCTGTCAAGGTTGGCGGCAGAATTGCTGTCATGTCCATTGGGAGACACGTAGAAACCCATATCTGCACTTTGAACGTGATCAAGCAGGGCGACTAGTTCAGGCTTTGTAATATAACCATGGGATGGTATCTGCAAACGAACCACCTTCCCTTGATATTTCGGGGGTAGGAGAACGCAAGCGGTGAGCAACGACAGAATAGAACTTTGAAAGGAAGGTTGACGACTTGGTATTCAAAGACACGGGACAAAGGTCCTCCAAAAAACAATGTTATGAACCAGGAACCCCTTCATCTATGGACGATCCGGTCGACCAAGATGCGGAGGTATAGAACATTATCTATCGATTCTCTAGTTCAAGAAATTGGCAAGGTACGATGTTGATGCAGTTAGCCTCCAGTACTTCAGCTGGGAGGGGCTTTGACAGCTTTGCAGATCAGTAGATATACTCTGAGTATGCAAGGAGATGTCTTACGTGATCAAGCAGTTGCTTGAGCCACCATGGAGATCTGTGGGGTTCGTTCTCATGTTCAATTCATTTCATCCGCCATTAGTTCATCAGATCAAATGACCTCTTGGAGAGATGAGGTCAGGGATTGATTGTTGCGATTACACGTTTTTTTTTTCTTTTCCATCATGTAGGAACCCGCGTGGCAAGGCGGAACCGCTTGACCGGATCTGCATACTCTGGTACTATGTACAATGTACATACATGTACCATAGTCCTACTCTGTATACCCTGTTGTGCATAGTAAATCGCCTGCAAGGAGTCCGCACAGACACATGTTGACAGCAGGCAGTGAGTAAACTACTGCGCCATCCACATGGGAAGATCGTTCACCTAACGGTTGCTCCGTATTCTTATTCCTTACGTACATCATCGCGGTACTGCTCCTCCCTTTCTCATCTTTTCTTTCCACGTCCAGGACTTGTGGTGGATGGGTGAATGCCAATGGACGGGAAAGTCGTTTGAGCTGTTTAGGAATAGCGAGGGGCCTGATCGTTTGGTGCATTTCTTAGCGCAGGTCCTAGCGAGATTATCGTCATCAACAGTCAGACTGGATTCCCCGGGAGGATCTGAGCGGTCAGATCATGATTTCTGTAATAGTACTCCGTACAGTACATAAACTTCTATTGGCGACCCTCGCATAATTGTGGAAGAACACTTCACGTACTCTGTACTCTGTACAGCAGACAAGATCATACTATGTACATAGTAGTTAACGGTAATTAGCGCATTGCTACTGTATCCCTGCTTTTCGAACCCACCCTTGTTGCTTGCTGTCGGCAGGTGGTCGTATCTTCGCATTGCGATTAGAATCTATCTCCTTTTCATCGCCAGCATCCCATGTCAAGCTCAACAAAAGTCAAGGTTCATTTTTGTGTTCGTCTGTTTCTCATTGGTGCGATGCTGATAGTGAGTAAATTACCTGATTACCCAGGCATTTGTTATTACTCTGTAATGGTTGCCATGGGTGTGTGTGTGGGTGAGAGTTTGACGATTCGGCGGGAATGCTCCACCTGTGCGATACCTCTGCGATGCCTCTGCTATGCAGGATTGGTCTGTCCTGACTACATCTCTCCAACATGTTTGTGGACCATATTTTGCGACTTTGTAGAACCTCCCAGCGGTCGAAGTCGCAATCGCAATATTAATACTATGGTACAATGCTGGAAGTCCATCGCTTCAAAAATATGTTGTTGCCAATCACCGCGATCTGCCCATGACGTAAACTTCCTTGTCTCTATGCATATCCCTTGCTTACAACCTTCGTCTCCGGTGGCAGGCATGCCTTGGTATCCTTTCAAATCCATGTCCCAGAAGTTCGTCGCCATATACCATTGCCCGGCGATAATGCCGAAGGTGCCCTTTTTTAGAACTCATGCGTAAATGCTGCAAGATGAAGCCATCACTTCTCCATGTGTCGTCGAGCTCTTTGTGTTCCTCTCGAGTGTCATTCTATCAGTGAGTGGTTATGCGAGTCTTTTGGTTGATTCCAATCATACCTTGTAAGGAGCAGCAGAATGCTGAGGACTCTTCGCTGCTGAATGGTCTGGTGTTCCACGCACAAGAATGACCCAAGTTCTATTTCTCGTCTGCGTTAGCCTATCGATTCGTCGTCGGCATTGTCAACCTTCTTTCCATGTTGTCTGACTTGCATTTTCATACAATATCGTAGTGTTGATATTCAGAGAGACTTTGTTTAAAGTTTCGAAGATCTCTTGGGATGACAAGGCGATGTAACTCTCGACTGTCAGATCTGATATGGATATCCATTGCAACCAGCACTTTCGTTTGCACTTGGACAAGATCGAGCTATTGGTTTTGTGAAACGCTAGCAGTTGAGGACCGCTAGCAAATAACCTGAGCATCAGGGGTGTTCTATCGAATTTTGATTATTTCATCTGCGTGTGCACCCAAAGCATGGGCAGGGTTTCGAAGGATACATCGGACGGCTTTCACGCAAAAGATCGCCACGTCGCAGTGTCACCGATATTCGTGTAACATTGAATTCAATCAGTCGGCGTTTCGAACGGCTCCTAGGCCCAAACTTGAGCCCATCACGCTCAGCTTATCAGACTCGGTGAAGCATTGGTCCTTTTTACCCTGCCTACTACCCGCTACGCATGTCAGATTTGTGCCCAGCCATTCCAGTACGCACTCATCGGGCTGCCTCTATTTGTGCAGGGTATGCAACAGTTTGAGAACACAGTTAGATCTTCTGGGAACCACACCTTAGAAGAGCACCATTCATGGTCTCGTTTACAGTCAGGCCTTCTTCCTGCATTGTCCGCCACAGCCCACTTATCTGTTAAGAGCTTCACGACCCATTCGCAACTCCCACCACTTATGCCACACCCTCAAAGAAACCCATGAGTCCCGAGGTGGCACATTGACACAATCATTCGAATACGTGATACAAAAGACCAGTATCTGGAGTAAGCTTGCAGCCCGAACTTCTCTTGGGGCGTCTGTTCCCTCTACAATGTAATGCACCGTCTATAAACCTCTTCGTTGCTCCCCCTCAACAAGACGTCTGCCATTCTCCTGTAAGCACAGGCGCTGTTTTCGTCACGTCAAAAGTTGGGCATGTGGGAATTGCGCGCACCGCACATACTAGTCTATCACTTCCCTCAGGCACTGCTTGTGAGACGGGCGAATTTCACTTCGCCTTTCCGATGGTCTATTCTGGCTTGAGCGCCACCATCTTGGCTTGTGCCCTATTCTCAGATGTCAGGCACCCACCAAGCATAGTTTATGTGGTATATGTACGGGAGAGCATATGGGAGAGGACCTTCATACCAACTAGGCCATTTAGGCAGATGGCGGATAAGGTCTGGGCTTAGATACAGTAGTTAAAAGGACTTGGGCTATTTAGAAATATACACATGTGAAGGTGATGGATGTAAACAAAGAGTATAAACGGGATTTATTCAACTCTTCCTTTCAATTCAGTAGAAACCTTTCCTTCCTTATCTATTTTCTGCCCATACACTCGATCACAGGTAACTTCCGGCATCACGACCAAAAGAACTAAATCCTAACACCCCCCCCCCTTTTACTTATCACCCCGGAAAAATCTCATCCAATCATTCAATACATGATCAGCAGTGGCGCTACGATGCGCAAGCTCGCTACATTATTGGCTACCTATGTCGCACTTTTCCCATGCTCAGGCATTCAATTATTGGGGTACATTTGGTAGTTTGTGATACTGTGCATCAGGCGCAGAGGCAGAACAAGTGGACGGAGACCAAAGTCCGATGCACCGTAACACAGGCGCCTTGATGTGGACTTGGATGGCCAGAACTGTTTATCGACAAGCAAAAGGACCGTGCCCCATCTGAGAAGTATATGAAGCCTTTATCGGGCTTACGGAAGAGTGTGGATGTACTGCAACATATGGGAATAGGTACCTTAGATAGCGAAAGCAGGTCCTGATGGTGCATGTTGCATTTATTGGGAGGCTATCCAACAGTAATGCTTTAAAACGTGTAGGGACTTCCTCGAATGAGCTGTCCATGAAAGCGACTCTGTCTGTGCGCGGATTCAAATATTCTAGATGCGCATGATGAGGTTTTTTTTAGAAGGTTGTAGAGATAGACAAAATATACGAATTACATATGTAGATTATAATAGTAAAGCCAACTATATTTCTCCTTTTCACGCCCCTTCTTTGTTCAGGACTTCCACTCCCGCAATATGAAAACCCCCATTCGAACCTTCATCCTTGGTAGTAATTTTCCTCCTCAAGGCCCTCGAAGCCAATTTCTTGAATGGTCCTCGTTTCTTAGCGGCAGCTAATGTTCGTTTTCGGAACTGATTTTCCATTACAGCTGCTCGGTGAGACATGCTTGGATGGTCAGCGATACCCATATCGGAGGGAGGTGAGGAGAGGGAGGTTGAAGACGATGTTGATGGTGACGGGGCATAAATGCGTGGCAGCCGTTGTGAGTCTTGATGGGAGTGTAGCTTCTGCTGTTTCCCAGCTACGTGGAGTTCGAGGCTCAATCTATCGACGTCGTTGAAGGAAGGATCAAGACGGATGTCATGAAGCGTCTTGCGTGGGTCGATACATCTGCTTACTTCTGATATGTCTGAATGAGATGGACTGCGAAACGGATTCTTCGCTGGTGGCCCTTGTGTAGAGTTGAATAGTGTAGGCATGAAAACAGCATCTGCTGGGCTTGGGACCTGAGGATGCATCGCCTGCGGATCGACTGTCTCCATCGCTGTGACAAGTGGTGATTTTGGCCGTAGAGGAAGCGGCTGTGGCCTTGCTGCCCGCACTGACCTGGGCATCAAGCGTTTCGGAGGCTTACGCATCAGTTCTCTTTGCCCGGAGATCTGTAATGGCACATTTGTGTTGGCCTTCCGCCCATGGATCGAAGAATCGTGTTTTCTATTGTCTTCTTCCCTTCCTTCGGCCACCAATAAAGCTGTCTTCTGCAGACATGGTTTGCATATACCGTCAAACTTGCCGGTAATGCCACATGTGCGGCAGACTGGTGCAGGATTTGGTATCCACCGCTGTTGAAACTGGATGCGCTGAGCCTCCTCTTCTTCCCTCTTTGATCGAGGCAGACAGTACTCGCAATCTGTGTCCTCTTTGTAACGTTCGAGAGGAGGGCGACAGTCCTTGTCGCTGCAGCTTGGATCGTGTTGGACCACTGCACGGCCATCGCACCTGCAACGGTGTTCAGCTTGTCTGATAGTACAAGGCATGTTTGAGGTAAAAGATAAATTGTTGAAAAGGGATAACACGGAGATGTGAAGTATAGGGATGAAGATGTGATGTGGTAAGGATGTATGAAGAACGCCGAATGTTTAAGGAAATGTCTTACCAGAGAGACACCAAGCAGATAGATTACTATATAATATACACACTTCTGAAGGCATAGTAGTTGATTCCAGCATGTTGTTAGGCATCTATCGGCAAAAGCCTCATCCTCAAAAGTCCAATCGCTCGTTACGGTCCCATACGAAACTCGAACTGCGTAGTAACAACAGCAATAACAATGTTTCTCCAAGGATCAGTGCTCTGCGACTCGGTAAAGAGCGTGAGTTACTGGTCAGGAGCAGGGATAACTGCTTTGTTGATAGCAGCAATGGTGTGTAGCACAAAAAACAACGGCGTTTGCACTCACCTATTAGTCAATCCCGAGTCTCCTTCATGTCCGACTGTCAGGCAACTATGTCTGTGTCACATGCTGAAGATAATGATGGTGTGTGAGCCGAAACTCTTTGGACTCCTGTTTCCTCCCCAATTTTATCTGTGGAGGATCGAATTGCAGGAGCTATTTCTTGCCAGGCATCTCTTCCTGGGGGAGCATAATTCGAGCTCAGGCTCTATCAGGGCGTATCAGAAAGACCTAACGTTGTGAATCGCGATTTGCTAGACGCTTCTGAGGCATCTCTCGTCCCCACAAAGGCCAAATCGGTCGCATAATGCCACAGTAAGAGGTCGACATAGATGTTTGCCTTCCCAAACTGCTTTGGTAAGTATGCAGGCAGCCAAGCATCGATATCGTATGCAATAACTTTACGTTGTAGTACGACAAATGCCATAAACGATTCCCAAATGGTATTGAATAAGTGTTGAGCCAAGGTTGCACGTGTAAAGCATGCTTCTGTCGGGCGTTATGCCGTTCGAATCGTGGTGGCCATAATAAGGTAGGGAAATCCACACGCCAGGGGGGAGGGGAGAGAGGCGGACTGTTCATGCCATGACGGCGTTACTGTTATCGCCGTCATCTTCATACCATCTGCTTCAAACGCCATCCTCTGCTCTTGGTTGCTGTATTGGTGTAAGGCTCTTCCAGCAGTCAAGACAGCATGTCCGCGCACAAGTTAGAATGATTTGCCAATGAAATTGCACCATAGTTGACGTAGTAGAAGCCGGCAGAGATTTTCTGAAAGGCTTGGGTGTCGTCCGAGGTCTGAGGATTTCACGAAGGCAACGGACGACTTGACAAGCCACCTTCGCAGGTAAGATAACAGGCGCTTGCCTATCCTTTACAAGTTGAACTGGATATTGGCCAAGCAGAGAAAGCTTGTCAAATAGCTATGATCGTCTGCTCAGATATCTAACAGGTCTTCCTCCTTATGAGAAAATGGAAAGTCTGGGAGACGGGTGCGTTGTAAAGAAACGGATGAATGGAACGTCTTTAATAGTATAGGATGGACCATGTACCCAATCTCAGTTCAGGAGGTATCGCACATGTTATCTGAGCCAGGCCCGCTTAGATGAATGTTTTTGCCGATTCGCTGTTGGTACGGGACGCAATGATAAAGTGAGACGTGGAGATGGGCAGCCAATGATGCCGTCTCTATCAAAGTCCTGCGGAAAAGTAGCGCTATGCACAATTGATGCGGAACTCCTGCTTGGCACTTCTCATGTACAATACTTGTATGGTCCTATCTTATACAAGAAATCAATATTATGGTTGGGCATCAAGAGGAGAGCGTCTTCGCAGAATGTAGATGGCGGTTCTCAGCAAAGATAGGAGCTGATCCATTACGAATCACATTTCCTAATTGGGATATATACAGGAAAGCAAGCATAGTATAAGGGGTTAATACGTGATAAGTATATGAGATGACATGCTTGTCACCAATAAAGACAAATGACAATATTACACATCTGTGTCTATGCACTATGTGGCGAATGCGGAAAGACTTCATAACTTTCGCCTATCGAGGGAGGTAGTACAACGGGGCCGAGGACATCCGCATATGCGGTGACCAGAGAACAAACAACTGGTTGATTTCAAAGGAGCATCGAGGGCATCAAATATCTCAATTGATTACATATCCGCCATCAACAACAATCTGAGAGCCTTGGATGAAGCTGGCTTCGCAGCTGCATAGAAATAATGCGGTGTCTGCAACCTCCTCCGGCAGTCCCATTCTTTTCATTGGAGCAATTTCGACGGCAGGGCTCAACCGAGCAATCTTCTCCGGCGTATCTGTAGTCATTGGGGTTGCGATTACTCCGGGGCATATGGCATTCACACGGATCCTATGGCGAGAGTAATCGATAGCATCGCAGCGGGTAAGTGAGAGTACTGCCCCTTTGGAAGCGCAATAAGCAGCTTACAAAAGCCAGGGACGTCAGCGAGTGCGATACTTGCTTAGGAATCTCAAGTCTTCGCCACCAGTGCGAAAATATTACAAGAATTATGCTTTGGGAGATGTACTGGGTGTCACACTTACGAGCTTCCGGTCTTCCAACTATCGCCAATTGACTGGCAATGTTCACTATAGATCCTCTTTGCCCTCTTATTTCCCTCTCTTTCTCGTCTTTTCCGCCGTTCCAAGGCCTGATATCTTGTTGCATCATAATTTTCAGCTCCTGCTTAGCGCACAACCATAGTCCTCGGTAGTTTATATTGTTTATTCTATCGAACTCCTCAAGGCTGGTCTCTGTGGAAGGCGCGCCATTTCCCAACACGCCTGCACAATTGACGGCGAAGTCTATTTTTCCGCTAAAAGGAGCCGGCGCTGACTTGATCTCGGTGAACAATTTTTCGACAACCTCTGCTGAAGATATGTCGCCGTCGAGCAATAGGATGTGGGTGGAAGGGTAAGCAGCAATGATCCTGTCCCGCACAGCACGCAGGAGGTCGCCATTCAAGTCGATGAGAATCAGGGTGGGGCATGAATTGGCAGCGAAGGCGTAGGACACAGCCGCTCCAATACCTAGCAAGAGCAGACGTAATCAGCGGCGTTCATGTCGCTCATACTGTTGACGTACCTGATGCTGCCCCCGTCACCAATGCCACGCCCGGAAATCTTGTCTCTTGTGCCATCAGGTAATCACTGCTATAGCTGGCATAGAAGGTATGCGTTATGCCGCATCAATTCCTGCAAGGCATCACATGAGAGCCTCATCGTATCAGATTGAATGCTGGGAGCTTTATCGGAGATAATGGCCAAATCCGACGGATGGGAAACAGTGGAAACCCCGACACACATGCTCTAGTTAGTCTCACGATTGACCTACCATGACTGCGTTGTTCTTGGTGCCTAGAGCAGGGCCCAGGCGCTTCAAAAGACTCAGATGATAGTATGAAGCCAATTTCGAGATGAAGGGTGGTGTCAACCCCATTGTCGTAGCCTATGGTGCTCATGCTTTGTGTCGCAGCTTTTGTTTATGTACTGTACCTCCCTCCTTGAGGTCCCACCAATACCAATGCCCCGCACTGGTGCAAACAGAAGATAGGTCAGGTCAATGGAATACTTGGCATCATCGAAATTGCTTGCTCGCTTACTGTGCTTATTATCTCAAGTATCTACCTAGGTAGCCAGCTCCATCTACAGCAGGTATATACATTGAAATCGTAATGCAGACCCTGAATCTTTCACTAATGGGCTGTACATCTCGCTCGTCAGCGGTCCAGCACGGACTTGGCTTTCCTTTCACAGGAGCAATAGGACGGCTTCCAACAGCAGATCATCTTGTGTAAATTTTCGATACTATCCTGTCATCGAAGCTGCAAGCGATGCAGCCCAAAGCAAAGCCAGCTCCAAAGAGTACGTTAGCTGAAGATGAGATTCGCGTTCTTGAGTACGATATCCAACTATCCCAGAATTCAGGCATTCTAGCCTGTCGAACTGTTGTCCTCAAATTACAGGATAACAACGGACTTGATGCGGATTGCCCATCTTTCACCGCACTCTCCTATGTATGGAGAGATTCTGATTATACATTTCCAATCGTCTGTGACGGATCAACGGCACGGATTGCCTTGAATCTTCGAAATGCTCTTACGATAATTTGGAGAGTCTACCCTACTATTCGGCTGTGGGCTGATGCCTTGAGCATCACGCAAGACAATCTTCTCGAAAGGAATCATCAAGTATCCTTTATGGGTGATATTTTTCGGTCTGCCAGGCAAGTCTTCGTGTTCTTGAGAGCTCCACTCAGGGGAAACCATCGTTTTTGGGCATTACTTCAGAGCTTTGCGGCTGAAGGTAATTTCGACAGTCCGGAGTTTGAGGATGAGTTGGACCAATTTATGGAAGGTAGGCCTAGTAATATAAGCCTTGGCTTCCATGACCTCGTCAAGCGTCCTTGGTTCCAGAGAGCATGGGTAAGTCTGAGTCTCGTCAGTCTTGGATCAGACAACCTTTCTGATGATAGGTCACAAATCTTAGATCTTGCTTACTGACTCGGCCATTGCCTTGGACCGACAGACCTATCAGGAGATCCGTCTGGCCAAAGATGCTACTGCCATATGCGGAGATAGTTTCATGCCTTGGGACACTCTGGTTGGATCTCTTCGCGCCTTCGATCAGAAGGGAGTTTTCCTTCCAAGCTTCCTACCTCTGCGTACTTTATTGAAAGAGCAGGCATTCATATCCAAGGCTCCCAATAAGACCAAAGTTGGCCCTCAAGCAGGTCCTGTCAAAGCGCCGCTTCTCGATCTTCTTATAGATGGCTGGTCGAGAGATGCCAGTGATGCCAGAGATAAGATTTATGCATTCAATAGCCGACACTTGACCTCGAGCTCTTACTCAGAGCTTAGGCCTGACTACACTCTTGACGTCCGAAGCACTTATATACGTTTCATTCGGGTCTACATTAATCATGAATTAGACTTGAACTTCCTGCGATTTGCTCGTGGCGTTGACGAACCAATCCGTTCCTGGAGACGAGCAATGACAACCGCCATTGAATATCGCTAGATTTCACTTCCTAACCTTGAACGTGATCCATATCGGCACCCTCGTGCAGTAGCACAAACAGCCGACAATGGCGTTTTCAAGGCTATCGACGATCAGAACCAACCACCCGATCCAACCATACCCAGGGATCGAGACGGCTTGGGTATAATCCCTCAGAGAATAGCTATACCGTCTTGGGCTTGTGATTGGCGTGCAAATGGCTTGCGGGAAAGAGTCGATGACCCACCATTTCAATCTAATGAACGATTTGTAAACTTTCGAAAAGATATATCCCCGCCACGACAATCACTTTACAACTTTGACAAGCGACTGGTTCTCAAAGGCTGTGCTCTTGCCCGTGTAGGATTTGATCGCCGTAGGAACAACACAGCGTTTCATGCCGGCTTAGGAATCTTCCAGACATTGCCACCGTGCGCATTGCAGACATCATCTAAGTCTGCTCGCAGAGCCACTAGTCAGGAAACCCTTTCCCGCTCTCAACAGCTCCTTCATCTTCAGGATGCCACAATGTATCAAGATCTACCCACTAGCGATATATCTATCCTGCTCCTCCAATCTTTACTTCATGACGAAGTGAAGTGCAACTGCAGGACCAATGCACCACAGGATTGTCCCATGGCAGAGCTCCAGTATCCAGACTCCCTGGAGGCGCGGTGTTCCTACTTGAAGCATCCAAGGTCACAAGTATGCGGTCTGGATTGGCTCTTCATGTTTGATGGCCTCGAAGAGCCGGTGATACTGCGCCCCCACCTTGTACCAAGAGAGTCGGATGCCACAAGAAGTGAAGTTGGATTCGATTTTGTGTCGGTGCTGCCTCTTAGGCTTATAAATCCACGAGAGGAATGGCTCAATATTCCATGCGCATATGGGGACGTTGTGCTGTTCTAGAGCGGCCAACCCGGAACAGTCAAACATGATAGGCTGCGTAAAGATGGCTCAGGCTGAAGATACCAATGAGTGGCATTGCGATTTAGGTACGTATTCTCTGCTACGATATCTAATTTGATTAGCTCAATGATGCGAGTGAGACACGATCCTGGCTTGGGAATCAGGTCTCATGCTTTGTAAGTCGAAATCTTGTCCCAAAAATTCGACAACCCAATAGATGTCCAACTGCAGCGAAAGCCAACTTTGGAAGTCGGTTCAAAGGTTTCACCGTGGATGATCCGCCTCGGACGGATTGCTCGCCGGAAGATTGGGAGAATACCTTTCGATATGAGTTTGTGGCGGCGATGCTGTATACGCCGGATCTTCGAAGGGTCAGGTCAAACGGAGCTAGTATTGCCGTCGCCAGAGGCGTAAAGAGCGAAGACGCCTGCTATGCTACCGGTGCGGTTCCGCAAAGTGACATCATGGACTGTCCTCTGCTCATCTTCCCTGGACACCATACTGCGTTTGAGGATCAGTCATAGTCATTCGCTAGGGCTTTGGTCGAGGGGTTCCAGATGTTGGAGGATCGTAGGTCGAAGGATTCAGGATAGCAGACGGATTAGAACATAAGAGAACGGCGGCTGTTTAAGTCAATTGCAGAAAACGAAAGCAGGTTCTAAAGGCCAGCAAGTGGTACTTGAATGATGTAGATCTAAATGGTTGCAGCGTTTGTAACGAAGGCTCGCTGCTCATCTCAGTCGTGTCGTATTCCAAAGAAAATAGTTGAATAGTTCACAGCGACATATAAAAACCAAGACAGCCGTATGACGTGCGAGGAAAGAATGAAGAAAGAGCAAATACGTGACACCCAGGAAATCAGAGGGCCCATGATTACTTCTATTAGAGAGAGCGAGTACTGATTTACCATACCGTGCCCATCGAAAATGGTAAAAGCATCTGCATTGGGTCATTGTCGTACATTGTAAATTGTCAATAGTGATGTAAAATACGCGTAATCATGCCAGGCCCAAAGGAGGAACTCAGCGTCGTGCAGTAGACTGTAATGGGATCTGCCGTGACACACTCGACCACTCATTAGATGAACGCCAGCCTAGCACCGTCCTTCAACAAATAAATGTTATCATTCTTGTCCTTAATGCTCCAATCCGAATGCGATCAACAGCACTTGCTTGCTTTCTGGTCTGCGTCTTGAGTCTTGCTGATCTCCAAAACTTTTCCTTGACCGATCGGGTTCTGCGCGGAATCGCCGTTGTCCAATGGAACTTTGCTCGAAACGATGCGATAGATTTCTGCATCACAAACAGTCAGGACAGCCTGTCATCACTAATGGGGAAATCGAAATTCGTACCTGTCAGAATGTTTTGGAAGGCCAGTTCAACATTGCTGGCATCAAGCGCAGATGTTTCGATGAATGACAAATTGTTTTCACCTAAAGCCCATGTTAATGGCAAAGCGTTAAGTAGGACTCGTCCGTCAGGACGTACTTGCAAATTGCTTCGCCTCTTCGGTAGGCACTGCTCTAAGGTGTCTCAAATCGCTCTTATTTCCGACCAACATGATCACAATATTGGAGTCGGCGTGGTCACGAAGTTCCTTCAACCATCTTGTAACGTTGTCATAAGTCTGGTGTTTACTGATGTCATAGACGAGCAGGGCTCCAACAGCGCCTCGATAGTATGCAGAGGTAATTGCGCGGTATCTTTCCTGGCCGGCGGTATCCCAGATTTGAGCCTTAATGGTCTTTGCATCAACTTGGATGGACCTCGTAGCAAATTCGACACCGATTGTAGACTTAGAATCTAGGTTGAATTCGTTGCGTGTGAATCGACTCAATAGGTTGGATTTGCCGACACCAGAGTCTCCGATAAGGACAACTAAGTCACATGTCAGCGGTGGCCTCCAAGCACTTCCGAGGGCGGTTGGCAGTGGCGAGTTGCGTACCTTTAAAGAGAAACTAGGAGTCATTGTTAGCCGGCGCAGGTACCAAGCCAGGTGTGCGACCTACATCATATTCATCGTTCGCCATGCTTGCGACAATCTGGATCGAGAAAGGGAGGAAAGTGAGAAGGGATGCGGATAAGTGGCGGTCTTCTTCAAAACGACGGGCACACACGATCGGGTGAATGAGATGGTGCTTGCGCCAGCGGTCGACAAGGATATCTGTGTCCGGAAAGCTGTCACAGAGCAGATGTGAAGTGGTCGAGGGGAAGATGTGTTTTGGGTGGTAGATGCAGCCACCGCCGATTGATTAGTTTAGACTTGAGTTTGGTGGTGGTTCGTGGTGGAGACGACTCTTGTAAGGCAAGGTAATTTCGATGGTCTACTCCTGTATCATACAGTAGTACATGTATTAATAGTACAACTCTGTAATTACTGCACTTCGTATGTGAAGAGTATCCTGCAATATGCAGGGGTCTTGTCTGATTTTTGGATTTCCATGCCTCACTAAAACACTTTACCATAACAGAACCATAATACCAGGAGTCTGCATACTCTGAGTATGGTATATTACTATGGTATCAGATATATTCACATGCAGCATGTAGGGCAATCTTACGGTAATATTATTTTCCAGTTTACAGAGGTTGACACCCTAAGCCCCCGCTGAAATGCTGGGTATCAATTATTATTTACCTAGGCAGCTTTGGAAGTAAAAGCTTCATCATCAGCGCAATGCAAGATATGGGATATCCACACAAGCGTGACTTTTGATCTCTTCGCGGTTTGACGGCCAGGATGTTCTCAGTCGTTATCTGAAAGAGATATCCTCACTTGTTCTACAATGTAGGCGATCTGGGTACGAAATCTCGTACCGTACCCTCGGCGTTCTGGGAATACTGTTTTCCCGTGCCTGCTACTGCAGGTATCCTTGTCATGCCTACAACTCGAACTTCGTACCTGTCACATTTTGGTTCTTATAAAGACCTGATCTTGTTCTTGACATAGCGACAAATACTTTGTGTTGTGGAAAGAAATGCTCATCGTCATCTCTCAATCAATGCTCAATCTCATCCCGCTATCCAACGACATGCCCTACACACTTGGAAACTCTTCGATGATCTTCCATAGCTTTGCAGAAGCCACTTGACTCTCTCGTCTTTTTCACACCTCTATTTCGATTGGCTGGGACGTACGTTGGGTCGATTGCAATCCTGCCTCAGCTACGTGCCTCTCTCTCATTGATCGTTGTTGATTTGGGTCACTCCAAACCTCTGCGCCATGGAGAGCGACACTGACAGCAATTATGTCTCAATCACTTCTTCTCAGGAGAGTGATCAGCAAGCAGAATACATTGTCGAACAGATCTTGTCCGAGAAGTTCGACGATGACGGTCAGAGATTGTACCTTGTCAAGTGGCTAGGGTACCCTGATGAGCGCGCCACCTGGGAGCCCTCTGAGTCTTTCTGTGACGACACTTTACGCGATTGGGAAGAGAAGTGTAAGCACTTTGATGGGGGCGAACATCCAGATGCGCATAAGGTTGCTACTCGTATGCATGAATATGAATTCGAGAAGCAATGGCGACGCCAACGCCGACTGCAGAAACGAAAGAGACTTGCCCTTGCCAAAGCATCATCAGCATATATTACCCCATATGAAGAAAGTTCATCGGCTCGCCAACAGCTCCAGTCCAACGAAGCTGTTATTGACGTCAGTGACGATAAGGTCGATTCTGGCACTGCTGAACCTATCTTCCCTTCCAAAATGCAAGACAAGACGACACCCCAAGTCAAGCTTACTACGTCTGTGACCAAGTCAATCCCGAATGCGCCTGCAGCAAAATCTGGCGTTTTCTCAGGCTCTGAGAAGCCCTCAGCGGCTGCAAGTTCTTCAGCAAGGGTAACAGGCGCCGACATCTTATCAAAATCGAAACTCGCTCCTGAATCGCAGAGTAAGGCGTCCCGGAAAGCGAAAAGAAAATTGGACGCAGTCGAAAACAAGACAGGTACCACTGACACAATGGGCGTACCGCAACCTGCAATTGAACAATCTACCAATGCCTCCAGGTCTACAACTTGGTTGAATGACTATACTGTTGGTAACAAGGGTAACATTACAGCCAAACGTAGCAAGACAACCGGTCCGACAATTGACGCTGCTGTCCGACGAGGCAAACGGTCAACAGGTGAAAGCGCCCCGAATGCAGACACTTTGAAATTGGAACCAGCGGAAGATCTAGAGGTTGCTGTTACTGCAAAACATTTTTTGCCGGCGAGCGGCAGCGCTTCGGGTATCCCCAGAGAAACAGATTCGGCGAGTGTAAGACGTGAGCAACAAAAAATTCTGGAAGGCGGTCGGATGTTGAAGTGGACAAGTGTAGATGCAGCAGACCGCTTTCTCTCGAAGCACCACAAAATGACTACTGAAAGCTTTCCATCCGCGCAAACCCCACAAACAGCAAATTGGAATGGCGCTACCAATACTCCACGAGCAATCATTCGGGCAAAGAACGGAAGGTCGTTCAATTGGGGCGAAGTTTTGGTACATTTACTCATTGGTGGAAGTTTAGTCGGTGCAACGAGATTCCAGGGCTTTGAAGAGCATCCGTGGCTGCTAAAGCCAATCATTAAAACCAAAACACCAGACCAGCCAGAACTCCATATCAACTTCGCCGACGTTCTGTGTATCGAACAATTCACTCAGAACTACAAAGGAGTAAGTGATCGACCCCACTCGCTGCTTTATTGCATTCGCTGATGCCGTAACAGAGATCTATCCAGACCTACGAGATTGGCAAAGCGATTGGATTTGGAGACACTCAACATTTGGTGGCCGAAGCAGCGCGGCGACTGGCAGAGGAAGGGAGAGCTGCAATGTGGAGTCCTAAGAATAACAAATTTACCTTGATCCTTTGCTCTGCAGAATCCCCTGAATGGACCAAGCTCCGCCAGAATAAACCAGTGAGATTCCTTAAGGCAGACTTGCTTCTTATCGCTACGTCTTATCTGCCTCCGCCATCAACAGTTGCTTCCCAGTCCACTGCCCAGATTACGCCTTCTGAAACCGAAGAGCCCCGTATGGTAGATGCACGGGAAGTTCAAGCAAGACCTTCAACACGTACAACAACTCATCAAAGTGCCGTGATCGACCCGCGGTCTCGACCAACGCCACGCCGTGAAAGCTTGGTGTCGGGCGAAAGCTATTTGGAAGATGGATCCCTCGAAGGACAAGAACATGAGCCGTCCCTTAGGTCACCTGCGCCTTGCAGTCCTTCCCCTATGGGAGACATTCCTGGAACAACGAAACAATCCGCCAAAGCCCGGGGAAAGCGGAAAGAACATGAAGAAAATTCCGAGGATGTGGACCTCAACATACAGTTTCGAAAAAAATACAACATTACGTACGAAGACCTACTTAAGGGGCTGAAGCTGTCATCAGGAAAAATCGTCTTGTTTTTCTTACGATTCGATAAAAGTCATATGGATGAGCAGAGGACTTGGAGGAGATTTCTTGAGGCTAATGACGTTCTTCCAAACAATATTTACGAATCAACGGATAAGAAAACTTGGGATGCATGGAAAAATCTTTTTGCTCAGCTCAAAACCGCTAAAGCGGTTATTATCATGCATACGAGCCTGAGATATAGACTTGATGATCTAACGGAGTTATCTGAGGTATTAAGACGACTCGTCAGTGTATTCTCTGTCACCTCCAAGTCTCCGGCGACTGGTCGTGGACAGCTCTTCCAGCAATTGTTTCCACTTGGTGGTGCCATTCTACTCACTGAAGCAACTATGGTAGAATACCCTGTACAGTCCTTGGAAATCGTTGTATGGTTCTCAGAAAAGATCCGGAACAAGCGCAAGGGAACTTGGACACTTTTCCTGCCACCGAGTATTTTTCCTTGGCTACAAACGAAGGGTACTGAAGCAAACGATCCTCAACTTGCGGCCCAGTATATGCAAATCTACGTTTATGTTAGGCATATGGTTCCCGAGGAACACAGACCGGTCAGAATGGACGGTGACTCTAACTCCGACGCTATTGGATTGAATAGGGGATTCGATCAACCGGATGATCTTGGTCCGATCATCTCGCCTGCTCGATTGAACTGGCCTCGTGATCCTACAGAGGCAGAGGACTCGCTAGTTAAACTCTTTGCGGGATGGACCCTTCGAGAATCACATTCGTTCCGCACGTTGTACGTCGTTTCGCCTCGAAGTCTCCTTCAGTGGAAAGATTACACGTGGGTGAGAGCTCTGAGTCCAATTCACTTCTGCAAGGAGAACAAAGTGGTTTCAGAGACACCGAAAGGGTTTGCAGTCACAGTAAGGGCGAAATCTACAACCAAAGAGTCGGCTCCAGAGGAGGACGCATACGCATCCAAATCCGCACGGAAGTCTAAGAAAGACCAACAATCTCCTAAGGATACGGCAATGTCTGGATAATGATCATCTACGAAGAGCTGTCTTGTGCTTTAATCAGTCTAATTTTCGCGTGGCAGTTTTTGATATCGCTACGGTGGAGTCGTTTAGGTTTCGAATCATTCGCTGAGAACCGTGAGCCACAAAATTCGCGGTCATCCTAGTTCGAAAGTGAATGATCATCCAGGGCCTGTTATTACGAAGCTTTCGGTCAATCTTTTGTTTGTCTCGAGATGGCGATGCTGTCGTCCCCTCTTTTCGGAGTATATCTTGTCTCGGCTAATTGGAGTGTGTACCGCTGCAACGAATATGTGATATACAAGAAAACGCTAGGAGAAAACGAGAAATTGTTATCGATGATACTGGATTAAATGAAATTTCATGGTCCATACCTACTTTCTATATAGTATAGAAGAGGTGGAATTTATAGACACAACACCTGATCCCATTCACTTTTTAATTTTCTATATGATCTTCGTTCGAATTTAGAGGAACTTATCACAGTGTTTTAGGCTATCAAAGTGAAAGTAAGAATCCTATTTACGTTTAAATAATCCTGTTCGCAATTCCGGAAATGCGCTCATCTACCTGTCGCTTCCATAGTATAAACATGGAATCTACTCTGAGCTGAAGCCCGAGAACCGTGGAGCATAGTTTCAGGATTACGCATCTATGCTTCTGGAATATCAACACTATCAAGGACCGTAAGTATAGGATTACGAAGAAGTACGTTAAAACGATACAAGAGCCACCAGGCGCAGTCTAAGAAGAAAGGCCAGAATCTCTAATATTTGGGCCGCATTCGATTCGGGTTCTCCGAAGCCCTTTTCTCTTTCTACGCGTTTTGGAGTTGATGTATTACTTACTGCGGACTATCTACCTTATGTAAAATCTCATTTTGCTTTAAGCAAAGTCACGGAACGCCAACTGCTTATTCTCCGGCCACTCAGGTGCTTCTTTCTTGGTTGTGCTTCGCAGCGTCAGTGAGAGGTTTTCTACGCATGCCAACTGAGTACTTACAGCACGAGCATAGCGCTCGACGAGAGTCCGAATAGCATGAGTGTTTATGCGCATGTCGAATGCTGTTGGGCCGCTGCCAGCAGCTGGACCACTCTCTTCGCGCTTGCGTTTGTTGGGGGTGACAGGGGTAGTCTCAATCGTGGGCAAGTTGTTCGCGCCTGAACTGCGTGCTATCTTGTAGAGGTTAACAAGCTGAGCGGTATGCTTTCGCAAGGCATCAGCAAGATCTTCAGCGTCGGCGGCATCGTGTGCTGCGTCGGCAACAAAATTGTCGTATTTTTGTCGTATGCGCCAAGCAGCTTCAGCTGCATCTTTGCAGGAGGCAGGGATCTAGTATGTTAGTCGCATATTAGTAGAAGGTAAGGCAACGGCGAATACATACCGGGACGCAGCCAGTACTACCTACTCGGCTACCATGCGTGCACCGGTCACAACGAGTTAAGCTCGGAATCTGGTAGCAGGCGACCTCCTTGCTCACATCATGAAGATTGAGGTAGCAACGGCGACAAAAAAGGTCGTTACGTTCGATAGTAGTGTTATTATCAGTCTAGAAGTCTTCTTAGGTACGTGGTGCTAGACAAGCTGTTAGCATACGACTTGCACTCAGGTAGGTCGTCGTACCCATTTTGATAGGATGATTGTTGTAAATATTGTTGGAAGGATAGCTGGTAGAATGTGGTTACCTGGAGAAGCCAGTACGAGCAGCAGAGAGAGAGAGCATGAGGGTAGATATAGTCAGAGGAAGGGAAGGTGAAGTTGGAATATCAGGGGGCTGGGGGCGGCGAGTATTAGATAGAAATAGCTGTCAATAAGAAAGTGAGTGAAAGGTGGGATGAGTTGAAAGTGAGATTATGATTTTCATGATATTCACTTTGAAGCTTTTGATATAGGCAACTATGTTCATCAGGTGCTATCAGAAATCGAACTGGTATTGCTATGTACATGAAGATGAACGAAGATTCTGTCGTCCTGCAGGTCGATTTGATAAACCTCGTCCTTGCTTCAGCTTCAGCCTTTTCGAGAGTTGCCTTCGGATCGCTTGCGTTTATGCTCCTGTTTGACTGCTGTTGACTTGTTTCGGGAAGTAGATGGTTTTGATGCTTTAGATCGAGAACGCATCGTATCATCAACAATTTCTTTGTGTAATAGCATCAAATCTGTTAGATGGATGATGAATAGGAGACGAAGGGTTCTGAGATGCCTGTTTAAAAGGTCGGAAGCATAGTAGTAGCCTGCGAATCTCACCTGCAATTTCTTTACTCCTACACGAGACTGACACCGCCTTCTTCACCATCGTCGTCATCTTCCTCATTGTTTTGCTCTTCATTGAATAAGTCATCGGAACTAAGATCTCCTGGATGATGACCTGGCTATTTGACTGGGATCTCACCGGGCCTAGAACCGGTGGTCATATATGACGGCCCGTCGTTAGGGTGGCCGTCGTTGAATCTGTCGCCGAACGGGGCAATTACCTGCCCCTCGATGCCTTTGTGGACTTTGCCGGTATTATCTTCGATCTCTCAGACGACATCTTCAGCATCCACTCGACCATCCTCACTGTCCCCGCCCATAGGGTGATCGATCGACGTCGGAATTTCAATGCTTGCCACGGTCGTAGTCGACTCATCTACACCTGCGAGGGCTGGAGTACGTTCTCGATTACGAGACGGATCTGGTGGAAGGGTTGGAGGATACCTGGTATAAGAGGGATTGAGCTGCAGCAAGGGTATAAGAGATAACTTCAGATGTAGACTAAGGTGTGATATATGAAGGTTGTCCACCAATTTTACGATCAATTGCAATATCCCAATCTCCTTGTAGTTCAGGACTGATGAGAGTGCCTTAAGCTTATCGCGTTTGGCTAGCACGCGAAGCGCACTCAGACATGCCTGAATAAACCCTTCATAGTCCATCATTTCGTTAGGCAGACTGATAATCTGAGCAGGTGTTTTAGTTGGTTCTCATTCTGCATTATCTTCATCAATGGCATGAATGATTTTGATCTCGATCGAGACGCGTGCTAGTAGCGGGGTGTGTCGAGATGATGAAGTAGTTGAACTAGCTGCTGTACTTGCGATACTTGCTTGTCGACTGCGTTCGCTGATGCCAGGTGTCAATTCTTTTGGAAGGTATTGAGAGGATGAAATAGAAGATTGAGAAACAGTTCGTGACAAAGGTAGAGGTGGTAGCATCCTAGTCGTAGGCTGATCATCGATAATGATAATAGATTTTTTTGTCGACATCTCCAAACTTGGTTTCGGTTGTTTCGATTTTCGTAAACTCAGGGTTTAAAAGCCCACAACCAGGACATTTATAGGAAGTAATATGTTCATGGTGTAAACCTTCTCGAGAGGCCTGTCCGGTACAGAAAGAAGTAATATCAAAGAAAGTAGTTGACATAGTTTCTACCTACGATTAGCATGCGAATAACATGCACCATGTCAAATGGCGGGGGACCGATTGCTTTTAATACCGTGTAAGCCTGATCGCTGCATACTAGTCGTATGCGACCCACCACAGTCACGAATGCTGACCATGGTCACGGAGCTGGTTCTCAACCAGTTGTCGATGGACCCACCGATATCCCTCTGTTGGCTTTTCAACCAGCTGTAGTTGTTCATTTTGTGATGCAACTGAACGTGCTAGCATGCAAAGAGCCTGGTACCAGTATGGGATACGGATATCACGATGTGGCACTTGTTGAATGAAATCAGTTGGAACAATTGGATCATCTTTGCCAACAACCTTTAATGACGCTTCACACCACGCCTGAGCAGCAGGAGTGATATAGCGGTCAGGATCAGATAGCGGTCAGTTCGCATCCTAAGAGGCGGTGAGAGACTTACCAAAATTGCTCAACATATCTTGAAGGCTTTGTAGCATGCTACTTGACGGCTGAAAGCCATCTCGTAGCATGCTGTCATCTTCCAATCCAGCAGATTTTTCAAAAATGGCGTTTGGTTGACCAGATATATGATTTGGTCGGCGTTTATCCCTGCGAATTGTATGCTGATTATGGGTTTCAGCAAATACATAGATTTCTTGGCGAAGTAAAGGAATAAAAACAAATTGAATAATAATTTGATCAGTTATTGAGCCATCGAAAAAACCTTCTCGCTCAATATGATGTAACACATCCTAGTAGCAGTCAGTTCGCAGTCGTTTAATACGCGAATAATCTAAAACTCACCAGCCATGGTTGTGTACATCGTTGAATTAGTTGCTTCCACAAAGCTTCGATCCGTTGATTTTGAGCTGATCTACCAAATAGATAGCAGTCAGATAGCAGAGGAGGTTGAGCCTCTAATTCTCTCTCAGAACGGTTTAAAGATTGACAGTAAAGTGCATAATGTGCATCGGCAGCCATAGCGACTTCATTACCGCGATCAGAACGAACCATCTTAGGACATCGATCCCGTTCTTTGACGGCATTAAGATATTGATAAACGACTGATATTTGCGTGCGAGCCGTATTGCCAACATAGATAGATTGAATTCTAGTTAAGGTCAGTTTGATACAACGGCGAGTAGCATGCGACTTACTTGCGGGAATGGCAGTCAATCATACCATATATCTCTATACCAAAATGCGTAAATTTGTCATGACCATCAATAGACCAACAGTAATCTGGTCCTTCAAATATAGCTTCGTGACGTCTTTTTTCTTTCATTGATGGATCACGACTGATATTCAACTCTGCGTTGATCATATGAAGAGCATGCTGTACATGGTCAAGTCGTACCTGAAGATTGTATTGGGATTCAAGATAAGCTGCCATCATAGCTCGTCCATAATTTCTTGCAGGGCCATCAAGAATTGCTGTCCAGCAGGCGAGATATGTCTGCGACCAGGATGCTTCTTGCTCCTCTCTTGTTCGCCAATTTTTCTTCCATCCATTTTTTAGTCGTATTCTTTTGATTTGACGTGGTGTTGTATTGAACCCATATTGAGAGCGTATGTAAGAAGCAATTTGGGTGTCTTGAAGATGAAAAGAAAGAGAGAGTTCTTTAACAAATCCTTCAATAGCAGCAGGCTCCGCGGTTGCACTGCTAATTGCATGCCGTGAGCATATACCCCAAGCCTGAATACGCCTCTCAAATGTGCGTTTACCAATATTATACCCTTGAGCATGAAGCCAATCAAGAATACGATCGTGAGGTATATTCCGCTGTACAAGTTGCTCAACCGCTCCTCGCATTCTTCCAATATCAATCACAGGTGGGGCCATTGTTCACAAGTAGAGTAGTCAGTTAGCATCTGACTCGCATGCGAACCGTAGACGAGATGGTTGGGTTGGTGTTTTGGCAGTAGTAATCTAAATAGTTCTATGTGCTTGTAGTGTGATGGATTTAATTTGATTTTCTGATATGGCGGGATGGTCCACTTACTCCGCAGTATCGCATGCTACAAGAATTGCGGTCAATGTTGGGTTCTTTTGGTAAGTAGACTCTGTATTTGTAGGAATTCAGGTATGAAGTGCTTGGATTGAGGGTATGCTATCTGGGGGAAAGAGCCCATCT
>LCWF01000201.1:0-133923 GCA_001006345.1 Phaeomoniella chlamydospora | reverse complement strand
AATAGTATCCTTTAGAAATTAAATCGATTAAAGGTTCTGTCTTTTAAAAATAATTAAGAGTTGTAAAATCTAATTATCTATTACAATAATTTCGATTATAAAGACCTATTCTCTATTATTTAACATTTTAATATAAATATAAGTCTTTTCAGGCCTTTCGAGTATATATTAATTCTATTTTATATTAAAAAATAAATCTATTTCGTCTATATTATATATATTCTATAGTTAAATTCGATTTTTGGTTATTATTTTATAGAATCGAGTAAACTACTTATTTAAAATATTAAGACTTATACCTTATACTCTAACAATATCTCGAATCTTATTTATAACTATAAAATCCTTAGGATTATATTATCTAAAACGTATAAATTAATTATAACTGAGTAAAAATATAAATTTAGATATTTCGCTATAAACTTAAATAGTTTAAATTATTTTATATATTTAAGTAGACGTAGGAGCGTGACCTTACGAATTTAAGTTTAGAATCTATTGGACAAGTATTTTTTCTTATATAGGAGCTAATAGCTGTTATGCTGTATAGCTAATTAATAAGTTTTAAGTTCCGTTAATACGGTTCCGTAAAATTAAGTTAGGTATATTAAATATTTTTGTATATGTTCGTATCGACGTAAATTCTCTATTTAAATAGGCAACCAGGGCCTTCTAAATCGCCTGATTCTTTTTTAGCGATTTGGCTTTTATAATAATTATAGTTATTGAGTTATAGGATATTAAAGTTTATAGGTATGGTTTTTGAAGCATTTGGTTGGGTGTGCCAAATCTAGGTGGGTTGACTTACTGTACAGTACCATGGGATGACAATGTCTGGACTTCGGATTAATGTAGTCCCTATCGATAAACATTGGAGGTGGAAATATTCCGCACAGGGACCGCCCACCAATGATGTCGCCACTACAGGTACTTCGACCATGCTTACTTCTCGTGGCTCCGGCCTTTGAGCATTCTTAGAGCCTTTCCACCATGTCAGGAGCTGGTCTTCTTCGAAAAGATCAATTGGAGATCAGTCTGCATAACGAGCAGAAGCTTATACAGGATGGGGTCATCAAGGAAGACAACCCACTTGACGTCAGCGAGAACTTCCGCCGACTTTGTGAGGCATGTCGGCGAGGGGATCTCAAAGTATGTCAAGAAATGATCATGGAAGGGGTGAACATTAATGCGCGGGATCTATATGATTATACGCCCCTCATATTGGTGAGCATGGGCGCCGAGAATCTATATGCGGAGTCATATTGACATGCATTGGCTAGGCAAGTCTTTGTGGCAACTATGAGGTGGTAGAATTGCTTCTTGAGTCGGGCGCCTTGTGCGAACGAGACACCTTCCAGGGTGAAAGGTACTCTCTTCAACTCCAAGCCTGCGGTTCTACAAGCTGACTATTCTTGTCGCAGATGCCTATACAATGCTCTTAACGATCGAATACGAAACCTCCTCCTTTCCTACGATTACTCGAAGTCGACAGACCCACTGCAGCCACTTGCAGCCCACCTGACCTCTTTATTAACCCGAGAATATCCCAAAACTGCAGATATTACCGTTTCAAGCCCTAACGACTCATTCCATTTACATAAGTTCATACTATCAGCAAGATCGCCGTATTTTTATGAGAAATTAAAAGCTAACCCAGAAACGCCGTCGTGGAAGCTGCCGTCCTCACTCCCCCCACAGGCGTTTGGTATAGCAATAAAACACCTGTATCTTGGAGAACTTCCGAGGGAGCTTGGAGGTGGCCCAGGAACAGGTTTCACGGATTTGGAGGTTTTAGCGGGCGCCGATAAGATCAGCAAGCATTTAGAAATCAAAAGTTTGTCCCAATTAATATTGGATAGCGGCGACAGGAGGTTGGCTCGACAAAAAAGGCAGGAAGAAGTGAAGAAGGGTCGCGATCAACTTGAAACATGGTTCAAGGAAAACGTGCTCAAGCATAAGGTTGTCACGAATACATCTCGAGCTGACGAGATCAAATGGGACCGAGACAATGGACTATTTGCTGACGTTCTACTCCGGGCTGATGAGGATGAGGATGACGATGAAATGCACGAGAGTCACCCAAATGAAGCTCGAGAAACCCAAACGAGCGTTTTGGGAATTCCGCGTGGCCCAATAGGATCATCATCGAGATCGCTATCACGGGGGCCGCGAAAGTCTGTCCTATTCCCATGTCACCGTGCAATGCTGATACGTTCTGATTATTTCCTCACCATGTTCAGCTCATCTTTCAAAGAGGCACAAAACACCGAGCATTTGCAGATCATCCCAATAGACTGTTCCCCTGAAGTTCTTGAAATTGTTCTCACCTTTTTATACACGGAGAAGACCGAGTTTGGCTTGGAGTTAGCTGTTGATGTTCTCTTTGCCGCGGACCTTCTCTTCATAGAAAAGCTGAAGACAAAAGCCGCGGTGACAATCTCGACATTGGCGAACGGGAATGCCACATTTATACCATCGGAAACGCCAGTCGAGGATATCGGATTAGATATTTACGAAATCTTACGAGCAGCATGGCTCACACGAGTCCAAAGGCTCGAGGAATTCGCCGCCAGGTATATTGCGTACCGCTTGGAGCACTACATCGATGAACCAGAATTTGCAGATATCGTCAAAGAAAGCGCGTCTAGGATCAGTCGCCGAGAAGAGACCGACAGTATAGAGCTGTTGGATGACATTAGGTGGTATCTCAGTGAGCGGTTCAGGTTACGCTTTGAAGATACTGGGTTTGAGGAAATGATGGAAGAGGAAATGGCGGGTGCAGCAGCAGCAGCATCCGCAACAAGGCAAGAAGGTGGCCAAGCAGTCACCACGGAGGACAAAGATAACACCTCTTTACCTAAATGGGACAGTGGCCAACAAGAAGATGAGGCTATAGACATGACCTCCCCCCCTCCACCGAATTTCGGCAACGCACAAGGTTTTGACGAAATGCTTGCGGCCGGTGCTGTGAGAACACTGGACGGAGAAATCGCTGGTGACGAATTAGCGGCCGATGCAGCGAATTATCAGCATTTACTTGGAAAGATAGATGGACTACTAGATAGACTCAAGCTTGATGCTTGATCCGAATGAATCAATATTGATAAATATGCTGGAACTTAGGTAAAATGATGAGAGATGTCATATGTAAATGGAGTATCGCAAACGCGGGAAGCCGGATCCCATTCCTAATAGCTGGAAGCGTCTGCTATTAACTGTAGCGTACGCTGGCAACCTTGCAACGATAGAGACTACAATAACACCGAAGCTGTTCAGACAATCGAAGGAAACCATTCTGGCAGATATAACGTGCTCCCTAATCTATCAACGAACACCATCCCACAACCCAACCGATGAAGAGAATGAAACATCCCACCATGCTGAGAGGATTCTCATAGTCTACGCGAGCACTCGTCAAGACATCACCCCCCAAACTTCCCGACACCCGTCGTTCCAAACATGCGTGTGAAAACATCCCCCTAAAACCTAACCAAAGAGACTCCCACAAAGCAATCCGAAAACAAAGACAAATCGGAAAAGGCGGCGCAAGACAGGGAGGAGATATGTGGAATTCGGATCGACCGTATCTGTTCTGATGACATCAACATCATGTCCAAGCACCGTGAACCATTTTTTTTTTCGACATTAGAAGATGACAGTAATCCGCTTTTCGGAGAAGTATTGTACTTTCCATCCAGCTTACAATCATACCACTAGATACCCAAAGAGAGCAAGAAATAATCTCCATTATTCTCTGATAATACCGTTGGCATTTTTGTGTCAAGTCTCTTGCCTATTCATGTCGAAATATTATTATCAAGATGACGATGGAATGGAACGTTGATGATGCCCGAAAGAGGAAAAACTCAGGAGAAACGGATTGAAGTTGGGTTGGTTTTCTTTTTGCCAAGAGGGGATTTTTTCCTTGGCGGGGATAAGGAAGATCTCCTTTTTCTTCTCTTTTTTCTTTTCTTTTAGGGTGGATGATGATTTTGTCGTTGGGAATTTGAAGTTGGTGGATATATTGCTGTGGAAATGATGGGAATTGTCAAAAAGAAAAAGAGATGTGAGAGGATATAACTTTGGAGATTACAAGATCTACTACGGAAGGAACTAACTTATTCGAGGCTCTACGTGTATGTGTGTGCGCGGCGCGCAAAAGATTTGGCTTGAGTGATTGTAAGGCGAAGAGGTCGATCTTCTTATGAGAACCTATCTGAGAAGGTTTTGCAGCTATCTGAGTTTCTGGAAGCTCTGAAAAGACTTGACTGCTGCTGATATGCGTACAGAGTCAAAGTGTGTACATGATAAAAGCACAAATACTACTATTCCCCCAACAACGGGCAATGGCCTGCTACCAATTCTGTACATGAACTGATCTTGAGCATCATTACCATCAGATCAAGTCGATATTGGCTCGTTCCATTCCCTCCTCATCGTCATCGTCATCATCTTCAGAGAATGGGTTAGACTTGATGATGGTGCTTGCTTCGGTGTCCTCCTCATCTCCATAATCGAGGAATTCCTCTTCCTTCTCGACTTTAGCCTTCTTGGTTGGAGTCTTCGGCTCGGAGTCATTGGTATTGGCATCTGCCTTTCGCTTCTTGGGGTTACCAGCTGAACCAGTCGCCTTGCTCTTGTCCGGTTTGCTGGGAGTAGTGTCTGCCTTGCCTTTATTCTTGGCGGGCGTGGCTTTGGCTGTCGTTGCACCGCCTCTGTCAGAGCGAATTGGCTGGCCAGAAGCAGTCATGCCGTATTCCTTCATGATACGGACGAAACGCCAGTACCTGAGATGGGATGGTCAGTATGTGAGTTTCGCCCAATAAAAAGATTTACCTGAAATCTCACCGATGGAATATAAGTGGCTCGAAAAGAGATGGAAGAGATGGTAAGACTTACGCAGCATCCTTGGTGCCACAATCCTCAAGTTCTTGGTAGACCGCCTCATAGTCGGGAGTGAGCTTTGCAGGGCTGTGCTTGATGCAAAGCATGACAACTCTCAACTTATCCTCGGGGGTGAGTGGTGAAGCCTTTGGTGGCATCTTGATCGTGATGAAACGGGGCAAGGACTTGCTCTGTTGATTGAGAGAGAGTAAGGCGTCTGCTTTGTTTCTGAGGATTGATGCTCTTGAACTGGTTGTGCGCGGTGTGTGAACGAGAGTTGTGCGTGAAGATTAAAGTGAGGAAGTAAAGTAGACGTTTCAGTCGCAAAGTGAAAGTGAGGGCTAGGTCGCCAATAAAGGCTACCAGTATCCGGGATTTGAAGCAAGGTAGTATGAAAGCGTGTGGACTGATTGAGGAATAACGGATCAATTTTTACGGGTGAACATTTGACATTGATACATGAACTTAGTAAGATTGCACAGTTGGACAATAGAAACGGGGATATGACAATTATCTGAAACGGCTTCATTCTCATTGAGCTAAGCTACCAAGAGACCACTATGGGTGTTTTGTGACTAAGGACATCAAATTGAAGCACTGTTGATGGTTTCAATGAGGGCGACTCTGGGTTTCAAGCCATATTCTGAGCATCATATATGGCCAGCAAGCGTAGCAGCATCGTCGTCATGCGTAGTAGCTGTGTAGATATCCATCTAGTCATCACCTTCGTTCTTGACATTGGTTGGCTTCTTCTTGTTTGGTGTACCTTCTGTTGCAGCAGCCTTTCGCTTTTTTGTATTTTCGGGTTTGCCAGGCTCTGCTCCCTTGGAGGCTTCCTCATCAGTCTCTGGTCCAGCTCTGGAGTCTTCAAGCTCCTTGATGATTGAGTTGGCCTTTGCAAAGAGTACACTAGCTTTACTTCTTCAATGAGCATTAGTATTTTCCGAATATGGAGAAAAAAAGTTTCCTTCAAGGGCGAGGACTTACGCAACGGTGCTTTTGGTATAACCAGTGAGCTGACGGACTCTCTCCACGTCAGGCCTGAGTCTTGTAGAGGAAGTTGCAATACAGGCGTACAAGAACAACATCTCGGTAGTGAGTTCGCTGCCTTTTACAGTCGTCTTGCGTGCAGCCATTTTGTGCTTGCACGATGTTGTCCTACACAATAGGTTAGCAAGATAAAGTCGAAAGTCTTACAAGGGTACAGACTTGCGAATGATTATGGCAAAGGAGAATGTTTTATGAGAGGATACAATTTGTGTCCGTGAAGACTAGTGTGAGGTAATGAAGGAGGGAAGAGATCAAGGCTTGCAAGATAATGTGACTAGAGAAATGCAAATACGAGGAAAGCCCTGAGAGAAGAGAGGGGGAGAGAGAAGTAAACGAGACAGACAAATGGTGAAATTGGCGGGGGTGGCTTTAATCCACTCTCATCTTGGGGGATAACGCTGGCCTTGGATTGCCAACGCAGAACGTTTAGTGCTGAATGTAATCATCGCAATGACGTTCAACTGACACTGGGCTCTATGCCGACTTTATAAGTCTGATGTTGCTACCATTCAATTTCATGCAAGTCCAAGAAATCTTGGGCTGTTTGGCCATAATAGACTCTCAATCTTGTGGTCTGTCTTTCTTGAAATGAAAAGGACCCCATAGGAAAGAACGAGCATACATGTGTATAAGAGTGCACAGAAAGGAATGGTGCTGGGTTTCACAAGAAGAAGGGGAAATGAATGATACATAGTCTTGCTGTAGCCCGATTGTCCTGAATTGTGAAGCGTCTGTTGAAGGATATGCCCATATTGCCCCATGAGCGCATATGACATGCGGCACCTCATTCACGCGGATAGGGAAGAAAGAAATGACTGAAGAGTCTCATAAAGAGTCATGACATACAGTAACGAACTATCATCAATAGCCTCCAGTATTAGGACATACTGATTTGTCATGATGAATGCTTGTGTAGGTGAAGGCAAGTAATTCTCGACGTTGTTCTAATAGACTTCCCCTGTCGGCATTTCGTTTTTCCGATGTGGACCACTCTATCACCAAATCATCATTATGTCCGATAACCCGTATCAATCTGACCACATGTAATATTGAGACATGATCTTTCTGTAGCCACAAACTCCATAAAGACCGCCCGTAACAGTAGTGGGAGATCTCTATGCAGATCTGGCCTAGGCTTGCTGCGTCCGTGCCTGTCATTGATCAAGTACATCGATCTTGGACTCTCCCATTGCAGGTTGAGAGGGGTCCATCTTTGCAATCGCCAATTCCTTACTCACTACCCCGTCATCGCTCAGAGTCTCTTCGGTACCAGTGGTGGAAAGAACAACGGTGTTATCAGAATCATCGCAGTCAAACTCTTGTCTCTTCTTCAAGGTGTACTGTCTGAAGAACTCCACATCTTCCTCTGTGAAGGGTTGTTCTCTTTCTGACTCGTTATCTTCTGTAATTTCCCTTTCCTCTTCATCCTGCTCTCCTTCAGCGGACTCTCTCAATCTGTCTTTGTTTGACTCGGTCCCTTTGTATGGCCAGGATGGGCGCTGAACTACTTCAAATCAGTCTCCATATATTTTATAACAGATCGAGGAGAGATTGCGATACTTACGCTTCTCTGGCTCGTGTAAGCTTTCAATGATAGCGGCCATTTTCTTGAATCGCTCTGTATGCAATCAGTCAGTTTCTATGTCAACGATTCTCAATATGGTCTAACATACCATAGTCCTTCGGGGTTCGTAATGCAGGCGCTGCAATTCGAGCCCAAGTCGTGATGACTGGGCCTGGTGGGAAACGTCTTGGAGGGTCGGGTTTCCGCTTTTCCCTGGCCATCCTTGGACAGTGTCCGTAGCTTTTACGAGGCCGTTGAGATAGTCAAAGCTGGTGATTCCAGTAGAGATAGAGGACAGTGTGCTCTACGCGAGATAGCTGTGTTTGGCAAGCAGAGCTAAGGAAATGGAGGCAAAGGTACTTCTGTTTATGAACTAGAGGAAGCACAAAGGATAACAAATTACTTTTTCACGCCTGTTGGGTGGCCAGGCGGGGACATTGTCGACATGCTTGTTCTCAGCGTGACGCCGAGCAATATCTGAATCTTCTCCTGAATGTAGGGGACTTTATGACATTGTTGTTACTCTCTTTGCAGGACAAACATGGATATCAGCCTTCCTATTACCATGTTCCAGAAAGATCTCTTTTATATCAGCCTCAGCATCCCAATGGGAGATTAGAGAAGCAAAAGGGACGGCTGTGACTGTCCTGGTAGTTAAGCAATAATCACGGATTGTTATGTGATGATGATACGGACGGTTTTTTCTTTCTCATGGAATTTCGTTGAGGACGGCACAAAGGGATGCATGACAGCTGGAAATCTTCATATTGTGCAAAGAATATACCCCTCAGGGTATCATATCCAAGCTGATGACGGGAAAATGGTACCTTGATTGTTAACATGTTGGGAATGATGCCCGGAAATGTCGGCCACAACAATGCACAGTTGAAGCAGAGAAGGAATAGCAAGAATGATAGGAATAAAGGGACTAAGAGATATAGGTTGTAATACGTGCCTACTCAGTGGTCTTGCTGCTAAAGATTTTGAGCTGACCAGAGGGGCAGTTATCAACAGTACCTGTTCGATCCATCTTAAGAAAGGGTTGTTGGAGGAATGCACAAGATTCAATAGATTACCTTTGGAACCGTCCACATCATCCAGATCAAGACACGGCACTGGTTCCACGTGTTAGGTATCTGAAGTTCTTTGTGCCCCAGCTCAAACATCATCAGGATGTTGTATCTTGACGCAGTGTAAAATATGTGACCCACCGAGGATATTCTGATGTTTGCGTTGGCTTTTCATGGAACTGCGAAGTGAACCATAAGTAAACATTTCTTTCTCCATTGTTGTTGTTGTGGCAGCAGAAGAGCTCGGTCCATGTGTTCGTGTCTGTGATCGTCCGAGGTCGAATGGGAGGCCACCAAAAGGAAACGAAGACCGAGAAAAGCCACAAGGGCAACAAGATCCTCGAAATTACAGAACAATTCCAAACAGGTAGTATGAGATGTCAGAAAGGTGGTTACAGCGAACAGGGAAGAGGAATGGCGACCCGAAAAAGCGGCACGTATACGCTTATGACCTCGCTTACGTACTGAAGCCAATATACGTTATGTTTGTGCTTCCTGGACAGCCTTCAATGGCTGCATTTCGGCAGTAACGATATTATGGCAATACTGAATCATAGATCATTTAGTGCTACACAAAAACAAATAGCTGCATAAATTGAGGTCTAATGGGGCCGCTACCACCAAAGTTCTCTGGGGAGGTGCGAGATTTTACCTGAATATGTCCAGAACATGCACTTGAAATCTAAGTTAAATTCTGAAGAACGATCGACCGATTTGTCAGGTATTACGCGGAAACCATACACCTTTTGAATCATGAATTGCATAGTTCCAGCACGATGAATTTCATGAGTCGTGGGTGGCACGAAACCAACTGAAAATTGCTCTTTCTCGCCGACAAGGATCCAATGAGCCATGGAAACTTTGACCATCGTATCAGCCAATTACAAGTGTATGTAAAGTGATTGAACAGAGATGATATCGTGGCTCTAAAGCTGAGTAGAGGAATGGGTTTTTCATCGTTGATCAGCAATCCTGCTGAACAGTTTCTGGCTTCTTCCGATTTTTTGGTAGTAGATACAGGTTTTGCTATACCAATCGATGGAAAGATCTTGTTTGTCTGCAGCAGTTTAGAACTTATGACTCATGTTGAAAAGACTCTCGCTAATAAACGCCAAGTAACACAATCGCAGCTTTGCTCTCAGATTGAAGCATCGAAGAAGAGATGAGACCATCATGTTGCCAAAAGAGTCCGCCAATAAGTGGTGGGCAGGCATTACTCAGTAGTGCCGCGCGATAAACTCTCGAGTCGTTGGGGAGAAAGTGTATAGTTGAGCAATGGCAAGGCAGATATTTAAGAGAGCAGTGGCAAAATCTCAATCGAAAACCCATGCAACACGTTGAGCTCGATTATACCTAGGTAACCTACCTATCCTTTTCTGGACTGAGCGTGTGAAGCAGGTGCATGATACCCTTTCTATCAAGCCAGAGACCAACCACTGTAGATGAAGGGAAACCACTCTCTGTAAGTTCGTATATTGCTGATGGCTTCGACGCCAACAGCTCCCTTCTTCAGACAAACCGAGGTTTAGTTATAGTCACGATGAGCAAGTGTCTCTCGCTCAATTTGACAAGATGATTGCCGAACCTTCAACTTTGTTGGCTAGCTGGCGAGCAAAGCCATAAGCTGAAAATCTGCCAGAGGCTGGCAAGGTGGGCTGCTCCCAAAGATATGCCCATCCCCACAATGCAAGCCGGCGTACCAGTACCAAGGGAAGGAACAAGGGCGGTGTTTGAAACTTCAATAGCGTTTGTCTTGTTTAGGAGCGACTTTACCTGAACATTTAGTAGCGTGCTGCAACATTCGAATGATGATTGACCGACGTGATCATTTATCCCTCTTGTTAAGAGAGGATCTTATATGACCATCACTTCTCCTTAGTGATAATGTCTGGACAAAATAGCCAGGTCCACAATATACTTAGCGGAGCAATAGCTACCTGGGTCCTCCAGGAAACGTTTTGACTGGCTTGGCAACGGTCCTGTCCCTCAGGTCCTCTCCATTATTCGCGTAACGCTGTTTCGAAAATGTCACACAATGGCCCCATATCCAATGTCTTACAATATGAGGTCGGAGACAGATGTGGAGTATCTTCTCCCTCGCCCGTTTGTCTGTATCTCTCTACCAGGAGGGATGGGCTTCAAGCTCTGAAGGATGACTAGAAATGACAGGCCATATGAGAGAAGATGACCCTGAAGCGAATTGCTGAGCGACTGCAGGCTTCTGGCGTTGTTAGGCCTTTGAGCCCGTGAGACGGATCACGGGGATACTTGCCACTGCGCCCTTGTCGCAACATATAGTTTTTTCCTGGATTAGGCAATCACCAACGTGTTGCTCCACCGATGAGTCGGCACAGGGCAAGTTTTAGAGAGTCCATGTGGCCAGGGCGTTTGAGACATGGTGATAAGGTGCTTGTCTGTAAATTTCGAGGAACAGCGGTTCGCTTACGAATAAGGATTCGTTACTCAAAGTTGGATTCTTTTCGTGTGGCGGTCACTATTTGCATTGGTGTGATGGCAATGTATGATTGCACTGATGTTGTGACTGGTATACCTTTTCATCGTCACAAATCGAAGCGATAAACGCAAGAGTGCCTGCTCTCAAGCGGAACGCTCAAGCGGCACCACTAATTTCTATTTCACCATCGTAGCCTTGCGTTCATGTTATGGTTGTATGCCGGTCAGCTAGGGCCAAGGTATGCTTGTCGGTAAGATCTGGGCGATGCTACCCTAAAGCCAGTAGGAAGTGCGCTATCAATATGTCGCACGGGCTGGTTTTAAACCCTGGTTACACCGAGGGATAGGTTCGACGTCACTAATCTGCCTCCTGGAATTGGAAGTTGACCTGGCCTTGCGATGCACCATTACGTTCCAATGCTTGGACTTCAACAATGATAGTGTCATCGGACGGCACAGAACTGATTGTCCGATGCTGCCCCAGCATTGTCTTCCACGAGCAAATGACTCGTACTGACACGGTATGCGGAAGCCGTTAATTTGGGTACCGACGGCCGCAAGTCTGCACATGGAAAAACAACATGGGATTCAAGATTCCAATGGAGCTAGCCACGTGAGAACATCGCATGCCAGGTCCTCGCTGTGGATGCAATGGTGAATCAATTTCTCGCTAGGGTTATTGAAAATGTTCCTCTTTGCCAGTTAGTCTAGAATAAGCCATCGTATCGAACATCTGCGCTTTAACGACATTTCCTGATGGGGAGTATCATCCAGGGGGGAGACTGATGGCCTGGATCGTGGAAGGAGCTGTGCAATAATCTCGCTTGGCTGTGAGACAGATGCTGTAGGTTCGGAATATCATGACAAAGTCGTTAGATGGTGTACCATGATCATAGGCATGGATAGTATTATTGTTTCCCAATCATTGTCTTTCGGAGCCAGCTACCTGATCTACCCTAGCAAGCTCCATTGAGAGCAGCCAGGGTCCCCTGTCGAAGATCCACAGGTGGATCAGCTTTCTAGGCGAGGGTTGGGTAACCGCGAAAAGCACTTTACTCTGGAGTAGGCAATCCTTGGATCCATCAGCACCAGGGGAGCAGAGGACGAGTATGGCAGACACCATTGCGTACAATACCGCACAGACCACAGTAAAGGCTCATGAATAGTACTTATAGCATCCGGTGTTAATCATGAATGTGGGTGAGCCAATCACCGAAAATCGATGGACGGGAGATGTCTCCTCCGAGTTTGGACCATGTCCAGGAGTTGGTGTGTATAGGAAGACGATGGCTTGGAAAGAATGCAACGCTAACAGATGGACGGAACCCCTTTGAGACACATAGTCGAGCCTGACGACCCAGGCGGTTCTCTTCTCGCGTGTTAGAGCAAGACATCAAGAAAGAGACAGACACCATAATTTCAGTATACTCGCGAGGATTCCAGACCAAAGTAGATGAAACGAGACGATAGCTTTCTCTTACATAGTACCAAGAAAAGTGGACTCAGTCCCTTGCGACGGGATGATCCACCGGGAGAGGCGGCGGAGGTGCACATCACCCAACTAAGGAGTAAAGCAAGCAGCAGAAAAATCACACAATTACTTTGGACTCATCTCTGTTCATTGTTCAGAGGAGAGAGAGAGAGAGAGGGAGAGAGAGGAGTAATGTTGGATTATTCTTGTTTTTGTTTACGAGTATTCTGTGCTAGGAAGACAAAGGACCAAAGGTTCCAACAAAGTATAACGACGGTGCCAACACTTACGTACCTTAGTCGTGGAATTGAGGTCTAACTACTCCTGAGTGTATAATCGATCGACACTACCTGCAGGCTCTTGGTCCGTTCCCAAGGGTCTCCATCCACACAGCCAGCACTGTCAATGCGACACGGTTTTGCACAGATCGTCGCAGCCTACGATTGATTCCTGCCGCCGGCGCATAGCTATAGCCCAGCCAAAATGCCTGAACCATTTGATCCACTGCACAACCTGCCGACAACCCATTCTATTTACATGGTACATCAAGTTGTCTGGGAGCTGCAAGTCGGCGCCCGGTAAACGTCTGTTGTTTCATCTGCTTGTTCGACAAGTACTCCATGTCGACACCTGTAACAACAGCGATGAAGGGTGGTGATGACGACGCTGCGATTGCTACAAGGTGGTGATTACAATTGTCCTGGCGTTTCAAATGGTTTCGATCTTGTGGAGTACAGTAGCAAGAGAGCTTAGGAACTCGCTTCTATCGTTTACCGTCCGCGTCCAATTGCCCAAGCTGAAAAGGCATGCAATGGCGAGTAGCTGGAATAGCGAAAAAGTGCTTCGATGAACTACTAAGCTGTGGCGTGGTATGGTCTTCCGCATCCAGTGCTCTCGACCAGTCAGGCTCAGTCTGTCGATGATATATTACTGTACTTTCCTATCTGAATTGTTCAATTGAGGTTTCCTCACGCTCCTGTGGCTCCCTCACATAAAACCCAGATGACCTCGGTTGTCCGGTTGTCCAGCCTCATTCACACAGGCGGCGGTAATGATGCGGTAAAACATGCTCCTGTTGCTGCAAGAACCGGTAGATCGCGATGTGTTCTTTGGGTGATTCCTGATTCTGGGTTTGGCCGATGTGGCCCTGCCTTGAAGGACAGAGTTCTTGGTCACATTGGTCGGATCTATCACTATCAACATGCAACCCAATGCACCAATGTAAGTTGTACTCTGTAGACAACGGCAGATTTCTCGTCCAATCCATAAAGACAAAGCAATGTATGCTGTCATAACTACATAACTGGTGCAGCCTGAATTGCACAAGGAACATCCCTGATCAACAGCGTGATTGCCCTGATCGCCGACATGGCAGCCCATTGATGCGGCAAGCTTGCATGATGTGAACGGATCGTCACTGCCTCGCCTCGCTTACGGAGATCAGATATCACATGGCGACCTGCAGCAAATCATGGACAATACAATTGGATCATCTAAGGGCACGAGGAACCATGTGGCTTTCATTTCCTTCTTTCGCCACGCATCGGTAAGCTAACAGAGTACAGAGACCTCTTCCTCTTCCACCTATCATAAATCCAATCCAATCCAATCCTATCAAGCGTAGCATCACGACGTCGATGCTGAAGCCTGGTCCGGTGGGACGGGGCGGATGTGTAAGCTGGATCCGGAAAATCTTGCTCTTCGGCTTTGATGCCAAACCTCGCTTATCAAGTGACGGCGCCAACAAGAGCAAGCAGTACCGTACGCTCTAGTATTCCATTCCATTGGAAAGATTGTTTACTTGCACCATCGACCATATCCAGGAACGGTTGCCGGGCGGGGTGGCCAGCATACAGAGTACTATGGTACAGTAAAACGGCCGATGTCTAGTTCTATCGGCGAACCTCTGGATCGGAATAATCTAAACAGGATAGATGTCCAACTACCGTGACCTTGGAAAGGTGTCTGACGAACATCAAGCCTTAAACTCCACAGCAAGTAAGAAAAAGTTTCCGATGTAAGGGATGATGGGATGCAGACGGGTCGGGCAACGTGGTTGCTAAACGAATAAATGACATAGAAGATCCAGCTAGTCTGCGATAGACAATGTGTTGACTTCGTTGATGACCAAACATGAGATAGATCAAGGCAATGAATGCATGGACCAAGGTGAGTGCGCATATCATGCACGCCTGAACCAGACTGCGGCATGGGTCACGCTTGACCAGGGGAATGAAGCCCAGCCCATGTACTTCACTGCATTCACCAAAACAATGCGATCAGTCATGTTTTTGGCATGCCCCCAGCAGCATGATGATTGTGTCATCGAGGGGGTCGGGTTCAATATCCTATAGTCCTTGTGGTGACCGAGCATGAATGATGATGGATCCGCTATGCTACAGTACAATGAAATGCTACGGGTTGCATGGCACAACGCCTTTCTTGCTGCAAGGATGAGAGGTTAAAATCCATCCGCAGCAAGACAATTGGACGCTTTCTCGCCATAGCCATGGTCAATACGGGATAGATATAGCTATATTAGAAGGTTCTGCAGGAATGCAATGCAATGGGTCGACATATCTCTCGGTTCCAGCATCCGGTCAACCTCATATCACATTAATATTACTGTTTCGTGTTTGTGACGGTGGCTCGTGAATGCCATCGACTACCCAGTATCTCAACCTGCAATTGGGATTGCCACTCAATCACCAATGCAGGGAAACGGGCACAACAATTTTGACCACTTTTGACTACCTTTGCAGTAGTGGAATGTGCACGCCGTGGATGGAGTACGCAAGTCAATCCTTTCAACGGGCGCCGATCATTAACGAGGATGCAAATCAACAACCAAAAAGGGTATTATCACTCCCAATTATACATACCACAGTACGTATATGCAAATGAAACTGCAAGATATGTTATAGCAAGCTAAGGAACTCTGGGGATTGGAGGGTAGTTCCCTCCTAGGTCAGATCATGGTGGTTGTTGGCTTACCGAACAACCTCGTTTTTCAGCATCAGCATCAGCACACGAAAGAAAGGCAGACATTTACCCAGTGTCTCATCATCTTTCTCCTCCCCTCCTGAATCTGTGCCGCTGTGGATGTTAGCTTGGCCATTGGCTTCCTGGCTACCAGAAACGAGTGATGCCTCCTAAGTCCATCGCACTAACTCAATCTGTGCGGTTAGATGGGCCCCCAGAGCCACAACAAAATCGTCGAATGTTCTTAACCCGAAGGAGACTGATCCTCCGAAGGAAGATGATCGCCTAACCCCTGCAACACCGTTGAGACGGCTTGTCGAGAGATCAACTGGTCTCCGCGTCTCCATCGTGGTCTTCCCTGCCCTTCCCTTGCTCATCACCCATGATCAGCAACCTTCGGCTAGTCGTTGACGTTGAGGCTAAAAGCGCAGATGGCGCCGGGAACAGACACCTCCATGCTGTCTGTGGCTCTAAACTGGGCTCCATCCAAGTGACATTCTATACTCTCACAGTACTCTGGTATTGCTTTGCTTTGCCCATGCCAACACCAACACACGCCAGAGCGCTCCGCACATGCGCCTCGATTTGGACCCATTGCTTCTGTGTCATTAAGGCCCGGCCGGCTCTCCACCTTCTCAGTCATGTCCGAGGCCATGTGGAGTGATAGTTTGGCTGTCATTTACTTCTGCTCGTATCTATGGGCTATTCCATAGTCCACCGTAACACTACCTGTGTGTGGTATAAGCGCCTCCCAATTTGCTTGAAGAAGGATCCATCCTAAGCATAACCATACCGGTGGCATTCGCAATTCTTGTCACTTCCTCCACCAGACATCCCTGCACTGGTAGTTACAGTACCCATTTTCCATTTGCCGCAAGTCTCACTGGGCCTTGTAGCAGCAAAATAAACCCCTCCACTTGTTGACTCCTCTTAACCAGGCTTGTCAACGTGCTATGTAGGGATCGACAGCGTATCTAGCCGTCGCCGCCCATCGTGTGGGATAGTATCATCCCATCGATCTTTCGTCTACCTCGGCCGATTATTGTTTCCTTTCCTTTTTCATCCCTCCCTGTCAATATCAACTCAATGCGGCAGGATGGTCAAAGAGTAACGGTCAGATTCTTAATTGTCGAATTCACCTTTAAGTCGAAGGATCTCGCCATCTGTGGTACTCTTTCGAATCTTTTCAATTGTGTCGAGGAACAAAAAACATCAGAATAGACCGATCCAGGATGTTGTCAAATATGCTGGACAATAGACCTTCCGATTACCCTCGTTCGCAACCTCCAGTGTCACAGTCGGCCTGGAATGGTCAAACGAGAGCCCACCAGCCACAGACTGGACCGGCCTCTACTCTTGCATCTAACCCATATTCAAGCCAAAGTCGTCTCTCTCATAGCAGACCTTCCCAAAGGCTCCCATCGCCACCAGATAGCATGGAAGAAGTCAGGGAAGCACAGAAATGCTCGCTACCGGGTATCAGCAATCTATTGACTGACCTCCACAGGGATGAAAGTATGTTCCTCTGACATTCTTTGACGAAGGTTGAAGCTTACAATCCCCAGATCCAGGGCGATCGAACCGGGACTCTCCAATTCGAAAAGCCTCTATCGAATCTTTGAGTCACCAACAGGACCCGAACTCAAGATACCGTTACCCTCCAACCCCTCCTCTCAGACCAGAATCTGGTTTGATGACAGAAAATTCGTCCCCTCAGTCTCAGCCATCTCATCAATCTTCATTTTCGGCTCCTTCTACACACTATCACTATGTATCATCCTCGTTCAACAACCTAGAGCCTTACGCTCAACGGCAAATGACCTACCCGCCCATAACTCACAAGCGACCGTCCGTTACATCCCAAGGTTATTCGCCTTACAGCTCCTCGTCTGTCCACGGCTCCCCAACAGCTTCGACGGGATCCTATCAGATGTCACCAGTAGAGGCTCCCTCGCCTTCATCCTCTCTCCTGTACCAAAGATCACTCCCAACGAACTTCCCACCGCCTTTACCTCCACAGCCACTTCATATGTTGTCTTCATATCCTAATCTTCCTCCTTGGCAACAGCATTCTCACCACCATCATTTTCCCCCTTCATCTATTGCGCCGTATCCCCAATCACCAGATCGTTACATTTGCCCACAATGCAACAAAGCCTTTTCGCGACCATCTTCGTTGAAGATCCATTCGCATTCCCACACCGGAGAGAAACCTTTCAAATGTGGACATCCAAACTGTGGAAAAGCATTCAGCGTTAGGAGTAACATGAAGCGACATGAGAAGGGATGCCATGGCGATGGATCTGGACCCAATCCAATGATGGAACGACTGCTTTAGTGCGCTTGTGACTCAACCACAAGAGGTTCTACGAGAGATATACGGCACAATTATCCCTCAATCACTATTTGTGCGAGTTGCTTTTGATAGCAGAGTTTGCTCCTCGATGAAAGCGTGTATGACGAAATGTTACGACCAACTGGAGAGCCTGTCCACCGCTGGTACTAATTCAACTATGAATCAAAAGAACCGCGACAAAGGCACATGGGACAAAGGTTGAGGCTGGCGAGTGTAACCGCACCTCCAACATAGTTCTTTCATTTCTGTTGATGATTCGCTGTTCTTCTGGGTTCGGCCCATTTGGATTGAGCTGGATTATTTGGAAAGAGCGGCCATTGTTCAAACATCACATCTGCAGTTTCTGCATATTCTTCGGCGTTCATCAAATGGATTGGTTTTCCTGTGATGGGGAATGGGACTTGGGATGTCTATAACTTCGGTTCTGTCAATCCCTTTTTATGATGTACCAACTAGCGATATTTCTTTTCATTTGGGATGGCGGTGACGGGACATGCTCTGTCTCACGTGTATATTATATGCATTCTTCTGATTTCACGGGTAATGAAAAGGATGAACCTTTACCGTGACTTCAATACTACAACATCCATTACTCAAGAGATCTTTTGACCTGGCCTTTGCAAACAACGCGCCGAATTGTGAGAATTTGAGGTAGCCCGTCCCGGCAATCTAGGGACTTCGTGTATGGAAAATCGCCAAAAGCCTTACATCGAACTGGAGCAGCGTTCGGGATATTCATCTTGCAGCAAAACCACGGGAACTAGGTGAATGCGAAGATGGGCTTTCGTCAAAGACCAATTAATGCCAGGAGGAACCGAAACCACGGCAGAGCAGTGTAGATGCAGCAGTCGTTGAGTTGGATTGGCCCTCGTGGGCCGCCTCGGCTCTCTAGAGGTAAACTACCGATTAGGATCTTCATAATATATGCCACGGCCAAGTTAAACACCGGAAATTTCCTTTGGTACTCAGTGTATGTATGACCCAGCATGGCCCAGCGGAAGAGGATACCATGCTTCGCAGGATTGGATAGCCGTCTCGTCTAAAGTCTGATTGGATCGTTATCTCGTTGGATGGCCAAGACCAACAACAGGGTTCGTGAAATCTTGCCCTTGGTTGCCGACCCTGGGTTCTCTCTACTCTGTTAAGCGACCGATCTATGAGCACATTCGAAAGCAAGTGGAAAATCAACAGTCGATCTTATGTTCAAGGAAGTCTCACGAATTCTATTATATTGAATTTTTATAGGCAGGCATTTCGACTTGCTAGTCGAACCGGAGAACTTCCGGATTGGGCATTGAATGTTGGTCCCATCAAATACAAGCGTAGATCATACTGACGACTGCAAGAGAGCGACTTTCTAGCCTCCGCGTACTATTGGACAGTGGTGGAACTGTTTCCAAGTTATCCTGAGGCTGGAGCAATCGACCCTGTAACGCTGACGCGGAATCATAACTCTCCTACTATGGTATCCAAATGGCCAAGTGTAGATCGCGTTTTGAAACTTGCTGACCTTCTACAAGCTGCAAGTCGGCGTGGTGATCTTCTCAGATCTATAATCTCCCAACCGCCTGAAAGGCTGTCGAGTGGAGGGGAACCGGCTAAGATTAGCTTGGATTGATGGCCCGTGATGGCCCGCGCTGGCCCTGGATCGACATTTACTGAGGTATTTTGGGGTCGGCCTGCAAGAACAGACGTCCATTTACTGTACAGAAGAAGAACAACGGGAGGGACGCACAAAGATGAAACCCAATGCTGAGTCTGCTTGATCCCACGAGCAATTGACAACTCTGCTTTCGACTGGCATTGACCTTATAATATCAGAGAATCCGATATCTGCATCCGAAACACTGACACGCCGGGGAGACAAATGATCGTCCCGGCAAACAACCATAGCGCAGACCTGACGGAAACTCCCAACAAGCGTCACTTATAGTGTCTTTGGCATAACTTGTACTCTTGACCACAAGTCGAAAAGATCGACGCAGTATATCCTTATCAGGAAGGTCGGCTTTTTCACGCAACGGGCTTGTTGATGCGACTTGTTTCATACCGTTTGAAACTCTTTCGGATCCTCTCATGATGTATTACCCGAGGTAATATCTGAATCATGTACTATGCTTGGACGGTGGCACGATCATGGCTTGCTTATCGCAGTGAGATAAGATGCAACCGTTGGTACACGGACGATTTAATCACCACTCTCTGTTCAAACAGCTCGAGCAACCGACGACGTGAAGATATGCATCTGAGGATCGACAGAGATACAAATAGCAAGCATCGGCAACTTACGCTAATTAGTAAACGGCAGATTTGTGAGAAATCGATCGTCATTGCAATAATGGCGCATGATGCTGTTTGAGTTTTGCTGCCCAAAGAGACGACGTTTCATTCTGTAATATCCATCCTCCGATTTCCTGTGTTGACAGTCAATCAAAAACACCGAATCTCCATCTGATACACTGTTCTACAAGGGATTTTTGGCCTTTACCGCTACTCGTCCCCTGAGTAGCATGCTCCTTTCTATCACTTTTATAACCCCCTTCTCATACTTCGAGTCCAGAAGAAGAAGAAGAAGAAGAAGAAGAAGCTCTCGTCAATCGACCGTCTTTCATTAACATCAATCTCATCCATGACTCTCGGTCCCTAATAATTACCCCCTCCTTCTTCACAGACTACGTTTTGGGGTACAGAAATATCCGTCGTGCCTCACATTCGATCTAGACTTTCTCCCTTCGTCGGTTATTCATATATTGTTCTCGTCCTGCCTTTTCTACATTATGTCGAGCAAGGAAGAGCACAGGAAACGAAATCAAATGAAACAGGTGTGTACAACAAGCTTTTCGTCCATTGAAAGTCGAAGATCTGGGGGAGAATCCTTGCGAGATCCTAGGTAAGCAGGTAGGCAGGTAGGTAGATATGTGTATAATGGTTCTAGCTCTGCACTCCAGCATTCGCTCTTCTACCCAAACAGAGTATCATCACTTGAAGCTATAACGTTATTTGCTTTGCATGATTGTATTTTCTGTGCTTCTCAAACCCACCTGCTTTGATATCCTTACTTGTTAATTTCCTTTTATTCCTCTCGACTATCAATAATGTAGATTCCTTCATACCACATCATACCAAACCAAAGCATAGTTCATCCTCATCCTTCCAACGAGTCCAAGTCCCAAGTCTAAGCATCATCTTGATACCATATCTGCCTACCTACCTACCTACCTAGTAGCTAGCTAGCTACTTGGCCGTCATCAAGTCTAGATATCTATTAACTCGTTTCTTGGGAGATATAGAGTAGAGGGAGAGACTGGTGGTCGGGAATGTGATTGGTATTGGTGCTAGGTGAGATGGGCAGAAGGAAGGAGGAAGGAGGAGGAGGGGAAGAAGGAGAAAATGGTCCTATTTTAGCAGGTAGCAATCTTACTGTTTGGTCCGAGAGGGGAACTAGGAGATTAGGGGATGGTCATGTAAGGTTTTGACGTGCGGATGGATCAATGAGAAGAAGAGGTGTGAGGGAAAGAGAGAGGGGAGAATGGAAGAGAGGAAGAAAGATTGGTGTTCTTCGTGGGTTTGGGAAGGGGAGAGATGTCGATGTGACTGATCGCTTCAATTGAAATGACATAGGGATTATGTGTGTAAAGTAAGTAAGGTAGGTATTTCCGAAACGAAACAAAATGATGGTAGGGATTGTATAGGTAGTTACGTTCAGAATACGTTGCATTGCATTCGTTTAGTTTGCTTCAATGTTGAGATCTTGCTTGTCGTGATGTTGTTTGTAGATAGGGACTTACGGTAGTATCTATAATCGAAAATGGATAAGACTATTTACAAGATGGATGTGTTTTGTCTTTATAAGAAAACACTGCTCCTAAGGAGTTTGGATGCTCTGATGTGTTTTCCTTTACGGCCAGAATTGGGTCCATCTTAGGAAAGGACTAGCTCATGCGAGGTTTTTACTTTTCATGAAAAATGATTCCCGGGAAAGGCAGGACCAGTGGCAAATGCACCGCCTAGACCGTTTGCAAGGCTATTTGCAAGGGAGTTTGCTAACGCAGACATTGTGTTAGTTATTCATACGAGCTCGAAGTCAAATGGTTGTGTTGACATACCGGTGAATCGAGGATTTGTCAAGTCTGATGTTCCTACACTTGTACCTGGCGCACTGCCGACTTTCATTCCAGCGCTGATACCATATGAAGAAGCATTTTGATTCTGACGATGGTTGCTGTAGCTAGGGTTGGATCTTCTTCCAGTCCCAGTCCCTGGGGGTTGGAAATGAGCTGTTGACTGTGGGATATGGGATCGATTGGCGGCTGTTCGAAGAGAACCAGGTAGTTGACTTCGATGCTGTGGCGTTGAGATTATGCCAGTGTCTGCCGCTGTTAGGAATTGGATTTGCAAGGGTGGAAGCACGTACTTGAGTGTTTCCCATGTACTGGCCTTTGAGGTGGTGGCATCGTTCCGAAATCGGTACTGTGTACGCTTCCACTACCACTGGCTGTTCGATAATGACGTTCCGCATGACCGAGGTCATTGGCTTGCCCATTTTGTGTGGGATACGAGAAAGAGGTATTTGGTGTATATTTAATACCCCCCGCATCATCCATTGGAGCATTAACGTTGTATGTCACTGGTCGTGATTGCGCAATCATGTCGGCGGATTGAAGAGCTGCTGCTGGAATGCCCGACATCCGTACTTTGTTCTTGAGATTCTCATACATCTTTTGTGTTTGCGCATGTCGGCTTGCCTTGGCCTGGAACTGTTTTACTAGGTCATTCCTTTCCTCTTGGAGTGTCTTCGTTCCAAATTGAAGCTCTAATATGACACTATCAGCGACGAGTGCAGCAGGCTGGACTGGAGCGCGCACCTTCTATCTTCTTTTGACAGTTTTCGATCTCGGCATTTGCGTCTTTGACAATTCTGTCCATCTGTGAGTTCAGCAAACTGTACTTTTCTGTTAAGTTTTTCCCAAGGAATTGCTGATAAAAGCTGGAACAACGTTAGTCTTTTGAGGAGACGGACATGAAACGACCAACGGATCTGCAAGCATACATTTCTTGAGTTGTCTGATATGTCCAAAAGGCCAATGCTCTGCCCGCACACTCCATTATCGTATTCGGGTCCAAGCCACTGAGGACGCTCGTCTTGTAGTCCTCAGTGGGAGTCAAGACGGTATTGACTGCATCATCTGGATTCGACAGGGATTCTTTACATGCTGGGCAATGGCGATCCTGCAAATTGGCAGATGCGAGTTTGAGAGTATTGGCGCAATCGATGCAAAATATGTGACTGAAAAGCTTAGAGTAATCCATGGTAACCGGTGCCCGGAGGTACATACGAGCATGTGGTCACAACAGCCCTTTCTGTCAATGGTTTCCTGCATTTGAGGGTGTTGCAGCGCAAATTGAAGTCCATTTGTTCCGGCGCACGATAGTGATGAACAAAAGAAGAGTATAATGAAAAGTGAGAGACTCGCACGGAGAGATGTTATAGAAGATTGTAGACGTAAAAGAAAGCATTCGAAACAAGTGACGATGGTGTAGACCGTCATAATGCAGGAATGGTCGGGAGGTCTCGAAATTAGTTAGACTGCGTTCTGTTGACCTCGTCAAATATTGGCTTGACTCTTGAATCTTTAACATGTATCTTGAGTTCCTGTGTCTGGCTAGGGTCATCAATGGTATAAGAACTTCCGAAATCAAGATTACAATGTACACTCCTGTTTGTTCATGAGAAGAATAATGCGTTGCCGCCAGCATCTCTTCTGATCTTGGACATCCTTTCTAAAAACTCTTCCCCAGGCTCGTATTCCCTCCACATACTCGCTGGAAAGATATGCTTGTTCCGTTCATACCATCTTCGGTCTACCACCTTAGTGAACGTTCGATCTGCATCTTTTCCTTCTAATGCATCCTGGCCCGGTATCCTCAGTATAGACTCGGAGTTTTCTTTTGATGCCGTGTTTGCATATTCGAAAAGGAGACCGCCCCCTGGATTGGGCACTTTGTTCGCAATGAAATAGTAGAATTCGTAATGCTTGGTTCAATTAGCCTCACCGAATTGTCACGGAATGGTTTGCTTACATGAGGGACGATCACCTCTCCTCTGACACAAATAAGATCATCAACACTAATGCGTGCCCATTCCTTTCGGTTCTCGTTCTTTGTCCTCGAACCCCCTCCTCCTGTGCCCGCCGTCGTTCCACTACCACTTCCCGCAGCTCCCGTATCGGCACCGACTTTGCGAGCGCGTTCAAGGAAAAGCCATACATGTTCTCCCTTCTTGATCTTAACCATCCCACCTGGGATATTGGTACCATCATAGAACACAAATGGGATCAATATTTCCGTATTTTTGATCGCCTCCTGCATGGCCAAGAACTCCTTGCGCAGTGCATCTCGTTGTAGAGCCTCTGCATGTAAAGATGCTTTTGTAATGGCTTTTGGCGCGGGGATAGAAGAGGTTGGATTAGGCGTGAGTCGACGTGGTACAGGTGAAGTTGTCTGCTCCCTTGACTCCGGCTGGGGCGTTTGACTGGTTGAACCCTTAGGGGTTATCGTTGCACTCTTGCCAATTGGTACTTGTTCTTCCTCTTCGTCGTCACCGAAAGACAAGACGCTCTTCACGATCTTCTTCTTCTTTTTCTTGGGTGGCTGCCTGGCCAAGTCGCGTGTTGAAGTAGCACTATACTTTGTAAATTAGCTCCGTTCACGCAGACTTAGTTACATGAGCTCACCCGTCCCCTTCGTCTGCTGGCGTTGCTGTGCCAGATCCACTTGATTTGAATCTGCCAGAAGTTGCATCCTGAGCTTCCTTTATCTTTTGCTCAAGGACATCGGCGCGGCGTTTTCGAAAGTCATCTAGATGGACAAGACCAACAGTTTGCGTTTTGAGTAGATCTTCAGCTGTCGCCGCTTGGCTTGTGAACTGTCGCGGCGTCCCGTTTCGGCTTGGAGGATCAGACATCATGTAAATTAGTAGTGGCGCATACTATCGAGTGTGGTCACAAATGTTTACGATATGAAGAAGTATCGTGTGGAGAAAAGGCTATGTCATTTGGTGATCAAGAACGTAGTCGGCAAACTTTAAAGCCAAGGTCCAATGCTTCGTACATATCACCACTGAATGAGAAAGGGATGTTGACGCAAAGTACGTTTTGGGATATATAATTGAAGATATTTTAATAACCATTAAGATTGATCATGACTCTGAGAAGTTCGCATTCTCATTCTGTGTTTTACCGTCCTGAACTCCGCCCTGAGGTCATGAGAACCTACCACCTCCCTCTTTGTCCCCTGCTTCTAAAGCCTTGACCGCCGCCTTGTTGATTGAATCCACTGCCTCCACCACCATATCCGCCTTGTGGTTGCTGCGCTGGTTGGCCACCAAAGCCGCCGTCCTGACCCCCAAATCCGCCATTACCAGGTCCACCACCCATCATCATTTGCATGAATTGATTAGGATCCATTGATGCGGGATTCATCCCTTGCGCCATCATCCCGGCGAACATTTGTTGCATCTCAGCTTCACTAGGCATGCCCGGCATTTGCGGCATCCCGGCAGGTGCGCTTGGAGCTGAAGGAGCCATCCCTGGAAGACCGCCAGAACCGATACCCTCAACAAAAGCCTTCATGCTTTCAGCTTGGTTTTTGATTTCTGTAATCTCTTTCGGCATCTGCTGTGTCTTGAGACAATACGAAGCCCACGTGAACTCGTCGAATCCATAATTGAAGTAATCTGTGATATCCGACCCAGGCTTTCGCCACGGTTTGGTAGACTCGGATGGAAAATCTGTGTCAAAATCGGTAGATAAGATAGGTTTCCCTGTCAAAGGGTGAACGGGATTCGCATTGGGGTCAACTGTAGAGGTATGTCTCGCCGGATAATCCGTGCCTGGGCGATCCGGGGTACCTGGTTGTCTGTCTCCAGAAGCTTCCTGTTTGACATTTGAGAGAGGCGTCGCGGTCCTTGCACGGATGTCGGTGGGTTGCGCCAGCTGCGGTGGTATGCTGCTGGAAACCTGCCGCTTCACCTGTCTGCAACGGGTGTTAAATTTGTTAAGTGCATGCTAGACGACCAGATCTTACGGTGCTTCCGGCCGCGACTCTATTTTCGCATCTGTTATGAAATTGATATCATCCTAAATTGTGATTAGTTGTAAGTCATCAAGCTAGGAGGCCGCCGTACATCGCTCTCTTCAGCGCCCTCATCCTCTTCCTCTCCTTCCTCGAGTTCCATTTTCACTTCTCCATTTGCCGCCGGTTCACTACCAGGGTTAATATCTGCAGGATCATAAAGATCATCATCTTCTTCTCCCTCCATGTTGAGGGACGATGTAGGGGATATTGGCTAGACTTGGTGAATGCTTTCGAATGTTTATGCAACGGCTCTTAAGGGCTCAACGTATTGGTTCGGAAAACTTTCCTCTTTGAAAGCTCCGTGGTGGCCGACACAATGACGCGGTTTGAAGTTGATGATATATCACTGGATGAGGCATCAATATGATTGACTTCAGACTCCGGTCATTGTGCGCCGAGAATCTACAAGCTATGACTCTATTGTATGTCTTTTTTACATGGACCAAAAAGGTGTTATTATAAATTAGATTTTACTTCGTCCTTTGTTGGATGGCTAAGCTGATAGTCTTGGGAATGCCATCGCTGACTGCTTACTTATCATATTGTTTCGGTGGTGGGGTCCAAACCCAGTGGACCTTTTCCCTTCCTTCATAGAAAGTATCTTCATTCTCTTCTCTAGGATACACGTCGTGACGACTTCGGGGGCCGTATTACTAGATTGCTGCATTTTCGGTGGGCAAGTTTTCATTTCAAAGAAGAGCATGGCTGCAGACCTGCCTCAGGATGAAGAAGAATCAGAACCCTTCCTTCCCGGAGATTCCGGCGTTCAAGAAGAAATTCGAAGGCAGGTTCCTTCCGATAGATTACGTTGGAGGGTGATTTTCACGGCTTTGGCTCTCATCTTGTTCTCCGAGATCGCAATTTTCATGCACAATGCCCCATTTGTTCGGATTTTTGAAGATATCACATGTCGAAGATGGTACGCGAAGAACGAGCCAGACAATATCCCTTCTGATGGTCGCATTCCTGAGGAGCAATGCAAGAATGAAGCCATCCAGTCCGAAGTTGCCATCATCAGAGGCTTTGAGGAGCTGTTTGACGGACTCGTTGGTATGAATGGTTCCAATTCCGGTGAATGAGTTCGCTGACACGAGCTTTAGGGCTGGCTTGCGCAATTCCATATGGCAACCTGGCCGATAAAATCGGGAGGAAACCTGTATTCATCTTGTCCATACCCGCAGTATATCTATACTCCGCCTTTCTCATTACTATTATGTGGTTCGAGTTACCGTTACGTCTGATATGGATTTCAGCCTTGTTTTTCGCTTTAGGAGGTGGGCCACCAGTAATAATAGCCCTGGTATGGACGATTGTGGCAGATGTTGCAAACGAAGAACAAAGGTAATTTCGACTTGATACATATGTCGGCATCTGCTAACGTTGTGTCATAGATCAACTGCCTTTATGCAGATCGGGGTTGTTTCGATGGCTGCTGAATTTGTTGCCGGAGCGGTCTCCGGATATCTCACTTCTTATAATCCATGGCTAGCAATGTTTGTCTCGCTTGGGCTCTTATGCGCAAGCGTCTTGATAATCCTGCTGTTCCCTGAGACCAAAGGCCTCGCCATTCAAAAGGGCGCCAAAGAAAGGGAGTCTCATGAACTTGACGATCTCGGGGTAGACTCCGTTGACCGAAGTCGATATCCCATGTCGAGTAACCGCTTCGTACGTCGTACGCTGGCAAAGTTGAAGTCAATCCGCCAGGAATCCGGTTTTATTTTAGATGATTCCTCTGTTTTTGTTCTCTTATTGACTTTCTTCGTCTACAAGATTAGCCGGGGAGCCGGAGCCTTCTTCGTTCAGTATATTTCTAAACGCTATGGGTGGACGATTGCTCATGCCAATTATCTCACTTCGGTCAAGGCTTTTTTCAATATCTTCCTCTTCACTACAATATTACCCTACGTTGCTTCGTGGTTGGGTGAGAAGAAAGGTATCAAAGGCAACAGAAAGGAGTTCATCCTTGCAAAAGTCAGCATCATCTTGTTATTTATAGGGACTGTTGGCCAAGGCTTGGCACCGAACATAGTCCTGCTCATTACTTTCCTCATCACCCAGACCATGGGAGCTGGCTTTGCGTACCAGATTCGTGCTATAATCACGAGTTTGGTCCAGAGCCATCAGGTCGCACGGCTTTATGTGGGAATTACTATCTTGGAAACTGCTGGCCATCTCGCTGCCGGCCCCGTCTCGGCTGGAGTATTCAAATGGGGTCTGCAAATCGGTGGCCCTTGGGTTGGATTACCGTATCTCTTACTAGGATCAACGTTTTTACTGGCGGCGTTTGGTACGTGGTGGGTGTCATGGCAGAGACGGAAGGAATTTGCGATGTGATTGGATATGTGATCTTGACTTCTACTCAAAATAGGTGTACTATAGTATTTCTCCTGCATACTGTGAGTATCACTCGCACTCTATAGTACTTATAAACTCACTGCTAGTGCCTACTTTGGAATCGTTGATCTCGGGTAGCTCCTCAATTGGATCTATTATGTACTAATGCGTACATACATGCTCTGCAGGTAGGTAGACAACCCCGGCAGTTCTCGGATACGGTGACCGAAGCAGACCCAACCAACAGCCGATTTGTATCCCGAAAACTGTCATTGGGGGTTCTTTTCATCTCGGTTTGCGGGGGATTCGCATGTCGCCAAGCTAACAACCTACCAGATCGTTCCTTTTCAGCCACCAGCATTTGCAAGTGAACTTCTGAAGGTGGAGCCCCGGATCCGTCAATTGTTAATCATCTAAATGCGCCGAGGACATTGGCCCAAATGCAGATGCATTCGCCCGCAGACCGAGCCGACGGCCGCCGCCACCAGTTATACAGAGGAATTGTATGTTCAGACCTTACCATCGGGTGTACAACGGATATACTTTCTCGTCAGAAACGGCTGGTCATCTCGACCCATAGACGTTATATATAACCACAAAGGATGTCACACTTATCTCCAGGATTGGATTCCTTTCGTACTGCCTTCCTCCCTCTTCCTCTTTGTATCTCCGTCGTTCATTGCTCCGAGTGATACACTATCATCATGGCCCCTAAACCTACCGAAAACTATGACATCGTTATCGTTGGCGCTGGCCCCGTCGGACTGCTTCTTTCTGTCTGCCTCTCGAGATGGGGTTACAAAGTCAAACATATTGACAACAGACCAGTGCCTACTGCAACAGGACGAGCAGATGGTATACAGCCGCGATCGCTGGAAATTTTGAAAAACTTGGGTTTAAAACGCCATATTTTTGCCAACGACCCAGCCAGAGTTTACGAAGTTGCTTTTTGGGATCCTCAAGACGACGGCACCGGCATCCATCGGACAGGAACCTGGGCATCATGCCCAAAATTTATCGACGCTCGGTACCCTTTTACTGCCTTACTTCATCAGGGTCTTATTGAAAGAGTTTTCATCCAAGATTTGGAAAAGAGCGGAACTGTTCTCCAACGACCATGGACGATAACAGATTTTGTCAACGACGGAACAAATCCAACGTATCCTGTCAAAGTTGAACTCAAAAATCTTGATAGCAACGTTATCGAGACTGTCAGAGCCAAATACCTATTTAGTGGAGAGGGTGCACGCAGCTTTGTCAGAGAGAAGCTCGGCGTCAAAATGTCACATCTGGATCCAATCTCCCATGTGTGGGGTGTCATGGACGGTGTCGTGAGGACAAATTTCCCCGACATCAAGATGAAATGTACCATTCACTCTGATAGCGGCTCTATCATGGTCATTCCTCGTGAAAATAACATGGTCCGTCTTTATATCCAGATTGCATCTTCCGATGAACCCGATTTCGATCCTCGAAAAACAGCCACCGTTGAGGAAGTCCAAGAGGCCGCAATCCGTATCATGAAGCCATATCATCTAGAATGGGATCGTGTTGAGTGGTATTCTGTCTACCCCATTGGTCAGGGTATCGCAGATAAATACACCCTCGACCAGCGTGTTTTTATGGGCGGTGATTGCTGCCACACACACAGTCCCAAAGCCGGCCAAGGCATGAACACTGCCTTCCACGATGCCATCAACTTCGCATGGAAAATGCATCTTGTCGAGTCTGGTATGGCCAACCGATCCATTCTCGAATCCTATGAAACGGAACGTAAATATATCGCTGAAACTCTCTTGAATTTTGACAATAAATACGCCTCCCTTTTCTCTCAACGCAAGCCTTCCGCTTCCGAAGTCGGGTCCGCCAACCAACCTAACGTTCACAAGACGGACAATCAACCACAATCCAACGGCGACAGTGCTAACAAAGCCTCTGAGGAAGAAGAAAACCCTTTCATCAAGATGTTCAAAGCCAATTGTGAATTCACTTCGGGTTTTGGAGTCGCATACAAACCCAACATCTTCAACATCTCTCCCTCCCACCCCTGCGGCCAGAATCCGTTATTCATCACCTCTCCTGATGCGAAATCCATCCCCGGCCGTATCATGCACCCCGCCAACGTCACCCGCGTCACCGATGCCAACACAGTTCATCTCGAGAACGAAATCCCCTTCAACGGCAGTTTCCGCATATTCATTTTTGGCGGTCGTCACAGCTCCAGCACTCCATCCAAAGCCCTTCAAGACCTTGCCGAAGGCCTGGAATCCCCAACATCCTTCTACGGCAAATTCGCCCACCCCGTCCACCAAGGCGTCGACACCTACCACGAACCCCACAACCCTCATTCAGCATTTTTCACTCTCGCTCTCATACTCAACGCCCCTCGATCCCAGATCGAGATATCCTCCCTCCCCAGCATCTTCCGTGACTACGACCAGCACGTCTATGCAGACGATATCTGGGATCAACGTGTCCCCGAAGCCCGGGCCGCGGCGCACGCAAAAATGGGGTTCAATGAAGACGAGGGTGGCGTTTTGGTCTGTAGACCTGATGGCCACGTAGCCTGTGTGGTCAAACTGGCCGAAGGAAATGGTACGGTCGAGGCTTTGGATCAGTATTTCGATTGTTTCACCTCAGAGGTGAACCCAGAGAAGGCGGATACTGGGTTGGGGAAGGGAAGGTTATTGGCTCAACTTTAGGCAATCTGTTCAAGGACAGGACGGGTCCCCTTTTCTCCCCCTCTTTTTCACTTCATGTCTATGATACTTTTGACGGAGAGTGATCAGTATATATGTATTTATGTATGTATGCTTGTATATGAAGTTTGATAGTTAGAGGCTTTTCTCTATTTCTTCGCCTTGGAATTATATTGTCTCAGTATCTTTGGTCCACTTAATTTTCCCCTGCTCATATGACGCTTTGTGGACGGAAAGTTTGTAATTATGTTGTAGGGCACCGAACGGTTGCTCCTTGAAGAGGGAGTGACAAATGGACGCATAAGGAAAAAGTAAACCAATGTTTGTTAGGAGGGGAGAATTGAAGTATATTGATGGGCCTAAGCAACTGTTCAGAAAGGTACAATACAATTGGAAAAATACAATTGGAAAAAGGGGGATTTTCCAGATTCAACTCCGCCTGAAACCACTGAATGCTGTTTTAAAACTCTTTTTTGGAGGTATACATTCGTTCCTAACTCCTGAGCGCTTTGTGCTTGTATTACAAAGATTTTTGTACAAGTTTATTGTTTTGACTGTTGCGGTAGGCGGTCGCTTTCTAGGGTTGGGAGATCGATGGCGATGTTCGATGGCCTTCAATGTCTCATTTATTCGTTGATTTTGGCGAGGATCCTGAGAAATGTGTTAGTGATGTAAAGTAGGGTAGAGGAGAGTTCGAGAAACGTACTCTGAGTCTCGGAATAACGAGAATTCCTCCTCACCAACCTTCACAGGGCTACCACCATACTAGAAGAGGATCAGCATGTATTCAGGAAGGTCTCGGGATGTGTGAGCCCACCTGTGGTATCAAGACCTTGTCTCCAGCTGAGACACCCATTGGTATTCTCTTTCCATCCTTGTCCAAACCACCGGGACCGGTCGCGAGTACGGTCGCTTGGTTGATCTCCTTTACGCTGGATTCTGGGAGGAAGATACCGCTTGCGGTCTTTGTTTCTGGCTTGATTCTCTGGACCAGGACTCGGTCGAGGAGCGGGGCAAGGTTTTTGATGCTGCGAAGGGCCTGTAGAGAATTAGTACGTCGGTCCACAAAGTGGTTGCGCCAGCGCAATGTTGAAGGCCGGCTAGTCAATTGAGGTGTCGAGTGGTGCTTACCATGGTGACGTGGTTGACGTTTAAAGGCTGAAGAGGAGCTGCGAATGGTCTAGAGGTAAGAGTGATTGAAAAATTATAATAGCAGCTAAGTGGACGTTGTTTAGAAAAATGTTTGCCAAAGTCGGGGATGAAAGCTTTACAGTAGCTCGGATCTTCTTTGGTGATCTAAAAAGTTCTGCGATGCATTCAAAAAGTTTCGCCAAGACCGGGGGCCCGCTTAGCCTGGACACGAAAGTTCTGGCCCGCAAGCGAGGATTTGCTAATGTGTATCCATCCCCCTTTCTCTCATGGTCACGTATTTCAATTGACATCACTAGAACACATATCAAAAAGCAGGAGACCTAAGTAGTCATTATGTCCCATATACGCTCTCTGTTGTTGGAGCTTGGCCACCGCAATCCTACTCCGGCTTCGGGCAGAAGAGGATGCTGATGGATAAGATGGGGTGTTTTGATGAAGGCCTGGTGAGCAGTATCTTACCTAACCTACTGATGAGAGATGCACTTATGATTATTAAGAGTATATTATAGAACAATTTTCATGAGAAAAATGTGTGGAGCATGTTTCTTCTTTTGGAGGATCAGCGTCCTTGAGGGCAGACGTTTTCAATGGAATCTGATTTGCAAGCAAGGCAAGCAAGGCAGGTACGGCATCAGAATCAGCTCAAAAGCCCCCTGGTAAACCAAATTTTCTTCTCTTTCTTGCTCTCATATGAGGATTTTCATATTTGCCTCGTTCTTTGTCTTCAATGCCACTGAGGCGTTTTCCTGTTCATTCATCTCAGCCTCGAGAACGGGCCTGTCAAAATGACCATCACAAGTGTTCGTCGTCCTTCCAGGCTGGGTGCTTTTGATGAAGAAACATGCAGATTCTTTCTTCAGGAACTCGGAGAATGTATTGTTCCCTACTTTCCCTTCTTCTATGGTATCGAGCAAGTATACAAATGTCTTCTTGACCGGTATGGCGCCGACCACATTGCGGATGCAATGAGTGTGCTCCACGAATTATTAGAAGACGAATCACTTGCCGTAGGCATTGGCGATGAAGGCGACCCATGGCGCTCATGGCGTTATGATTGGCGGCACCGCAATGTAAGTCTATTGACGACATATGCCGTGGATTTTCTGGCTCACACGAGGGGAGGACAACCCACTTGATCCTTCAACTCCTCGAGTGGGAAATTACATCTTTCCACCGCCAACTCCCAAGCGAGTTCGTCTCGTCAAATCAGCGAATTTCATAGCGATGCAAAACCGACACCAAGGTGACAGACTTAATCGATTGTCTGCCACACGTGCCGGTCTATCCAAGTATCTGCCACCCAACTGCAATCCCAGTCCGCGGATGAATAGTCAAGCGCATCAGCTGCTTGAGAGGATTGCGAAGAAGAAGACATGGACGAGGGAAGAGTCGTTTGGCTCGCTTGTAGAAGACATATTCCAAAATCAAAATACCGCTAAAGATAGTACCACAACCATTCGGTTGCACAATGCAAAAGAATATGCGACTTGTTGTGCAGAGGAATCCAATTTCAGACCAGCTGTGCTTGGGAAGCAGAAAACAATCTCGCCGAAACCTCGGGAGGATATCGAGGCTTGGAATTCAAATCCTGCTCACGTTGTCTGCGAAGCGATGAGCACGGCGGCGCCTCAGGAGAACCAAAGTGACGGTGAACAGGATAAAAAATTCGAGCACGTCGACAGCCAAAACGGTCTAGTAGACTTAGACGATCCACTCCTTGTCTCGTTTGCAATGATATGTCCTCAAAAGGACGGACCATGCACGGGATCACGACTTCACGACGAGCCTGAGGATGTGCTAGCTTTAGGCGGAAGCGTCATTCAGCCTGTAGACTCTGCTTCTCGTCTGTTGGTTTCGCAGCCCAAGGCGGGTGAAGATATTGGTCAATCCTCAGACATATCAGGAGAAACAGACAAAGTTGGTGCTGAAGACTTCACAGCTGTTGACGCATGGCACCGAGTTGCTTCGGAAGAGAATGCCGCAAGCATCGAACGAACGACTCATAGAAAGAAGAACAGAGCATCATCGACGATAGTGTGGGAGAATAGACCAATCCAGGGTGAACATCGTCTAATAAGCTGTATAGGAGGTCTTATGGTGTCGCCGCGCGGTTTACTAAGTCTTCTCGGATGTAAAACGGATGATTGTATGACGTCTGGAAATCCTCTAGACAACGCTTCTTCAGAAATGTGTGTTTTTACTCATCTACCACTTTCGACTCATAGCAGTACATCTCTCGGCGCTATGGTCCACGCGCGTAAACAAACAAAACACGACTCTTCACTAATCACGAAACCCACATCCTTCCTCAGACCTCATGTCAACAATGATCTGCTACCAAGTAGTTCTAGATCTCAAGTAACAGTTCCAGCCTATGTTAAAATGCCGAACAGACAGAGTAGTTTGTCGGATACCAAATGGGACTGCTTCAACATGGATACACCGGCACACAACGAAGAAATACCTCCTCGAGTTTGTCTTTTGACTTCAGCTGTGGATGGCGCTTGTGACACAACTGATGAGGTCCTGCAGGACAATTCAAGCCGAGCCACCAGTCCAAGCAAGGTCTCTGTTGATCTGAATAAAGCGTTACCACCGTACCCCACCCTGCTTGAGAGACAACCAAGCATTCGCACCAGACAAGCGCCTCAAATACTCGAATATCATGATCCTGGATCTGCTGCATCGTCGGCCAATTCAAGTGGTTCCGTACTTTCATCGTCCTCTAGTAAAGCTCACTTCCGCCAGATCGCCCGGGGACTCGTAGCTGTTAACGCGCCAACTTCAGGCCTTGAACTTTCCCCAGTGCGGGAGCCGGATCATGATGCTCAGCGACCAGAGCAGCATGAACCTCATGAAATGAGCACCAATGCTACGGAGCGAGATAAATTTGAATCAATGGATGAACACGCCTTAATGCATCAATGTGTGGCACTTGCGAGCGATTCTGCTGACGAACGGTCGCAATGGCCAACTCAATCAAAGGATCTGGGTACAGACACGATTGGAGAGCTGATGAGACCACCGCACAAATCACGTCACATCCCTCATGCATTGTCTGAAAATAATATCAATTATCTTTCAGGACATATACCGGTTGCAACCGCAGACTTTTACGCCCCACCTCATTTGGCGTCTCGAGATCTTCGCGACAGGAAGGGTAATGGAACACAAGATTCGCCAACACGTGGCCGTAGAATTGACCATTCAAAATCTGTTTCTGATAACGCTGGCGAGCTTGAGTGGGATGATGGAATGTTGCAACATCCTCAAAGTGCACGAAAGCGATCAAGATCACCTCACAAGAAATTGTTCGGTGATGGGGGCTGGCTGACTAGGAGTCAGAGCGTCCGAGATGTAAGCAAGGATCAGAAAGCGAAACTGGGACAGTCTCCAAAGAAAGGCATAGCCTTGAAGAGCTGGGGAGGCAAAATGAAGCGAAGGATTGGTGATATGGTAAGATTTAAAAGAACCATATGAAGATGCAATGCTAACTGTTCCAGACGGCGCCGGAAAATGGCCAGCCTTTTCCCACCAGATCGACATTTCCTATTTCTCTCAACCCTCCAATGCAGGCTAAGATCTATGGAGAGCTCGAACTCATGCTCTGCGTTAGCGGCAACAAGTTCCTTATGGATCAGTATGAAAGAGGACGTATGTCTCCCGACTCAGTAGCCAAGATCAATGCTGGATGGCGCGCAAAGAATCGTCCACAAGTGAGGGAATTCCAATACGACCAACTCACGCAGCGTGAATTGGTCTTGGCTAATGTGAAGACATTTGAGTTTCATGGAGACGCAGCACGCAATGCTGTGAGTCTCAACGGCATTCTTCACAGCTGGAAGGCTTTGGCAAAAGAGATGAGCATCCGAACATTCTGCATGGCAGACACACAGGTCAAGAAGCACCTCCTTGACACCCGCCGTGTGCTGGAGATGTTCGGCGCCCCCTTGATCACCTTTTTGGCATTCCAAGAGGTTCAGAATGCAGCTCATCTTAGAATCCGCGACCATCAGAAGAGGAGACAAGCCAAGTGTGAGAACTTTGAGAGCGCGACCGCAATGGGGCTGGATGGTGATTCCCGTTTGAGGGAGAACCCCTTTGAAGGTGGCCATGTTAGCTTTCAATTATGAGACAGGAAATCTGGAGCAGGTCCCCAAACACACTGCTGCCATGAAGCAGGATCTCTCATCGTCGACCAAGTTTGTTGCAACATCCTAATCAATTTCAGATAGCTTCTGAGCTACGTGGACGGCTACAGTATTAGAGCGAAATACCTTTGCATGCCTTACCACACGATGTTTGATGTCGGAAAAGGCTGTTGACTCAGAGAGGGAGTACGATAATGCTATTGATAGCGCACCGCTCGCTACAGAAGAAACAGACAGTGCTAACTTCAATTCATATTCTTCCATTCATTCCACCGATCTTCTCAACAATCAGTCGTAGCGTAGTGCTAATGTTTACTTTCGAGGCGTACGTTGTCTTGTGCTTTCTCATAATTTTTCTGCTTCTAGCCCAAGTAGGTCAAGAAAGTTGATGTTCTGCCGATCACGACATTTACTCTGGCCAATCAAGGGAGGGCCAATTTGAGAAAGACTCTTCACCTGCGGTCTCGGCGGGCTGGGGTTGTGCCAAGAAGGACGGAGACATGGCCGCAGGGTCCTGTACTGTACTGTACTGAACTGTAATGGAAAGTTCTTTTATCTCCTGTGGAAGAGAGATCATTATGATTACTCTGAGTGCTATGTACAGTACCATATTGTTCGTATGATGACCAGGGGGGACAAAAATGATCTCATTACATAATCTTGTCGAATGGCTTGCTCTACCGGAGTACCACGCACGTTGTCTACAGAATAGAAAGAGTAAGAAATGAACATACAGCCGTGATATACGAACCAGGAGGATGCTTAGAAATCATCTCGTAACACAGAAGAACAATGTCATTGTCCTGTAACCCTGGGAGTGCCAATGCTGCGTCTTTCGGCATGTGCATTAGGTACTTTGTCTCATCCTGCTCTGATCTTCTTGACTCCTCGAATCCCAAGAAGATAATGTGGCATCATACTCGAGTACTATGGTACAGTATTTATACGTTACTCACAGTAGGTTCATTTTGATTGTTACCGTACAGTATCGGCAAGTCTCCACCTCTTAGAACGCCCGCATTTACTTGTAGTCAGTAAATTATTATCACCTTGACATCTCCAATGCCTTTTTTGGCCATGCAGTCCGCAAAATAATTATTTCGCCCCTCATCTTGTTCCCTTCTTTCTATTGCCTGTGTCTGCGTCTGTCTCAATCTGGGAAAAACGGTCAATTGAAAGGCAATCGCAAAGATGGGTTCAATTTCGACCGCAGCCGAAGCTGGTAAGGTCCCATTTTCATGTCGACTGGCAATGTTGTACCTAACAGAAGTTTTTTTAGTGGCCCGAATTGCCTACCTATCCAGCGATGTAGTGCTCTCAGTTCAACCATCGTTGAACTCGGACTCGGTCTTTTCACAGCACCTTCATCGCTTCGGAACGAACAAATCAAAGAACTACGTATCCCGAAATGTTCCTGAAGTACAAGTCGTCCGCCAGAACGCCGACCCCCTTCTTTCGGTCTATGCGCCTTTGAAGGCGGGAAGATTGGTTTCCGTTACATCTTCATCCTCAATCCTACTCGCTGCGATCCCTCATCTCTACCGCCTCGCAAACTCCCCAGTTGTTATTCATGTGGCTCTCGACCAACAATCATACCCAGATTATTCCGAGATTAGCGCAATTCGGCAATGTGGTTTCACCTTCCTCCAATCGGAAACGATACAAGAGGCACAGGATATTGCTTTGTCAGCCCATGCCTTGGCTGTGCGATCGGGGAAGGGTGTGATACATTTCTTCGACCCCAGAAACTCCGCAGAAGATGACCCCATCGCCCCAGAAGGCCGGGAAATGGTCCAGGCCCTATTGAATACGGAGAAAACCCTTGTCCGAACCCAAGAGGAAGGGGAGTGGACACTTTATGCCAACGACGGAAGAGTAGCCCTCATGTCAGATGATACCGTCTCTGCCCCCGCAGGTCCAGGACCTGTGACAGCAGAGAAACCCCCACAATTGAATGGCGCAACACCATCTGCCTCCACAGGTAGCGACAGCTCTTCTGTCGGTTCTTCAAAACGTGACAGCAGCATCGACAGCGCTGGCGCCTCTTCGGCTGCAACTACCGTCGACACGCCAGTCGCGAAAACGGTTTCCGCAGCCGATATTGTAACACTAGTAACGGATATCTGGACGGCATTGGAAAAGGCAACCGGACGCAAGTACACTCCGATTGAGTATACGGGACCAAAGAATGCCCAATTTTCTCTCTTCATCCTCGGATCAACTGGACTTTTCGTCGATGTGCTTGAAGATGACGTAGTCCCAGCCGATCTAGCTAACGTTGGGGTCATCACTGCAAGACTTTATCGACCTTGGGTTGGAGGTAACCTTTCTAGCTTGATACCGAACTCCATCAAACGAATCGCTGTGCTAGAGCAAATCAAGCGGAAGACTACAAAATGGGGCCCATTGTTCCTTGATGTGCTGTCAAGCTTAAGCCCCGCCGTAGGAAGTTCGGTTCAGATCCAGTTGGTCTCATACCGCCTGGGCTACATCGAACGCGCAACAGCTCGGCAAGCTCTGCGCGGAATTGTGCAGAACCTCTCTTCGGAGACGCCTATTCAAAACTTGAGCGTTGGGAGGGACAAAGTAATAAATCAAGAAGTCCAACTACAACAACCTCAAGCAGAAAGCGCATATTTAAAGATTTTGAACCAGCTCTTTGGGGAACGACTCTACATTGCAAATCAGTTGAGTGCAAAACACGCTGGAATTTCTGCGACTGTTTCAGCCACACCAGAGTACGGATTCGGTTCGCTTCTGGCTCGTGTTGACCGTCGTAAGAAGCTGGTGACGGAGGCCCAAGAAGCTGCTCGAAGCAATGAGTTCATCACTGAATCTCCAAAGAAATGGCTCTCGAAATGGTCGCTATCTGCTGCTGATGCAGCCAAGGCCAATGATTTGGCCCCCGAGGTCATTGCGCGATTGTCAAATGATGGATCTCGACTTGCTTCCCGCCTCCTGGACGCTAAGAAGCTCTTCTTCAAAGAGTCACAGTGGCTGATTGGTTCAGATGCATGGGCTTACGATCTTGGAAATTCTGGTGTTCACCACGTAATTGCCTCTGGCGCTAACGTCAATATGCTCATCATCGATTCACAGCCATACTCTGGACGAGCGGCAGCGGATGCCTCGAGGCGCAAGAAGGACATTGGTCTCTATGCCATGAACTTCGGAAACGCCTATGTTGCTTCTGTGGCCGTCTATAGCTCTTATACCCAAGTCCTGCAAGCTATGATCGAGGCTGAGCAATTCGACGGCCCCTCGGTCGTTGTAGCTTACCTTCCCTACAACAAGGAAGACGACTCTGCTTTAACAGTTTTGCAAGAGACAAAGAAGGCAGTCGATTTGGGCTACTGGCCATTGTACAGATGGGATCCATCAAAAGAAGCCAAAGGGGAACCGAACTTCTCTTTGGATAGTGAGCGCATCAAGCAAGAGCTTCAGGATTTCTTAAAAAGAGACAACCAGTTGACCCAACTAATGCGACGCAAGCCAGAATTTGCAGCAACGTTGAGCGAGTCATATGGTTCGGAGATTCGAAAGCTCCAGAAGCGTCGCGCAAAGGATGCTTACGAACAGTTGCTAGAGGGGCTTTTTGGAGCACCTTTGACAATTCTCTTTGCCTCCGACAACGGCAATGCAGAAAACATGGCGAAGCGACTTGGAAACCGCGGAAGAGCCAGAGGCCTCAAGACGATAGTCATGGCTATGGATGACTATCCAATTGAAGACCTTGCAACTGAAGAAAACGTTGCCATTATTACAAGTACCGCTGGCCAGGGTGAATTCCCTCAGAATGGACGTACTTTCTGGGAACATGTCAAGGATGCCGCTGATCTAGACCTTTCTTCTGTTCATTACTCAGTATTTGCACTCGGTGACAGCCACTATTGGCCAAGAAAGGAGGACAAGCATTACTACAATAAGCCTGGTAAAGATGTCGATGCTAGATTTTCTTTCTTGGGGGCAAAACCCCTTTGTGAGATTGGTCTTGGAGATGACCAAGACCCAGATGGTCCGCAGACCGGTTATCAGGAGTGGGAGCCTAAGCTTTGGGCTGCATTGGGTGTTGATAAGGTTGAAGGTCTCCCAGAGGAACCAGCACCACTCACCAATGAGGACATCAAGATTCAGTCGAACTACCTCCGCGGCACAATCGTGGAAGGACTGAACGATCCGACTACTGGTGCGATTTCAGCATCTGATCAGCAGCTTACAAAGTTTCACGGAACGTACATGCAGGATGACCGTGATATCCGCGATGAGCGCAAGGCCCAAGGCCTTGAACCTGCTTACAGTTTCATGATTCGGTGCCGATTACCCGGCGGTGTCTCGACCCCTGACCAATGGCTGAAGATGGACGCCATCGCCAGCGCACATGGCAACGAAACCATGAAATTAACAACAAGACAAACCTTCCAGTTCCATGGTGTCATCAAGTCCAAGCTCAAGCCTGCAATGCAAGCTATCAATAAGGCTCTCATGACTACTATTGCAGCTTGCGGTGATGTCAACCGTAATGTAATGTGTTCATCTTTGCCCGAGCAGTCCGAGTATCACCGTGAGGTGTATGCTGTCAGCCAGCGTGTTTCAGATCATCTACTACCATCAACAACCGCATACCATGAGATATGGTTGAAGGATGATGATGGCAAAAATGTACAGGTTGCAGGAAATGCTGTTCAAGACCACGAGCCGCTTTACGGACCTACTTACCTGCCACGTAAATTCAAAATCACAATCGCCGTACCTCCACGCAACGACACGGATGTTTATGCACATGATATTGGATTGATTGCCATCCAAGATCCCGTGACAAAGAAACTCCAAGGCTTCAACGTAACTGCTGGTGGTGGTATGGGGACAACCCACAACAACAAGAAGACGTACCCACGACTCGGCTACACCATGGGCTTTGTGCCTACTGACGTAACTCACATTGTGTGCGAGAAGATCATGCTGGTTCAACGAGACCATGGAGACCGCAAGAATAGGAAGCACGCTCGTCTTAAGTACACAATGGATGACATGGGAGATGAAGTCTTCAAGGCTAAGGTACAGGAGCTGCTTACGCCCCTGGGAATTCGTTTTGAAGAGGCCAAACCTTTCAAATTTGACAAGAATATCGACTCGTTCGGTTGGCAAAAGGATGAGAGGGGGATGAATCATTTTACTTTGTTCATCGAGAACGGTCGTATTGAAGACACCGCCGATTTCCCGATGCGCACTGGCCTGAAAGAGCTTGCCAAGCTTAACATTGGAGAATTCAGGCTGACTGGCAACCAGCATCTCATCATGTCAAACATCCCCGACTCTGACAAAGCCAAAGTTGCTAGTCTGCTCAAGAAGTATAAGCTGGATAACACCGACTTCTCAGGACTGCGTCTGTCAAGTTCTGCATGCGTTGCATTCCCAACCTGTGGTTTGGCAATGGCTGAATCAGAAAGATACTTGCCCAAGTTGATCACTGCTCTTGAAGGTTGCCTTGCAGACAATGGTCTGGCAAAGGAGAGTATAGTCATGAGAATGACTGGTTGTCCAAACGGTTGTGCGCGACCCTGGGTGGCGGAAGTTGCATGCGTTGGTAAGGCACCTCATACGTATAATTTGTACTTGGGAGGTGGATACCATGGCCAGCGATTGAACAAACTGTACCGTGCTTCGATCATGGAAGAAGAGGTCATCGAGATCATGAAGGCAATGTTCACGAGATACGCGAAGGAACGAAATGAAAGGGAACATTTCGGTGATTGGACTATAAGGGCTGGTATCATTGCCGAGACTACTCATGGCATGAACTTCCACGATGTAAGTTGACCCTTCTCTGGATTCTCCATGGAACTAGCTACTGACTGATGATAGAACACTGGTGAGGACGAACCAGACGAATCTTAGACATAGGGAACTAGTTGGCTTGACACATCGCATATTAGGCGTTGCATATCGGAGCTGGGAACAGCAGGCAAAATACCAGTCTTGGATGTAAGATGTATATATTGTATTATTTTTTGACATAATGTACGTTATTTGCTGGACATGTCTTATTCCATCCAACACATATACATCATTGCTCAACTCGTTGTTGGCTTGACACAAAACCAACAAGAGACATTTTGGTTCATCGTAAGAATTTCTAGATGCTTGTCATTGTCTTGACTCTAGGCTCTATGAACAGCGGTACTGCTGTGATGAATCAATCGCCTGATCTAGTCAATAGAAGTGATGTGACATTGATGTACTATCATGAACAGATCTTCAAGACATTCGATGAGTAAACGCTGGTGTAAACCACGGGCTTTCTAAGCCCGAGGGGCCGGATCAGAGACGTGATTTCTAAGCCATCTGGTGCTATGCCCTTTTCTCATCAACAGTGGGCCGAAAGAACATCGTTATTGACCTCATCGATTTGTTCCTCATCACAACGGAACATATACTTCAGATAGTAGTTTTTGATAGGCACCAGAGACTCCTGTTTTCAACATTGTACGAAACATCTCACAATGGCATCTACAAAAGCTTGGGCCGTGGTTGCAGGGGTTGGACCGGGGACGTGAGTTGACATCTACTATATCCTTCTTTACTAGTTCCTGAAGCTCTTTGCATTTGTTACACGAAGAGAACTATTATTCCCTCTTGCTTCGAGTAGCCATGAACTACGCTGATGGAGTACCATTTATATTGGTAGGGGAGCTGCCGTGGCCCGTAGATTTGCGACAGCCTACAGTGTCGCCGTACTTGCCCGGAACCCTTCCAGTTACCAGGACCTGGTCGAGGACATCACAAAGTCTGGCGGTCACTGCATTGGCATCAGCACAGATTGCTCGGATTCCAACAGCGTCAAAAATGCATTTTCGCAGATCAAAGCAGAGCTAAGCAAGACAAATTCCAAGCTCACGGCAGCTATCTACAACACAGGCGGGAAATTCGTCAGGAAACCATTCCTCAAGCTCACAGAGGATGAGTTCACGGCCGGCTACCACTCTTCCACAAAGGGTGCCTTCTTGTTCTCTCAGGCAGCTCTGCCTCTGCTTCTCGAAGCTACTGATGCACAACATCCACCTACCTTGATCTTTACCGGGGCCACTGCGGCCATCAAATCGTCTCCAATGTTGTCCACTTTTGCGCATGTGAGCTACGCCAAAAGATCATTGTCGCAATCTCTGGCCAAAGAATTTGGCCCCAAGGGTGTCCACGTGGCGCATACGATTATTGATGGAATTATCGATATCCCTAGGACCAAGCAGTGGAAGGTCTCGGATTTCCCTGACGACAAGATCTCACCCGAAGCTGTAGGTGTCCGGCCGACTTATACATCTGTATCGATACTAACTGTTTGAAATAAAGATCGCCGATGCGTACTGGTACCTGCATAGTAAGTCCATGATTCGATTACCTTTGGGGGGGGGACCACAATTTTGACTGACGTTCACAGCCCAACCAAGAACGTGTTGGACACAAGAGATTGATGTCCGGTAAGACCAATCCTACCTGGGTAGTATTTTATCAAAGTCTGAACTAATGCTGACCACACCCTCCAATAGACCATACGTCGAAAAATGGTGAGCTTGCGCAACATATACGGAACTCATCGGTTTGGGGGCAATTTTTGTTCGCATGCCAAGGTCTAAAGAGGCCGTGAGAGATGTATACAGATTGCTTGAATAACAATCAACATTGAATAGTAATCAACATATTCTTGGCCAATGCATTCGGCCGTAACAAATTGACATCTCAGTATATATAAACTGGATCTTACAGAAAATCATTCTTGCTAATCAAGTTGATACTTTCCAACCTCCGACTGTCTGCGTCTGCGCCTGCTGTACGTTTACCAAAGCTGCCATAGAACGTGCTACATCATCAACCTCAATGGCCCCCAATCATGGTCTACTTGCGGGTATTGCATTTTGTGGCTCGCTCGGTGCTTATAGCGAAGGCATTTTATGCGTGCCGAGACCAACTGAACCACCGATTCAATCTTGGCCGTGAAAGAGTTATCTCCGACAAGTGTCACCTCAACCATCTCAACCACAACATGCCAAAGAGAGATATTTCCGTTTTCGTGACATATAGTGACAAGATGCGAAATGGAGCATTGCCATGTCCAGAAGTATCATACAACAAAGTTTCCCCCGCCCCGTTCGCTTCCCCCGCATTTTCCCGCATCCACTAACGAACCCCCGTTGCCATGTCCGGCATTGCTTCAATCGCTTTCACCTCACTTCCCATCGTCATTGATTGAGGTCGAAGCTCTCACAGTGAAAAGATACCGAGGCTTGTTGTCATATACGACCATTCATTGGTCCTCTTTGTCTTGAAATAGCCGGTCCATACCCTAAACCTCCGCCTTTCTAACTCCATACGTTCTATTACCCCAGCTTTCGATACTTTGTCACCTTCCTCCCTGAGAATGATACAAAGTACTAGACTTTTGTATACCAAAAGAAATCCTCCAATCGATTTGAGTGGCAAGGTTTCGAATCATCTCAGCTTTATCGCATTGGACAGTCGCTGATCGTCTTCGGGCGAACTGACCAACTTTCGACACTTTCGCCCCATACCCCTGGCATGTATTGGGTTCACCTTTTGTACACCAGGAGGCGGATACATCAATGGATGCAGCCATATCATATCCAGTCATTGTACCTCGTCCATCTATTGCAACCATACCTTGCATTCTCGCCTCGGCATATTTCGTCGTACATGGTTTAAACATAAAGACCGGGGGGTCTGCACCCTCGGAATTTCCGTTTTGTTCTTTTTTTTCTTTCATTAATGGTTGTTTCCCATTTTCTCTCTGATTTCATCTAATACCTTTTCGTAATACATCAAGATGGCAGAAAGCAATCATATAGAAAGACTACACACTCATGACATCGAACTTGGTGTGTCCGATGTACTTCAGAAACACATCACTCGTCATGTCGTACCACCAAAGCCCGTCTCTGAACGAAAGCTCCGATTTGAGCATTCAAGACCTCGTATTCTGAGGGAATGTATGGCGGAAGCAACTGGTGTCTTCTTCTACGTGTGAGTCCGATTGTCCATATCCCATTTCCAATGTAACCATAGATGAGCAATATAAACTGACATTTGATTTTGACCACCATCCCAGTTTCCCGGGAATCGCTTCCGTTGCGTCATTCACCTTAAACATCGAAAGCAGTACTGGTCTCCCTACAACCGTCTTCGGTAGTCTCTTCCAAATTGGATGGGCATTTGCCATTGGCATCGCTTTCGCAATCATCACTTGGTATGACATTCCCCTTCGAAGGGCGCCCATATCCTCAAAAGACAGAAATCTAATAAATCCTTTTCTCTCAGTGCTCCCACAAGTGGAGGACATTTTAACCCCGCCATAACCATCTGTTTCGCCATATGGCAAGGTTTTCCCTGGAAAAAGGTTCCTCACTACATCTTCTCTCAAATCTTCGGCGCTTTTATAGCAGGTCTCCTTCTCATGGGAATGTATTGGCCTGAAATCAGTGCTCTCAAACAAGCCGATATCGCTGCTGAAGGGACAGCTGTTTTCAACGGAGGTGCTGCCAGTATTCTATGCGTGTTTCCAAACGCGAACCAAACCAATCAAGGGTTCTTGTTCTTGCAGGAATTCTTCGTTGATTCGTTCATTGGGATTGTAATTTGGGCTTGTTTGGATCCGGCGAACCCTTTTGTCAGTCCAACCTCTGCTCCATTGACAATTGGAATGGCATACGGTGTTATGGTAAGTTATAAGAGAGTCTCTCTATCCGGAAAAAACCCCCGGCACTGAACGTCACTGCTTCTTCTACTACCTTACCTTTCCTCTCAAACCCCTCCACCCAACTTTCATTCATATTCATCCCACTTCTACTATATACCATCCCAAATCCCACAAAACCAACCCCCTATCTCTATCTCTATCTCTCCCTAATCAAATCCCTCAATATTAACCACCCCTCCCCCTCCCGGTGTCTAGGTCTGGGGCTTCGCCGCCAACACGATCTCCACCAACCTAGCCCGCGACCTAGGCACACGAATCGTAGCAGCGATATTCTTCGGACCGCGTGCGTTCACGGCCTCCAACGGCTACGCATGGATATCGATCCTCGTCAACATCCCCGCCACGATCTTCGCCACCGCCTTCTACGAATTCCTGATGCGCGACAGTCTCGCCCGCATCTCCAGCGGTCACGCCGCACACGCAGAAGGCGAGGAAGGTCTCGTCAGACATCTGAGCCGAGTCGTCGGCGGCGGGAAAGGAGATGCTCGAAATGGTTTGGATGCGTGGAAGAGTAGAGAGAAGGAAACGGAAAGAGGTTATGTTAATGCCGCGGCGACGACGACGGGGGAGTCGATGGCGACGAAGACGAATGTTGCATCGGCAGATGGAGATGCAAGGGTTAGAGGGTTTTTCTCTAAAGAGTAAAATGAATGAATGACCATCATGGTCATCATGGTCATCATGGTCATGATGATGGTCATGGTGATGATGAGGTTCTATTATGTAGCAAAAGAGTAAATTAATTAGAAAGAGTGAGAATATTCTTATTCTTCCATCTTGGTTACTGTACTGTACTTTTAGGTACTGTACTGTATACATAACTATAACTAAGGAGGTACAGTAGGTTAGGTAAGGTAGTACTGTACATAGCTACAGCACAGTACCTTACCATATCTTATGTTAATTATTTACCAGACTCTGTCGGGTCGCCTAGCCTGCATACTATTATGTATCAACATATTACATATTCTTTCCTTACTGTACTTTCCTCGAGCATTCATCGAGCATTCATCGAAGCAACTTGAATGAATATCGTGCTCTCTTTCTTTCTTTTCTTTCTTTCTCTCTTCATATACTGTGGCTTGGATTAAATCATTTAGGCTGTGATGTATACGTTCTCAATATAGAGTGAGTATATGGATAGATAGATAGTAAATTGTTAAATATAACTAGTAACTAGTTATAACTTATGTTAAATTTAATAAGTTATAATTATATACCTCACCTACACACACACACATACATAGTATATATACCCCTTTCCCTTTTCCTCCTTGTCATATCGGGTCGTTTAGATCATTTCAACGCTTCAAATAGCCTGTCTTTCGATAATATTTCCCTGTTTTGCTTTGCTTTCCGCTCATTCCGTCACGTCAGATGAACCAACACCCCCTTTTCCTCATTCAAACAACGATATATTCACCATCATTTTTTCCTTGTTTCATAACCTTTTTCCAACGGAATCCTTGGTCGTCTCCTGCGTCTTCGGTTTTTGTCTTTGATGATTTGCTTCGACTGGGAGAAGATGTGCATGAAGATGGAGAACCCTTGGCTGTGGCTTTTCTCTTGGTGCCTTGATGGGTAGAGGTGGTTGTGGGACCTGAGTAATTTGGTAATGAAGATGAAGTAGCTTCGGGGTTGTTGGTCCCATTAACGGCTTGTAAATCATTCTTTCCTTTGCGACTTATTCGTTCTTTCGATTGTGCCCAAACTTTCTCTAAAACTTCTAGTGTATTCCAATTATTCATGAATCCGGAATCCTTTTGAATATCAAGACATCGTTGTCTTATAATTTGTATATCGTCATCATCGACACATTCACTTCCTGTAATGAACAATGGCCAAAGTAGATAAACATCTGATTTGACAAGTTTGATGTAACCCAACGCACGAGAAACCCAGACTTGAATCTTCGGATCTGATGATGGAGTCAAAGGGTGGGCTAAACGTTCCAGATACAGTAGCGCTGAATATCGGAAACTTTCAGAGATGTTGAGGAGATCCGCTTTTTGCTCGAGAGTTAGAGATAGTGGGAGAGTTGATGTTGGAGTACTGGGTGAGAATATCGGAGAATTTGCAGAAAGATGCCATGATAAGAGAGCCGTACGGATAGAAAGCCATTCAGACCAAAATTGAGGACTGCGAGTGTCTTTGCGCGTGGAAAAATCGGGTTGGTTGGGGTCGACAGAAGTGGTGGATATCGGAAAGGTATCGTCATCATCAAAAGCGGGAGGAACATCAAAGGCGGTCGGAAGTGGAAACAGAGATATCGGGACCGAGTCCATGGGATTCATGCTCGTCCAACCGTTGCCGTCAAGGTGAGCAAAGTCTTGCGGGTACGGAACTTGAGGTACGGGGAGTGAAAGATCTGGCTCAACTGTACCATTTCGACTCAACACATTCAGACGACCAAGTTTGGCAATAATCTTGAAAAGTCTACCGTCACATCCTGCGAGATTCTCAAGTGCCCATTCTTCGTCGGACAAAGAAGAAACATCCAGATGATTGCCCTGTAGCTGACCTTCTCTGTCATTGACTGTAGCTGTAAAAGCGTCAAACCAAGTAAACATCCTAGTATACCAACTCGTTTCTTTTGACAAAGCCGAAGAAGCGTTTGTATTTGACGAAGCCAACTCTGCTGAACGAAGGGCCAGCAATTTTTTGACTCCTGCAAATTGAGTTTGAAACTTGGCAATGCCGGAATCACATATATGAAACAGACATAGGATGAGAAGCGTAGCTAAGATGGAATCGTCCTTCCGCCGTACAGGATCTGCAAGAGCCTTGTTGAGAGATTGAATTGAGATACTCTTATGAAGTACCTCTTCTCGAGCTTGATCTTCAGGACTAATAATAGCTACTCCAGATTGCCAAGATGTATCAGTCAATGCAGACAGAGCCATCGAAGATCGTCTGGCCGGTAATGTCTTTCCCGTTGACGCCAGGACATTGTTCTCACGTCTCTGACGAAGGTTGCTGGCAGAAAGAGCAGCAATTGCGTGCTGCAATGTTTCACTCTCCATTGCTAGTGTCAATATATGCGTCCGGTATGGGTTGTTTGGACCGTCAAAGGCCACTATCACAGGAGATATAACCTCTGCGTAATAATTGATCAAATATTGCATTCGAGGAGTTTTGCCAATCGAGATATTGGCGAAAGGAGAAAGCATCATGCTGTTATCAGAGAATGCGTCATCTAGGAAGGTAGGTTCGTATTGAGGACCAGAAGAAAGATCGTCGAAGACGGAACTGTTCCCATAGACAGTTGCTTCGACATCTTGATCGTCATCAGTATTACTATTGATCCCAGACAGTTCTGGAAACGCAGATGCCACAGATTGCTCAAAAGTCTGACTTTGATAGGTTGGATCTCCAATCGCAGACGTCGACTGGTCGATACTTGAACCAAGATGTTGATGAGTCCAGGGATCTGACTGTTGTTCACCGAAATTGGGTACTATATGAGCTAAGGACATGGGAGACATCTTGCCGGATGGAGGCATCGCAGGAAAGTTATTGCTATCGGATGATGCGGAGTAAATCACGGGAGAAGGGTAGGTATAGTCACTGAATCCAGTCATCGAGGTGGCAGATGTAGGTTGTTTCAATTCCTCGAACTGATTCGTCCTCAGGATGCCGTCCCAATGAAGGCTGTGGGTTGAGATTGAGTATCTGTGCTGGATTTCGGGAATTTGTTGCGACTCCGACATTGCAGGTGGTGCTGTAGCCTGCCAGGACAATTGTCCCGTCGCCATCGAAGACGAAGTCGTCGGCACCTGGTTCGATGATCCTCGTACTCTACTGGGCGATGGTTGCGTTGGAGTAGTCGTATTCTCTTCGGACCTCGCGGAGACTGACTGCGCAGACTGTCTACCTTTGCCCTCATTTCTATCAATCGAAGCAGAACTCTTCTTTCTGGGCGATGTGGCTGATGATGAAGACGTCACTTTTGCAGTGCCAGCGATTGGCAGAGATAGTCCTCTCAGCTTTCCCCGACTCGCCACACCCACTCCCCAAGTCAATGTAGTCTTGTAGCCAGCGCAATCCCTCCCTTCGTCAAGGCACTGCGAGCAGTATGGCCGTCTGCGATCACATGCGATCCCTGACGTCGAACAAGTGAAGCAATCATCTGCGGCGCCAGCAGCTGGAGCTCTTCTACGGCGCTTCCGTGGTTGTGATTGGTCGGCACCTGTCGAAGCGTGATCAAACGGAGGCGTTGCAGGCATCATTGCAGAAGCCATATCGACCATGGTTTCTCTTCGATCAACTCATATCAGTTCAATTCTTTCAGCAGTGGGTGGCTGACTTCTCATGCAGTTATCGAGGCCAGTGTGACGATGGTGGCTGCACGATTGACGTCGATTTCGGACGTTACCGATAAGACAGCTGGAGGTGCGGTATTGGGCTGATGAAAATGATCACCCTGCGGTATTTGCTGCCTCTTCCTTCAGAAGACCGATATCGATTGTGATTGAAACTAAACTTGATCGATGAATTCAATTTGAGGAAACCTTCAAGGGCAAAAGAACAATGCCCGTACCAGTTTCCTAGAAAATAGAAACGATATGAAGGTGATGACGCCCAGGCCAAGTTAGTGGTAAAACGATCATGCGGAGGCTTGCGTTTGTGGAGTATGAGCTGTTACACCCGAGTAAAGTCAAACCCACCCAAGGCACAGTTCCAAAAATCACCAGCTGGGCTACGGTAAATCGGTTGAGATACGGGAGGATTCACAGCACCGAGGTACAGATCTTTACATCAGTGACTTCCAAGGCCATACATAGATCTGGGTCAAAGAAAGCAGTGGATGACATGGACGATATTTCACCAATTTCTGTCCTGCCTTGCGATTGGCACTGAGGAAGATCATAATTAGTAAACCGGAGATGTGGGCAATTAGGGAAAACAATATGGCTTGGAAATGTACCAGGGTTGCAAACACGCGAGGCACGCTTTCAGCAATGATACTGCAGCACTATTCATCGATTAGATCAGCGCTCACTTGATTCATTGCAGAAGCAAGAAGACGGGCTCGATAACAGTCATCAATTACCAACCTTAGGTGCTTGTCCACTGCCTAGGGATCCCTTTCACCCTCAGCATAGGACCCTGGAAAGAGACACTGATGGGCGGAGACCCTCGGCTCTCCGGGGTGGTGGATCGCAGGCCCATCCCTAGCACGAGAGCATGGTTTAGTGTTTTCAAGTGCCCAAGTTATTGTTATTGTTACTTTTAACGATTATTCACACCATACCCCCGGGTTCTTTTCCCCCAATCCAGCAGATTTACCAGATCCTGAGTCTTGAGGATCTATGCAGCAAAGAAGCCACCGAAAAGCTCACTGGCCTACTCTGAGTATGCATCAACGAGTCTTGGTCAATAATTCCTTAACAAATGGTCAGATGGAATGAATAATGAATCAAGTCATTTCTTCGCGAAATCACGTATACCTGGAGGGATCAATGATAGGGACTGCACTGTAGCTTAGCATGCTGTAGATAACGAGTTCCCCATTAGGTTATCTCCCTTTTGACCCATCCCCGCGGGAGGGGGGGGACACCATGACCATCTTCACGACTCTCCATAGGTACATGTACGGTACCCAGCAGTGCGGAGTCCACCAGCAAACCACCTTGTCTACCGACCCCCAACAAGCCCAACGAGTAATAACTTAGCGGCCGACTTTTCCGCTCATTTTTGACTGGGTCGTCTCGGGGGTCAAAGGAGAGGGAGCTTTGGGGACGGTGATCAGCGTCCAGCGAGCAAAAGTGTCTGCTATGTACTCTACTATGTAATTACTCGAGACAAAGACAAATTTGCATTTTCACTCGCTTCCAAATATTAGCTTGTAACCTTGTTCGATGAGTCGACTTCTCAAAACTGCGGAGTAGAATGTTGCTCCGAACGCCAATTTCACGGAGACGAGAACTCACCAGATCATAGTAGTAGAAGGGCAGCTAAATCGAGATATACATAGTAGAGCACAGTCTGTGGGAGCTGGTCGAGTATCTGCGCCGTCGAAGTCTCGAAGTCCCGAAGAATGACCGCACAACCACCTGATAAGACTACGCCGTCTCGAGCGCAAAAATCTTACTCGTCATTGATAATGCTGGCATTCTAATCAAGCTCACGGGTTCAGGCGCCCCGACTCCACGCTTGCCATCGCCTGCAACTGGCCCAATGTGGATCGGCGCCGAAAAGGCGTTTTTGTCTGGTGCTGTGCGCTGCTAGCTCAATATCACATGACAACCCCGTCGGATATCCTGTGTGTATCTTCATGTTAGTAACCAGCCCAGTGAGGCGTCGCAAAGAATGACGACCCTCCCTAGATCATTTTCGAAGGGCTGGATTAACCCATTTGTCGAAGACAGTATCATAGCATGGAATGATTGGTGCACTGATCGTGACCTCTGCGCGATGAGATACCGCATTGGTAACAATGTACATCAAAGCTATGCAGTATGCTCGTTGAAGAAGTCACACAGACCTAGAACGTAGGTAATCGTCGCAGTCCTACGATATTGCTTTGCATACTAGAATAACCCTTTTGGTGCATGGCAATCAGCTCACAATTTTCGTAAAGCAATCTATTACAGACCACCGTTTTCGAGATTGGCTGTTCCACCATTTGAATGCTGCAGCCCCCGCCATCCAATGAATCGGCTTCCAGACTTTGTTGCAGGTCGATGTTCGGTGAGATGGCGTCAATCATGCAGCAGGTGGTGGCGTTTTAACAAACCAGGCTTGCAGGAGCCCAAAAGGCATTATATTTTATAGAGGACAGAAATCACATGACTGCAAATGGGAAAATTCCCGTTGAAAAAAAGAAATAAAAATGGGGAGGGGGGGAAACAGTGTAGCCTCCATGAAGAAAAGTATGAAAAAGATCATGAGAAGAGGCGAGTAAGAAGTCCCGAGGACAGGCAGGAAACAGAATATGAAGTCGAGTAAAGAATCCTCATCGACAACAAGGCAACATGTAACGGCCTGCAGTCTGATTCGTTAATGGATCTTGTATCCCGTAATATCCATGAAAAGAGATCGTATGGTATGTGAAAGTAATATAACATAACACATTGATACAATCAAACGGGAACATACATGTTTGGTGGATCTATCGATGTCAGTTCCCATGGTGCAGAATGTTCCCGTCGAGCCGTTCGGGATGCGAAAATTGAACTCTTGTACATGCTGTGTGGCTTGCATCGGGAGCCTAGTTTCTCTGGATTCAACTGCCCTTGCAGCATAATGGTTGCAGATGACACGAAGCATGGGAAGATATCTGAACGGTGAATAGACGACAAGAATAGAAAGGGGGAACTCTATGATGGCAGGAGTCAAGTGATGACCTGAAGAGTAGAATGGAGAGGTACTCTGAGTAAGGTATACCGAAAAAAGAGAAACGGTTTAGTAGCCAATGTCAGAATATTTCCGAATGTATCTGCTCGAAGTGATCATTTTGGTGTGGTTCCTGGTCCCAGCCCTGCATACACAATGCAGTCACGGCGGGGTAGGGCGTTTGTACCACAATACTTCGAGCATTCTGAGTATGGGACAAGAGACGATCATAAGGAAGAATCGGTACAGTGTGTACTCTGTGAGGAGAAGATGGACATAGTGGTTCCTGCAGGTCTCAGAACAGGTCGCTCGGCTTTAGCGACTCAACGTTCCAACGCCACGCGCGTCAAGATGTGATAGGTCGAATGTGTCGACGAAACACCTGCGTGCCGAATGGATCGGTCATATGAAACCCCTAGCATGGTCGAGTCCAAGATGTGAATGGAGCTCATTGGCAGACAAGAGCCAAGAGACAAGGCTGAACGGAAAGAGTTTGTACAAAAGCGTTTACTATGCATGTGCAAGATAAACGAGGGTATCGCTGGGATTGTGTGCTGTAATGTGATTGGAGAGACGTGGAGGGTGGAAAGAAATCCTTATTGGTTGAAAGTAACTGGGGGCCAGAGAAGAACTCGGTCAAAAGAATGCAGGACGATGTTCGTGAGCTAAAAGGAACTTCACGCTACAAGTGGGAGGGTGTCTTTGTTGAGCGGTTAGAACATCGGCCCACGCCGGGATAAAAAGAAAAGAGATCGAAATTCCGTGGTGGTGGCAATATCACTTTCCAGCACAGGGGCATAATGAGTCACAAGATGATGGGTAGTATTCAGGCAGAAGACAAGGATTGGCTGAAACATCATTGTCCTCTATCACGACGACTACCAATATCGAAAGAGTAGTGAAGGACGTGCATTTTATTCGCTAGTTGATACGATGATATATTACAATTACTGAAATCCTTTCCCAAGAGCACTGTCCCGCGATCCAGTCCGGAGTGCCAACAAATTTCCAAGCTAACATAAACTATTGTAAAAAAAGACTTTTGTCTGAACCGCCCAAGAGACATTTCTAGTCGTGGTAAATCGCCCGTTCGATTGGGAACAAAAGTGGTTGTACAGGGGTATCTCTGAAGAGCAAAAGATAGGATGTGAGGTTACCGCCCACGCAAGCAAAAAGTAAAAAGGCGGAACCATCTTGATCATGCGCCGAAATGAAAGCCCGTCCATCCTGTCAAACTTCTATCATAGTACGTGCGCAATCCCCGAAATCGTGAGATTGCCACCGTGAGTCGAAAAGTGATGCCGTTCATCCAATTTACCGGCCCGTAAGAAAAATAGTAGAAAATAATGACCCTAACTCCGTTCCAGTGTGGCAGCAGATAGTAGTGGAGACATATCTTCGGCCATGGGTGCGGCTATCCCATAGGCAGTTGAAGTGACTCACACCCTTGCTGTCATACTTCTTCGCTGTTGCCTAGAGGGCCGATGGTCGTCGAAGAATTTCCTCGCAATTGGCATCAAAACGCATGTTCCACAAGCGGATGCTGTTCATCAGTTTCTCTGTCGTTTCAAGTTGACGGTCGCGTCCAAAAATGGATTCGACGAATTCAGTCCCTGCGTTCTTGCCCATGGATACTCCTTTGCCACCCTCACGTTTGGCGGCCTTCCACATGTAACGCTCACATTCTTTGAGTAGGTCTTTGAACTTGACCCACAAGCGGCTCCCACTCTCAATGAAGTCGACGACCATATCACGGTTGTCTAGACTGCGGATGCGATGGACGCACTCTTCGGCTCGTTTCATCTTTCCCGCCAACTTGATAAGCAAGAGCCAGAGGTCTCCTGCCACGTCAGCCATGGGAGTCGATGCGCCGTGGTGATAGACGGTCCAATCATAGATCCATTTGCCGAGAGAGTTGGCGTCGAACACACTACCGAGGAGGATGATGGGTGACTCAGTAGGGTCCCAGTTCTTGATCGAATAGCCTGCAGGGATCCCAGCAGCGATGGCATCCTCTTCTGTTGCCTTGACTGGGGGTCGTGATCGACTACTTTTGCCCGGCTTTTGCGGACTCCCTTTGCTGGTGGATGAACGACGGCGTGTTCGCTTCACTTCTTCGTAAGGATTCTGACCATAGTAAAAGTATTGGTCAGCGCTGGGTTTGGAATATCGTTTTGATGAAGTTGGCTCGCGATATTCATATCGAGGCGAAACGTAGGCATCGTCAGTGTCATCATCGACGTAGATGTACTGCTTCTGCGTTCGCGGATCTCTGCCATTCCCTCTACCACCACTGATGGTGTAACTTCGGATTTTGGTCTTTCGACCCCGTGTGCCACTTACATCGCCCTTGTGAATCGGTGAAGCGTGATCTGGCATAGCTTCGTAGAATAGGTGGGGAGAGTAGCCCGCCGACTTGTATCCCCACGGCGACGAGGTCGGAGTAGTGTAACTGCCCTTGCGAGCGTGTCGCTTCGGGGTCGTTTCGTAGATGTGGTTTTCGTAAGATGAATTCGGGGAGGATTCGTATTGGGTAAACCCTCTCGGAGGGTTGTCGCTGTATCTGTAACTCATTGTTCTCCAGTCATTGGTGTGGCCCTATTGTCGTTCTCATGAAAATCGTCTCAACGCGTCCAGTCTGGCTCGTCCGGGACGGTGGTGATGTGATGAGAGGAGGTGAAGGTGGAGTTGCGGAGACACTGATATCCTCTCTGGTACATGTGGACGGTATTATCGACAGGTTCGATAATGAGCTCTGGATAGAAGGATCTAGAATGATCCTTGAACAATGATAATTGATGTGGTAAGCTTTGTTGAAATATGCTGATATCGCGTTGTGCGTTCGCGCAGAAAGATGAGAAATCCGGAGGCTGGGTGGTGGCCTGGGTGGTTATAAAGATCTGGATGGCTGGACCGCGACAGGGGTTCGGCCCAAGCAATTCAACTTATGACTGTTTTTTCGATTTGCCTTTTTTTTTTTCTATGGTGGTTTGTGCGCGTGGTCGCTAAGGCTCAGTCACCGCCTCGAAATTATGATACAATATTGAACTTGTCGTCGATCTTCCAATCAAAGTGAACGAAATTTTTGCATTCCCCCTGTTGGGTTGGGAAATTAGCAACAGTGAAGAAGAAGAAGGATATGTGGGTTCGTCCAAGTCTCTGGATGACGCTTGGACATTGGAGCCCCCTTATATCCCGAAGAAGAGTACAGTCGTGTTTGGAAGTAGAGGGACACGTTTGAGTTTTTTTTGGCGAGTGGATCCGATGCCAACGAAGGCCTGATATTACCTTTCTCTGGCAATAAGAACCCAGCGACCGAGAGAAGAGTAGGTGGGAAAGTGTGGTCTACCAGGACTGATAGCGCGAGCGCTTCTGGGGCCCAATGTGTGACTGAAGAAGAGACAGGGGGGGGGTTGGGTTGGGGTGGAAGAAGAAGTGGTACAAGGAGGACTACATACTCTGTAGTAAATAAATTGGGTCCGATGGAAGAACAGGGATGTGCAAGGTGGAGACTTCTTCTGAGTGGGAAGTGGAGGGATGGATTTTCAATGGATTTGATTCATGGACGCTGATACTACTATGTACTATGTACTGTGTATGTTACTCTGACATGCCTATGTACATGTACCATACTACATCCACACACACAGCGAGGAGAGACCAAGGTAGGACAATTACATAGTACTATGGAACATTACCACATTTATTACCAAAGGAAACCTTGCCCGACGTCAAGCCACCGTTGTACTATGTAAGTGGATAAGCGAGAGGGTCCGATGAGAGCCTACCGATGTGCAGAAGAGAAGAGAGAACAGAAAAGAGGAATTCACACAGAAATGTCTGAACGTATGAAATACGCTGTTCATACCGTGTATCACATTCACCTTCAGATACCAAAATTTCCCAATACATACATACATACATACCAAGCAATGCAATGCATGGAAGAACCGATTGGGAGGGAGGGGGGGCAAAAACAAACCAAGGTTCTGGCGTGTCCTACTGTATGGTACGGTACCATAGGTAATTAGTAAGTACCTGGGAGGAGGCAATTGCATGGGAAGTTACATTGGCCACGCGTTGCTTTCTTTTCGCCTTCGCCGCCCTCCCTGACTAAATCCAATACATTGTTCACGTTAATTATTGGTTCTTCTACATAGTAAAAGGGCATTGACTTTCCAGCCAGCAGCTGAAGGAGACGTTCTTCCCTCCCGATCGATCAGGCCAATGTATAGAGTACATGTACTACGTAAGTTCTGCCACTTGACCGGAAAATACATGTACAGGCGTATGCGTATCCTTCGGCCGAGTTGATAGGGGCCATAGCCTTAACCTTTGGGGGACGTTTGCTGACTCAGAAGCTGTGAGATGATCGTGGCGGGTTCGAGAAGGGCCCGAAGGACCCCAAGAAATGCTTTGTCGGACCACCACTACAGTCCCGGAAGTACTTAGGTGTCACCATTGATTGGTGCTGTCCAGGGTATGCATCGCCGAGAAATGCTGCCCCCGGTACCTCTGACTTTCCCCCCCGGTTCAGAGTATTTGTACCCTTTCTGGCAGTCCGCCGAGAAAGATAGAGTCTCAAGCATTCTTTATCGTGACTTCCCTCTTTAGGATTGTACTGTCAGCGTTGAATGTTCATTATTTTTAGAACTTCAGAGGAATCTGTTCCCATCTGCCCAATTAGAGGTGAAGAGAAATGCGCAAACACGAGGCTGAATCTTGATGCCATTTGCAGCCTCGTTTGCAGCTCTATGAAATACTATGTATTAGGACAAGAATGAGATTAATCCATCTATCTATCTTCGGGTCTCCTTTATTCTCATCATTTGTATGTTACGGTACCAATTTCGCTAGGTCTGGTATGGTTACACCCTTGGTACTGGAGAAGTCTCTTTCCTCGCTTCAAGTTGGGATGCTGCTCTCATGGCATCGATCGCATCGCCAGTGGAGAATCCAGGTCAACCTAGCCAGCATGATCCATACTGGTAGGTCAGTAGTAGGATGCGGAAGCAATGGACAATAGTCTCCCCGTGCATAGTGCGACCAGACACTTGGGTTTGATCACGATTTGATTGGGTGGGCTGCGTCTATTTCAGCGCGGTCGCTGCCCAAACCATCTCATTAGTCTTTCATCCCCTACTCTGTAAACAAAAAGGCATCAAATCCAATTTTCGGCGTGGCCTTTTCCATCATTCTGCCCCTCCTGAGAAAGGATACTGAGCCCCTCTCCTTTTAGTCTCCAGCTGATAAGAGGAGTGGTCGATCGATCCACAGGTAAACAAGAGATGGATCATCGCCAAAATAAACATCAGGAGAGGGGGCCTTGTCTCTGCCTAGTCCTTGTTGAGGATTCGTTCTGGCCCTTCAGCTACTGTACATGCCAATGACAAAAGGCTGTCTGACTCAGGTCCTCCAATGGTCATGCTGAGTTGATGCGCAACGATGTCCTGTGTACTTTCGACTCAATATTCTACGTGCGCTACAAGTTGGGCAGGGCGGAATGGCAGTCTATCAGAATCAATTGGCGGACAACGAAGACAATTGTGCGTCACTAATGTGTATCGCCTGTGGATAACGGCCAATGTTCTGCAAGTTCATCGTTTGGGAGCCACCTAAGCCCTCAAAAACACACATGGTCCAGCAGGCATGGTGTTTTTAGCTGCATCTGCGGATGCTCGGCTGCTCCCTTCCTTGGCTTCCACGTCTAGTTGCTGCTTCTTCTGCAGTTGTTGTTGAATACATCAGGATTTTGAGAGCTGGTCAAACACTCACCGCAAGTTGGAAGATGTATAAGGCAGACCAAACTGGCGGTGGAAGCCTCCGATATCGTCCATCATGCATTGGAATGGAAAAGGAAATGAAAACAAATTGCAATTTTGGGCCACAAATTTATTCTCATGAGGGGGCTGTGTTGGCTATACGAAGACGTGGTCTGTGTAGTGAGACAGATCAATTTACATAGCGCAAAAGGCCGTCAGTGCGAAACACAAAAAGTCCTCGGCACCTCTCGGCAAGTCGCATGATTTCTCATGCCTCAAAGCGACTGAGAGAACAATCAATCTCATCTACCGATATCTTCTCATGCCCCGTGATAATTTGCATAACAATCTTCAAGTTTCAGTGGCTTGATAGTCAATCTGCACATCGAGATCTCAGAAAGTCGCAACATGATAACAAGGCGATGGGCGCATTGTTTCGCCTCGAGATAGATGGAGAACAGCGCACCGTTGGCGGTACAGACTGTATGTAACGAGATACCTCAATTTGAGGGAGAATTGGGCCGCTATGCGCATGTTTCGATTCCAATCGGAGTCATACCTTTCACTTACTGATGGTGTTCCTTACCTGTCTGTCCAATCGTTTCCGTCCACTTCCTTGCTCTCACGTGTTGCCTCACTATTCCTCACATTTCGAGTATCAAACAGGCTCATAATCAAGGTTGCATGCATATGTAATCGACGCCGGAACTGACGAATATCTCGTTTGTCACATGGGATCCATCTCTGGGTCCATCAAACGATCTCGAAGTCTGTTTTTTTGGAAAACAACTTGCAAAGCCGCGCTCGCTGATATCATCACCAATCGAGTGGGGTTTCAGGTTTCCATTGTTCTGTTCCACCATGTCGTGACGCATCGTCTCACGCTGTATGCCTTTTCGATCCCAACAGGCGACCAGAATTCATGCAATGTCAACCTTCTTTTCGGTCCTATTCAAAGAGTTAGCCTGCGCCTTGCAGACATTTAGAAACCCAAAGAACAGAAACTCTGCAGCAGCAAGAATTCCAAACAACCAAGAATGGCTGTACAAAGCATACAGTACCAGGAGCAGAAGACTGGGATCCCATTACTAGATTCGTCATTACATCACGTTGCTGTCATGTATTGACCGACTCAGTGAATCCTCGATCTTGACTCCCAATACCATAACGCATGCTGGATGGATTCTTTTACTATCCAAGATTTCTCCACTAGACTCATTCTCGAAGCATGTGTCACAACCTCTTTGCCGTTCATGATGAGTGTCATCTAATGACCCAGTGTCTGTCCTGTCCTGCCAAGACGGCAAGCCGGACAACGAAGAGTGATAGAGGTAAGTCACTACAAACTACGTGCCATCATCGAAAGAACGTCTCCGATTCTTCTAGACCTTGAGTAGTCCGTTGGGTCTACGTAGAGAACGTGCACGCGGCCAGTGTGAAGCAAAGAGCTTGAGACTCTTATGTGGTCCAATTGGAAAACGCTGCACTATCTTCCGATCTCACAGATACTCTCACATGTCCCTTCTCTTCCCTCATTTAGAAAGCAAGCAACCTAGCGATACTCCATGATAAGATACCGTGAATCCATTCTACAAAATCTTCAACAGCCCATCTTTATCCCATCACCCTCAACCAAACCAGCGCAATCAAAACCCTCAAGTGACGTAAACGAGACCAAGCTCAAGATCAAGCTGGAACCCAAACTCGAACTTCCAAATTCAAACCCCATACCATACCATGCTACCACCCACTATGCCTCTGCTCATCTCTCCTTCCCTCTCCTCTCTTTCCCCAATCTATCCTCCATCACCAACCCCTGTTGGATTATCTAGACTCAACCGATCTAGGTAATAAGTAATTTTTTGCATTGAATCCTGCAAATACACATCCCAGGAACACTCCTTGTACGATACTCAGAGTCTGTCTTGGGTTTCATTTGATCTGATCTGATCTGATCTATTGGACTTTACGTGTAATGATGAGGAGGAGGTGAGGTGAAGGATGGATATGATATGATGGGAAGGGGTGGTTTCTTCTTTTGTTTCTGTCTCTCCCCCCCTCTTTCTCTCTCTCTCTCTTTTAATTTCTTCTCTATTATATTTTTCTCTCTTCTCCTCACTTGAATTCCCCCCTTCCACCCTCCTCCTCCTCCTCCTCCTCCTCTTCTTCCCCTTTTCCTACCATCAAGAACATCCAACTCCCAATTCCCCGCAGACATCACGATATTCAAGCCCCAGTCATCTCCACATACATGCATACGTAATACGTATCTACCTGGGTATCCGTCATTACTATTATCATGATGATGATGATAACACATGCTCATGAACAGGAATGGGAATGGGAACGAGATTTTGAGCGAATGTTTTCCTCGTGAGGAAAAAAAGAAAAAGTGTTATTTGGAGAGGAAAGATAAGGGCCGGTGTTGGGTTTGGGGTATATCTTCTTCTGATTCTTAGCTTTTATCATCGATCATCCATCTGCGAGGGTATTCTATATTTTTGTGTTTGAAGACTTAGGGATTTGGGGATATCAGCTGTTACTTTACCGTGTTGTGTTCATTTGCAACATAACTAGATATATATGATTACCTACCCCGTAGATGGTATTTGATCGATTGATTACAGTAATCATTTGGCAGTCTGAGCCAAATAAATAAACAAACAAACAAACAATATAAGCACATCCTCCATATCGTTTATATCACATGTCCCATGAAATCTCTCTCATGTTATATAAAATAAACTCAGTACAGCAGCATAATATACAATCTATCTACCTTATACATTGCAATGAGTCAATCCTGTCGCCAGAACTGCACATAATAGAAAGTAGAAACATGGCTTTTAGAAGGGGGCCAGGAATGCCCATCCCCTCTCTATCTAATGGGCTGCCAGCTCCTGATATATATATGACTACCTAAAGCCCGCAACATTGGACCCATCAGCCCATTGCAACATCTATCTACCCGATACCATTCACACACATACACACACACACACAATTCTTCCCCCACCTTTTACTCATTTCTGTTTTCGGAATCCTTTTCTCTCAGCCTCGTGTTTTCCTTCCTTCACATTCTCTCCCATTCCCTTCCTTATGTTCATGTTTGATGTGTGGTGTGAACGACCGAATATATAATCCGCACATGGCATGAAATAGGAGGTCCGAGTCAATCTTTGGCGGCTGGATTGTGATTGAAAAGTGTCGAATGTCTTTCTTGGGGGCGGCTCGGCGGTTGGTTATTCAGAGGAGGTTAGGGTTAGAGGCGCTCGCTCGGGCTGTCGGATGGAAGTCTGGCTTTTTTTCTTCTTGGTTCTTGGGGGATCTGTGATGTTGTTGACGGTTGGCAGGCAGCTGCTTTAGGGAATCAACTTGCTATGGTACAGTAGTTAGACGGAGGTGGATATTGAAAGGAAGAGTGGAAAAAGAGGAAGGAGAAGAGATAGATTCCATAGGGCAAGGTGATTGAAAAGTAAATAGAAAAATATCAGAGCAGTAATCATCATGCTGTGGATTGAAACCCCCTTACCCTCCTGTAACTCAAAAAGGAAACCAATCAGAGTAACCCAATCAAATATAAAGCTCTACATCTACAGTACATCCAAGCCAACCCGCGCGTAGATGTAACTGAGAAACGTAGCGTAGTCGATATCAAATCACCTGATTACCTTGATTATTGATGAGGATGAGATCTAGGGAACTATATGCTTATTCATTGAAGTTCGAATTATTCGTGTCGGTGCCTGGTTGCAGTCAGGCAGTCAGGAGGTGTTACGAGTGAATAACGGCATGCATTACTATTACCATCATCGTCACATTGTTCTCCTTGCAAAATAAGTTTTTCAAACCCTTTGATCTTTGGCGCAATGATTTCGACGTATACATCTATGTTGTCTAGAGGGTCTATATATATATGTGTCCTTACTGCATAGTCGCCATGTCTGTATATCAAAGGTTGATAACAGGCCTGGCAGATGAAATTGTGGCATGATCTACGTTGGCTTTATGTACGTTGAGTTCTACATGGCTACCATGCAGGTTCTGTATATATATATGTGTGTGTGTGTGCGTATTTATTTTCCTAGGCAATGGGTCGCGCAAGGGTTCGAGGTAGGAGAAGATAAAACATGTCAAGGTAAGAGTTGCAACCGGCAGTTTTGGTGTCGAGGATAAGACTCTGATTAGCCATAGTAGCATTGACAAGAGGAAGGTAAAGAAGCTGGCTAAGAGCATGGGTCATCGATATCTGTTGTTGAGGAGGTCATCTGTGCTACTTCACAGTAAATGGCAGTTAGCAATGGTTTTCTCACCGTTCTCTGTATTTCTTCGGCTGATATAAACGTAACATACCGACAAGTATTCTAGAGAATAGTTACAATGCTGCTTTGAGAGTTCTGAGTCTCTGCCTTCGTGACAGAATCAGTGTTTCAACTCGGTAGGACCAATGGATCTCATCTTGTTACATCCGTCGGTGTTGCCCGTACGTAGGACGAACAGATTTATGGCGGCACTCAGGATCTTTTTTCCTGAGTGGCTAGATACGGCCAATGTGTGAGGCGACAAGGTCTCCAAGCGCCTGATTCGACCTACTAGGGCCTCACCTGTGGTTCCAAGCTCGCCCCTATGCCCAATTATAGCATCATTCACCCGCATCTTCGCGGAGATTTGAATTATTCAGCTTGAATTGATTCCGGCTACTCAGTCATGGCATTGCACCGTTCCGCCAACGATCAGGAACAAAACCGTTCTCCGTTTCAGAGTCCCACGGGCATGGAGACCCAGTTACGGAAGGATCCTCTCCAATGCATTCGTTCCCTGGATTTGGAAGGGTTCTTTTCTTTCTCCAGCCTTCCGTGTAACACGTGTGGCTCGCTGAGATTGTTCGGTGAGATCTCAGGTTCAAACGTGTCCTACCACGACTTGGCTGAGTAGGACAAGATCCACCGATCTCCGGAACAGAACTGCTGTGGACCGATCTTGGAGATCATTTGGCGCGGCTACGAGAATGATAAAAGAAGATTGTTGGTTGATTCAGACCCCCGATTTCTTCGATGTCCCCGACGGGCAACTTGGTGCAACACCGAAGTGATGCACTTTGTTTAAGAAATGGAGGACACGGCAAAGGGAGGGCACGGAGGTGCACTTGTGTCAACGAATATCTTTGTGAATGATTTTCCTGGTCTCAAGGAAGCAGACGGTTATTTTATAACACCAGGCTCATCCCTCGTTCCAGACAATGGGGGAAGAGTATTCGGTACTCGAAGTCTTATCTTCTGCGTTCTTGATCCATTTCCCTTGACCAGTATTTGCGGAGCATCAGAGCATCTTAGAACGGCATCCAAGCAATTAAGGTTCTCAAGTGTTAAATATTCACCAAAAGAACAAAAGGTTGGTCAAGATGTCTCCCCCTTCAGCAGCACCCAACGTACTAATCCAGATCTTCGACACAGATTCAACATTCATCAAAGTCATGTGTCGCGTGACAGATGTCAAATACCGTTGTGGTCATCCAAGCCCCGGCGGCTATCAAATCATCGAGCCTCGATGTCGACGATACCCCTCATGCGCTGTGCACTATGAAGCCACGTCCACGTTGGCTTATAACTGTTTTGACTGCAGAGAGAGCGAGAGATTGAAATCCAAGAATTCACGAAATGTACACTCAGGCAGAAATGGCGACGACGCAGAATATGAAGACAGCACTTATCGGAGTGGTAGCAAGAACAGTGATGACGCAGAAAGTGATGGATAGGAGAAGGGGAGATGAATCGATACGAGACACGACTAAAAAATTATAAAAATCGGAAACAGGGTATACTAATTGGAGAGGACATTGAGCCATGGGCCAGGTTGGATAACATTTCAATGGATAGCTTTCTTCCGAATTGAGGAAAGACATAGTCAGTGGTGGATGTACTCGCTTCGTCAGACTGTACACATCGCCGCTGAGGTGGCCAACGAGAAGTTGAGAGATTCTAGGCATGATACTGAGCCCCCGACATAGTTTGATACAAAGTTGTTCAGGCCTATTGCCTTGTGGCTGTCCGTCTTCGATTGTTCCGCTCGAATAGGTCAAAGAAGGCAGGGGTAATCTCCGTTCTTTGCCTTCAATCATACGCCTTATAGAATCAATGAAATCATCACAAGAACCTCGTTGACCTAGGAATAGGAATTCATCCGTGTAAAAACACTCTTCCTGGAATACTCCTTTATATGAATAAAGGTACCGAGTACATGTAATTGCTTTATAGCAATGTGAAGTCGGACCAACGCCGGATGTGATACGTGCAATGTAATAACGCAAAATACCAGGATGGCTGACAAAGAGGTGCCGTAGAATTGCCGTAAGCCGGGTCTAAAGAGTATTCAGTTGAATGATGCGAGTTCAGGACTTTTAATATGGGGAAGGTTCAGCCATGTTGAGGCACAAGAGCGAAGGATCGATGTAACGTGTTGAGCTTGTTGCAGAGATTTGGAACAGCTTCTGGATCTTCATGCCTATCAGATGAACATGGTTTGGTTAGGGTTGAAGGGTAGCGTACTCAATTATTATTGAGATTTTCCTTAGTGGGCTCTTGGGGAAGTAAGTACTCGGTACAAAATCCTTTTGTCCCGCCGACGTCGCCAGTACAGTAACGTCACGTTGTCTCCACGAGGGACACTTTGCATGTGGACCTCCAGAGACGATTGTTCCATGCCACAAAAACACAATCACAGTCCAAGAGAAGAATCCTTTCATTCGTCTTGTCACTTTCTTCATCTCGAACATCATCAGCAACATTCCCCTTCTATCACGCCAGAATATATCTCAGAGCGAACAATTCGCTCCGGGGCTGGCAATTGACCTTCGTGAAATTCCCATTCGGACCTCCCCGCTCTAGGTCGTCTGATATCCGCAATCATGTCTTTGGCAACGGAAATCCTGACAACCATCTCCCCCATAACCAACAAGCCGATCTTGAGGCGCGTGGCTGCTCCACCTCAGGATATTGCTTTGATGCCAGCATTGGCCCAGACCGCATATCGATCATTTCGCAAGTCGCATCCCACCCTCGCCTCTCGCCAAGAGATCGTCACCAAATTCTTGAAGCTTCTAGGAGAAAAGCAAGATGAATTGGCCCAAGAACTCACAGAGCAAATGGGTCGCCCAATTTCCTATACTCCAAAGGAAATCGCGACTGCTGTCAAGAGAGGAGAATACCTGAACAGTATTGCGCCAGAGGTGCTAGATGCCCCTGTTCCAGGAACAGAGGAGAAGGGGTTCAAAAGATACATCAAGAAAGAGCCTGTAGGAGTGGTCTTGGTTCTTTTCGCGTGGAATGTGAGTCTGGCTATTACGTATAAGAAGGGAGAATACTGACAAGATCAGTACCCATATCTCATACTCGTCAATTCTCTTATCCCAGCAATCCTTGCTGGTAACGCCGTCATCCTCAAACCCTCTCCCCAAACACCCTCAATTGTTGAACACGTTCAACGTCTCTTCTTGGCAGCTGGCCTACCACCTAAGGTTATTCAATACTTTCACTCGGGATCCCTGATCAATATCGAAGCAATTGTCCGGTCTCCAAATGTTAACCATATCTGCTTTACCGGTTCAGTAGCAGGAGGCCTATCTGTTCAAAAAGCGGCAGCTGACCGTATAGTTAATGTCGGTTTGGAGCTCGGAGGCAAAGATCCAGCCTACATCAGAGGAGATGCAGATGCTGCCTGGGCCGCAGAAGAAATTGTTGACGGAGCCATTTTCAATTCAGGACAGAGTTGCTGTGCTATCGAAAGAGTCTATGTTCATGCCGATGTCTATGACTCATTCATCGAAGAAGTTAAGAAAGTTCTCTCAAGTTACAAAGTTGGTGATCCGCTGGACAAGTCAACCCACATTGGCCCCGTTGTTTCCAAACGATCAAAGGACGCCATCCTGCAACAAATCAAGGACGCTTTAGCAGCTGGTGCAGTTGATGAAACCCCAGCCAATGAGACATTTGACAATCTTCCTACTGAAGGCAACTTTGTAAAGCCAACATTGCTCACCGGCGTCACACAAGACATGAGTGTCATGCAAGACGAGACCTTTGGGCCAGTTATACCAGTTACAAAAGTTTCCAGCGATGAGGAAGCCATTAGACTTATGAATGACAGCGAATTCGGTCTTACAGCAAGTATATGGACCAAGGACGTTGCTGTTGGAGAGCAGTTGACGGAACAAGTGGAGGCGGGAACGGTATTCGTCAATCGGGCAGACTTCCCAAGTCCAGTAAGTCAAAACATTCGAAGGATCTCTCTATCATCAAAAATCTTAACATGAAAACACAGGATCTTGCATGGACAGGCTGGAAGAACTCCGGTAAAGGCGTCACACTCAGTCGTTTCGGTTTCGAACAATTTGTCAAATTGAAGTCGATTCATTTGAAGGATTACCCCAAGTGAAGTTGAAATACCTGAACTGACAAGTTCGTGATTGGAAATGATATAGTTTCACAAAGTTGAACGCATGTGCATCAGACGAAGCAAAGTCTCACCATATTGAAAATATGGGATACTGCAGATAAGCTTTCCAGAACCATGATCAGAGCAAACGATTCATATAGAAGGCAATAAAGGGCGTTTGATACATGATGCAAAAGATCACCTCTTACAATCCTTCGTCTCAGAGTAACGGGATTCACATACCCCACTCAATTATAACATACCTCTTATAGGTCTCCATATCTTCAGCTACCAGAATCAATACCAAACAAACATGATAGAGATAGAGAATCTAGACTGCCTTTGATATATTACATGCAATACATCCTTACAGTAGTGAACAATAATCAAGCGTAAGTTATTAACCCAGCTCCAACTTAGGATCATCGTTCCAGATAGACAGACAGACACACAGACTATGCATACTGTAACCCTTTTACTCTACAATAATCAAATCGATTTTCATGTGTCCTTTACTCCTTTCCTTCCCCCCTCCCCCCCTTTTTCTAGCCACTCTTCCCCACGACCGAACAATCAACAAACATGGCTTCGAAAACATAATTCTACTTACCCTTTCTCTGGATGTTAATACTTGATTGTGACATGGTAGTTGAATATCTAGACAACGACATACAGAATACAACATGCATGTATTGCGGAGTCGGATTTGTATTCTCGTGAATGGATGGGTGGATGGATGGATGGGTTCGGTGAGATATAGCACATACATAGCACAGTAGGAGTAAGAGTGCATAGTTATATGCGATGATTACATGGGTACTATACTGTACTGTACTTTAATACTTTGAGGATGGATATGTGTCTTACTACTGTATATTAGAGGAGGAGAAGAAGAAGATGAAGAAGAAGAAGAAAGATACAGTATTAGATTGGTCCGAAATGAATGATATAATTAATATTGTCCTTTTGTGTGTGTGTGTGTCTATTCTCATTCCACAGGATGGATGGATTTTCTCCTTGTTGATTAGCAAAAGGGTAATGCATATCGTGAGAAAAGATGTCGGAGTGATTAGGACTTTTGAAGAGGACGGAAATGGTTCAGAGAATGTTTAAGAGGACACAAACGTGTTTCGTTCCGCTGTCAATGACTACTGTAATGGAAGTTAAAGCTTTTGCTTTATTTGCTCTCCTTATCCACATCTATATCCGAATCGTCTAGAAGGTCCAGATGGTCGAATCCATCCAAGTCATCATTATCGACTGTTTTGTCTTTATTTTCACCGTCTTCGTCGATCTCATTTTCTGAGAAAACCAAGTTGCGTTCTGTGGCTGTATCATCATCTTCTTCTTCTTCGTCTTCGTCTTCGTAGTCTTTGTCATAGTCAAAATCGTCATTTTGGTCATATACATCGTCCTCGTCGTCGTAGTCAACGGTAGCACAGTCCATGTGAACATTCACTATCTCATCAACAATGTTATTGGCATCATCTTTGCTTTTGTCCCTATCTTGTTGTTGAATGGACGCTTTCACGTTTATAATACTTCCACTCGCTGCACTGTCGTCCTCTTCTCCACCAATGGTGCTTTCGAAATCGGATGTACCAGGTGGTCCACATTTATCACGGATCAATTGCCAGAGGGGATCAAGGTCGTTATTCTTACCAGTCTCGTCGGTGCCAGCCATTGCTGCCGATATTCCATGCCCTTCGCTCTCAACTGTACTCAGGCTTTTGACTGTGGCTTTTGTACTGACAGTCCCGTCCGTAGCCCTGATGCTTGCTTTCCCAGCCCTTGTGCTTACCCCTTCATCACTTCCCAGGTTTTCAAACCCTTCACTTCCTTCATCGTCGATCGAACTCCCCGCCGGCGTACCCCCGGTATGCACACTTGGTCCAGGCCCTTTGAACCCTCCCGCCTCCAAATCTGGTACATCAGTCTCGTCGAAAACCCCTCCCGAGCCATCGTCGTTCCCTCCAGCCCAGAGGGGAAGATATTTCCATTCTCCATCCTCGAGGTTCAGGAGAGTATCAATGTGTCGAATAGGGAGGCGGTCATACAGATGCCAAAGGTGAGGAGGGTTAATTATAGGAGAAGAGAAGGCGGAAATAATAATGGACAGAGTAGCCAAGAAATCCGGGATAGAGAAGAAAGGGAGAAGGAGGGGTCGTGATGTTTGGAATGATGCGTTCGTAGTACCAGTCAGATCAAATGTCGCCTGATTCTGGGAGGGCTCGGGATTACGTCGGGGAAGTAACCCTGGAAGATTGGTGTTATCTGCATTCAACCCATTGTCGATGGAGGTGCCTTGGAAGGGGCCATTGTTTGGTGCCTCATCTTCCCAATTCTCAAAAGGTAGCTGAAGGCTGGCCTCTTCGTCCAGTAATGGGGATCGAGGCGATGGCGTCGAGGAAATTACAGACTCTTCGTTTACTTGATCAAATCTCTTTTTAGGCAAAATTTGTCTGAAGTATTGTGGTACAGCCTTGCTGGAGGTTGGAGGTGTTTGCTCGGTGTTAATGGCACTGCGAATCGGTAAGTCATCTGAGATGCCTCTAGAAGGCGTCTGAATTTTAACGGTACTATCTCCTTCAATAAGAGGATCCGGTGTTCGAGAGACCCTTCTCCTTTTGCCCTGGATTTGAGAGAGATCGAGAGCATCTGATTCCGTAGACCAGCTTGTCCCACGCTTCGGACTGTTGACATAAAGCTTTTGCATCGTTGTGTCAAGGTCCGTAACATGATTATCAGAGGTCAATGCCACACGCGGAGACGACAGCAACGCATCTTCATTTCTGTCACGGACCATCTCATTATATTCATGGACACCCTCTCTCAAGGCAGTATACGTTACGTATGGCAAGCTCTCAAGTCCGTAAGAAAGCTCACCGAGTTGTTCTGAGAAAGCTTGGAACAGTTTCTGATCGACCTTGGCACTCCCCCCAAGCGGTTTCGACATATCCTCAATATGGAGCATTGTCCAAAATGTTCGAGTGAAGATTCTCTCCTCTACCCGGAGGAACTGGTAGGTCTCATTCAGTTTTGAAAAACCAGGCATGGACTCTTCGACCCCAGGCGCAGACCACTCGACGTGGTCCGGAAGTTTATACATGGGTCTATAGTGTCTGGACGCCCTAAAAAGGACAGTCATAACGCGCCTACGGACGTAGCCTCGAATGAGCTTCAGGAGCTTGCTTTGGACTTCAGCCTCATGGATATCGCGTGGTTTGAGTTTGAGAATATTTTGATAGTCTGTTGATTGTTCGAAGAAGTCATCAGGAACGTTGAGTAGTCTCCGAAATGTTTCTTGAATCCTTGACACAAAATGATCTGCTGCATGAATAACCCGGTTTTGCTCATCGTCATCCAAGTGTTCCCTCAAGCGGCCATGGACGGAGACACGGCCAAGGGGGTTTTCACGTCTGATAGCTCGGATCAAGGCTTGCTCACCCACTAGAATCGAAAATGCATCCTTCGTCAAATCCTCTGACTTGATACCCAAACCTATTCGATAACAGATTTCAGGGTTCAACTGTATGAAATTCGAATTAGGAAAGGCGAACAGCCACTTTGTAATCCATCCATTGACTCTCTCGTGTGTAGCGCAATCAAGGTGCTTTGCTATTCCAAAATAGTTCCATACCTTGGGAGCAGAATCAAGCCTAGGGTCCTGAAGTTCAATTGCACTAAGGACACGCTCGATTGCGGATCGATGGCGCAGGGGCGAGTACTCTTGGGCAGTCATATTGCCTTGGCGCAACTCTGCCTGTGAATCGTCTGCAGTGTCACATTGGCCTAAGTCTTCGGCTAGAGAATTCCTTGTTTGTGAATCACTCTGGTTTGAATCGACGTCCAACCCGCAGTCCTCTTCAAAGATTGGAGGTGCTGGCATCCTCCCTTCCCAATTACCTATTCGAGGAGGCGGTTTCTCCTCTTTATTCTTCTTCTTATTCTTCTTCGACGACGTTGATGGTATCTCTGCAGGCACTACGGCCTGTTCCCTGTCATCAACAACTTTAAATTCTTTTCCTTCCTTTCCCCTGATTGCTTTGGCTTTCTGAGCCAAAGACTTTGCCTTTTTAGTCGCCGGCCGTAGAGATGGCGCGGTTATTGGTAGATGGTCTGGATCATCTTGCCCGTCTTTCATCAGCGGCGAGACGGAAAAATGATCGGCCACCTTGTTCCACTGAAGTATACCACTGGTGCACGACAATTCCGTTAGTAGTAGAATAGCTTCCTCATCTTCATTCGGAGGTCGTAGATCCAGTATGTACTTGATACCAGGAGGCTTGCCTTCGGGAAGGACCCTCTTCAACGTACGTTGGAGACGGGTCTGCTTGTCCACTGAAAGTAGTTTTTCGAATTTCGCAGAACCCATTGCTATCAGCTTTTGGCTATGTATTTTGTGATGAATAGCATAATGGGCTCGGATCCTGTCATACGACGCAGAACTCTGACCATTTACTCTGGGAGGTTCTCCTATGAGCACAAGGGTATCTGCATCTGCAAAATTCATCATTTCAACTTCAACACCTAGACGAAGGACAACTCCGTCTACCGTGGTATCACGTTGAGGTTGCTTGCTTTGATCCATTGGGATGAATTCAGTGGTCACTGGTGCCGCGACGGATTGCTGACCATGTTGAACATAGTACTCCTTGCGTGACTCTTCCAGAGCCCGCTCTAGGTCCGAATCCGCAAAATTGGTCATATCGACGGCTTCGCGGTGGTCTCTAGCCTTTCAACGGAAGCCTTTCACCATTGCAGAAGCAACACCATTCAAAAGTGCTGAGATGCACTGGATGAGTATGAGATAGTCCGAGGTCAATTGCTCTATATAAGGAAAGTGAAACAGCGAATTTCACGCAGGTGCAGTCTTCCAAGAGTCACCACAGCTTGGGTTCCGTGACTCAAGGTCTCGCGGTGTTTGAAGGAGTCTTAGCAAGCCAATGTATCGTAACGGGCCAAGCTGTCAGTGAATAATATGTCAATCATTGGTCAAGAAAGGGCATGAACCACAAAGAAGCTGCGAGGGCAATATTGAACATGAAGACGGTAGCATGCGTAGAAAGGATTGAAAGGCATGAAGAAAGTCCAGGCAAGGCTTGTTCATGAGTTGTCAGCTTGCTCAAAAGCTTACCGAATCAGCCTCGAGGCATGTATGACGATCCGACGAAATAGAGCAGGCAGCAATATCAGATGACTCAAAACAAGGCTGTGTCTGGGTTCCCAACATGGGACATTTCAGCCCCCAAACACGTTCGGGATGGCAACAGGACCGATGGATAATACCCAAGGATGTCCTGTGTGAAACAGGCTATCTGTTATCTGGTCTTTGATTTTCGGACATGCTTTCATTCCTTGTCGCTGTCCTATTTTGTGGACTGGAGAGAATTGGAAAGTATATTGCTCAGTGAAATACTTGTTTCTACTTCTACGATACTGCAAACTGATCCCGAATCTTCTTCCCGCTGGCCAAGCTGTAAGGAAGAATGCTAGAAACTCAGCTCTGATATATCCCAACAGGACTCGATAATAGCCGAAACTTTGAAGAAAACGGTGTATAGAACACGCATTACAGCAGCTAATCAATCTATGAAAACATAATCCCTATCAGAGACACTCTTGTGATAAAACTTTTCTATGACATTGTGATTGCGGCTATCTTGCTAGACATCTCAGCGTGTATGAGGGTTTAATACGTGGGTAGGAGACACCACCAGCAGACAAGGTACACAATTCTCGTTCAAAAAGATAAATCCTTTGATCCCAAGGATATCGTAACTATGCTGGACAGCTTTGCCAATGACTCCGTAATAACGGATACTCTTTTTGGAAACAGGCCCTACTTGACACCAGAAGTCGACAGTATTGTTGTATCCACACTCTGAACCCTGACGCCATCTGCAATTGGCCGTATTGTGGACAAGTCGTGATAGATTGTGTCATTGACCTTGAAATCACGAAACTTCTTCAATTTTAGCTTTTGAAGATGATGCCTCACCCTCTCCCTCCAGCTCAGGCATCTCCTCATCGGACTCTTCACCTTCCTCGTCCTCTTCACCCTGGCCCAGACCCTCCATACCTCCGGCACCGGCGCCGAGTTTAGAGAAGTCAATACCACCGAAGCCACCGTCACCGCCGCCCATGCCGCCGAATTGGTTCATGTAATCGTCTTCTGGGGCCTCGTTCTGCTCATCTTCATCCACCCACTGCGATTGGTCAGTAAATATCCCTTGGGAGGGGGAAGGAGTAGGGCGAACCTTGTCAAAGTCAGTCTTGAGGTAATGCACCTTAGCCTTGTCCTTGAGCAGCCGTGGCCAGTATTCCTCCTTGAGCTCCTTCTTTCGGAGAATCACCTCGATATCACGCGCTGTGTGATGAGTCTTGCTGTTCTCAACATCAATCTCATCGAAAAAATCGAGGTCCAGGTGATATGTTGTCTTCTTTGTATCCGATGTGCCGGTAAAGGTCAATTTGGTAGGCTTGAGGTCGAGCTTGAGTGACTTCGGCGACACATCGGGTACAGAGATAGTAAGGTAAATGTAGTTCTTAGCGGCGTCATCTTTCGACGAGCGCTGAGCCCACAAGACTGCATTGACACAGTGATGTTAGACAATGTTCGCCTCTTTGCATTGTTGGCTCGAAAGCTGTGGACATGGAGGGGAACGCTCGAGCAGTGAGCAGGTGCGGAATCACATACCTTCTGGAGTTACTTGTGTGTTTGACATGGTGCGCAAATGAGACAAGACGATCGGTGAGAGTGAATGTAAGGAAAGCTGAGACTTTGCAGCACTGGTATGCGATTGTAGAATTGATAAAGGCTCAAAGATGGAAATTGAGGTTCGGCTGTACAAAGCAGAGAGAATGGTGTGTACACAAAAATGGATGTCGAGGTTCAGCTTTCTCCGCTATAACTTTTAGGTGGAAGCTGTGCGAACTTCACAGAAGAACTATGATGCCAACACCCACTCTCAATCGTCACCTCTCGAACAGCCCAGCGTATTTTGAGCTGTGTTCCTTTGGGGTCCCTTTTTTTTTTCATTTACGAACTACGTACAGATGCTACATAGTATGTAGAAGTCCACTGCTCGGGCACTACTTTCGGTACAGTACCTGAACTGCTCGCTTGCCTTGATGTACTTCAAGTGCTTACTGTTTGCTCCAGCCCAACCTTACACATAGTGTACTAGCAATTATGTAGAGTACCGTAGAATTCAATGATCACTTGAGAACCGGTGCAAATATCGTCATACCGTTCACATCATTGTAGCACTTGTTTCCCATTTTGTCAATCGCCATGGCCAATTCTTTGTCTCTTTTAGGAGCATTTCTCGATCTCTCAGGGCTTGTCAGCAAAGAGTTCACTCTCTTCCAGTTACACCTGAATATCTCAGGTACTGCACTGTAGCTTCCATATTAAGGTACAGAAGTAATTACATACATATGTCTGGGTAGGTTGCTAGAATATCAGCCCTATCTGGTTCGGCTCTTGATTACTACCAACCTACCTAAGCCGGGTAACAGTATTAATTACTATGGTACATGTATGTGTGTTACTGCTGAATGTGCCCCACCGTACGGCAGTACAATAATTAATACCGTGATAACCTGACTTCATACCCACATATTACGGTAACGAATCGTTCTTGGCCTACCCACTTGTTGCTCTCCGTCGTCATTGAGGGTCAGTTGATTGTCGCAGCATCAAAATAACGACTTTCAACGCCCGGGAGACCCTTTTGTGTGATAAGGGAATGTGCGCTTCCTGGCAGGACGAACCATGGAGTCATTAAAGGCTGTCTTTTTCAAACCAGATCCTGCTGCTCAGGTACGTCAACCTCCAGGAACACAATGACATCGCATGGCGTGCTAATGTCGTACTGATAGAAACGGAAATGTGATGCACTGCTGAGGTCGCAGATGAGAAAACTTGATAGAGATATCAATCAGTTAAAAGTTCTGGATCAAAAGACAAAGACATACATCGTACAAGCATCGAAACGAAGTCAACGTAACCCCTCTCAAGCAAAACAAGCGGCTGCCGAAACAAGAATATTTGCCAAAGAGTTGCTGCGAGTTAGGAAACAAAGCGCACGATTACATACCAGCAAAGCACAGCTTGCCAGTGTTCAGATGCAAGTGACGGAAGCTTTTTCTATGCGCAAGATTGAGGGTAGTCTGAAAGCAAGCACGGCTATTATGAAGGACGTGAACACTTTAGTCAAGCTACCAGAATTATCAGGGACAATGCAGGAGCTCAGTCGGGAGTTGATGAAAGCGGGCATTGTTGAAGAGATGGTCAGTGATATGTTACCGAATGATGAGCTAGAGGGCGAAGACGAGGAGGCCGAGGAGGAGGTTGACAAGGTTCTGTCAGAGGTGTTACAAGGTAAATTGGGTAAAGCTCCTGTTGCCGAGGAGAAGATGCCTCAACAACCCGTCGAAGTCGAAGAGGACTTCGAAGACCAAGAAGCCAGTCTGGCAGATATGCGTGGAAGGCTCGAAGCATTGAAGAGCTGAGTTCTCAGGACATATATTGTTAGGCTCGATGTGTCTCTCCAGTTTCCTTGATCTTAAGACAGCTTGGATGGAGACTTGTTCACGATTGCAATCGTTAAAGGAGGGATCAGCTTTTCCACGGCGCTGTGGTGTTTGTTTTGTGAACTCATTCCGAATTTCTACAATACATGAAGCATTACTGAGCGTATGTTGGATCTACAAGATTACAGCTCTTTCGAGGGGCGCAACGATATTATATTTGAACTTTCCAATAGAAACATGTAACCACTGCAGCAGATAATGGAACGCGGGCAGATCTTCCATTTGCAGGACACTGTTATCATAGCCCTCTCTCTCTCTCTTTGGCGGCGATTGTATGACTCGGGATCCAGGAACGGCTGCAGGGAACAGGATAATTCCGTATTGGGTTTAGTGCAGGCGCGCATTCAGCCTCCCTGATTTCCTCCGTTGCTGTTGCCTTCACTTCTTTCCCCTTCTCATCGGTGCAACAACTTCTCAACCGCTTTCTTGTCACATCCAACAATAACTGTTATCTCTATTACAGGCTTCACTTCTGTCAAATTCACCACTTTGCGATCAAGTCTTCGACTCCAACATAACATTTACTCCGCTCATTCATTTCACTACGCTGACTCCTCTATTGCAAGTCTGCTTTTCGCACTCTGCTGTACTACGACAAGCTCTTCAATCAAAGCGCAGCACCTGAACATCCCTCTACTTTACTACGCTCAAACTGCATCGCGCCGTGTATACATATTAGTCAACTTCATCTCTCATACTTTTCTCCAAACCATAGCTACTACCACAAAGCAAAATGTCTGGAAAGCTCGACCAGTCATTGGATGAAATCCTCAGCACACGCCGCCAGGCGAATCGCAAGGTTGCCCGCCGTGGCGCAAAGCCCGGAAAGGCCACTGGCACAACCCCTGCTCCTGCAGGAGGAATCAAGAAGACAGTCAAACATGCAAAATCCGCCACGAAAGCAGTTCCATCTGCACCAGCACCTGGTCCAAAAGAGAGCAAGATCGTTGTGAGTGGTTTGGTAAGTTTCCAGCAAAATATGACTGTCAGCCAAAGCCTAATTCTTTTTAGCCCACCGACGTTACCGAAGCTCAGATTAAGGTATGTTGATTCGAGAGGCCTTTGCCTTGGATTTCTGTCGCCGTACACTTCGTACATTCCGAAACTGCAACCTATCGAGATTTCTCGCACATTATATCATGTGCCACGCTCCGTTTGGTTCACGGAGCAACATGTCATGCTGAAAAGGTGACATGGAGACTTATCCCTCAACTTGCTCCAGCTCACCCACTCAAAGGGTTCGATGCGGTACACGAGAGGTCGATTCTGTCTCGATCCTACAATATCAAGCTGAGTTGCGATATTTCTTGAGCATGCAACAGCCTCTGATACGGATCAAACAACTACTGGCATTGGTGTTTTGTCCAACCTTCGAGCCGGTCATGGATTGATTCAATTTCACGTATTGGAGGAGCATCAGTGAGCATACCTGCATTGAGCAAACAGTTTCTCAACCCTACATCTTGTCAAGTCGAGCTTTATAAGGTATCTGCGGCCGACTGAATCAGCTTTGGCGATAATCGAAATGTAGCTGTCTTGGTGCTCAAAACTCTCTATCCTGGTTCTCCTGATCACCAATCAGCACAAGGGAAGTGGTGCTCAACATCTCACCATTTCTACAACGAAACACCTACAAACCCGGTTCCTAGAACTACTCGGATATACGGGCAAACCTTTTTGATGTCCCACGATGACTAATATCCGATTGGCGACAAACATTGACGACAGAACCCGAACTCCCTCACAATCTCTATGGAAATCGGCTATATCAAGCAATAAATTGCTTCTCACTAACGCTCTTTGCTTGCTCGCTGATGCTCCACTACTGTTGTGGTGTAAATGCGTCTCTTCGGATCGGCCCTTAGTCCTTGCTTGAACTGAAGCTCGAATGCAACTGTCGCTTTTTCTTGTGTAATGGCAGAAAACTGATCTGGGCCCCATTCAATAGGAATACTTTCAAAAATCTGTTGGCAGTGTCAAACGAGTTATAATCACCTATAATCAACACGGTGTTAGTCGAGGTAGCGCTCAAATTTACTTCGCCAAATACGATGCCGCAGCCAAAGCTGCCAAGGAGCTCAATGGCATGTTGGTGGATAAGAAACCAATGAAGGTACGGATGCTAAGTCAAGAAAATGCTAGGTTAGCTCTAACACAATACAGATCGAACTCGTGGTCGATGCTGCGTCTGCACCTGCACCAGCAGCACCTAAGCCTCTAGGAGAGCGAATCTCGTACGCTTCCAGCAAAAAGTCAGGACAACCAGGTCCACTGACGAAGAACAGCGCGAATGCCAAGGCGCAACCCAAGTCGGCGACTGCTTCAAAGCCCAAGGATGCGGCCGCTGGTCGAGGCGGTCGTGCAACTCGTGGTCGTGGTCGTAAAGCCCGAACCCCCGGGCGACCAAAGAAGACCGCTGAAGAGCTCGACCAGGAGATGACCGATTATATGTCCGCCTCAGCTCCAAACACAGAGGCCAATGGGAATGCCGCCGCACCTGCAGCAACCAATGGTGAAGACCTTGGAATGGATGAGATTTCTGTCAGTACCCTAGCTCTCATTACGGTGTTGCAATGAATGACTAATTCCGATATTAGTGAATGTGGATCCAAAGGGAGTAAAACGTTGACGAGCATGCTCTTATCGCGGTTGAAATACTGCGCTTTTCAGGTGTTGGTTGTTGGAGACATAGGCCCAGGCTATGAGGTTTTCTAAATTGTATAATGAATGGCTAGGGAGCTGGGTGTTCTGCTCAGAGCAAGGAAGTTTGGCAGTCGGTGCATTGAATTTTAGTGTTGAAGATGAAGCGTTTCGGAAAGTATTCAATTAGAGAAAATCAAATCAAACAATAGCTCGAGTCTTTTCTACCGGAGAAAATGCTAAGGCCAGCAGCAGCAATTGTACCCCTCGGCAGATACTCGTCGTATATACGACATTCACCTTCGTACGCCTGATGAAGCCAGCCTTGACAATCGTCTTATAGTACCCAAGCCAAAGAATGGCAATAAATTGGTCAAATTTGTTGAGGCGAACTGGGATCACTGTCCTTCAATTCCCTCTCTTCTTGTGTCCCTATATGGGTACAACGCAGAGTATAATCGGGCCAGGCAGCGATCTACTGCCAGCGTATTGAGGAAATGTGCCCATTAGCGCTGAATCCTGATTTACGTGTATTTCGAGTGACACTGACGTGCCGAGAAAACTCGACCACACTCTCCTTTCTACCACATTCAGATATGCTGTTACAGTTGCTTGTCTCAACATATATTTTCAGGATACGCGTAATTTTGAAGCAAATTGGACCGCAAGTCCACAGTGAACATGTATATGGATCGAAATCTGGTCAGGTGTTGGTTACCTCGAGACTGGCCCTGGCCCCAATGCCCTGCGGTAGTAAATATATAAGATGACTGCGTCTTCTCAGCTCTCATGAGTATCATTCCACGAGTTCCATTCCATCGCTTTTGATTCCTTTCTATCCTGTCTCCTTGCTCCCAGGCTTTCGTTTCAGTTCGAAGTATTGATCACACGAGGTCGATCTATCTCCTTCAAATATGACACAATTGAAGCCTCTCAAGTCTGGTTACTACATCTGGCATTATGTTCCTTCACAGCCAGCAGCTACGATCTTCGTGATACTGTTTCTAGGATCATCTGTTGCACACCTCTGGCGGATATTTCGCACCCGAAGCTGGTTTGCCATCCCCTTTACCATCGGCACCATTAGTGAGTTTCCATGACAAAGCGGTCAAAAACTTCAAGACTGACGCAAAAACTTTTGTGTAGTGGAAACCATGGGCTTCGCTATTCGTATCCAAGCTCACACAATCATACCGATGAGCTGGGCGTATACATTATGCAAAGCGTCTTCATCCTTCTCGCTCCCATCCTCTTCGCAGCCTCTATCTACATGACTCTGAGTCGAATCATTCGCAGCGTTCCTAACGGTGAATTATGCTCGCCTATACACCCACGGAAGCTCACAAAGTATTTTGTGATTGGCGATATCCTATCACTCGGCATCCAGGGCAATTCGACACCGCTGAACTTCGTCGCCGATGGAAAGTATGCGAAATATGGCAATTGGATCGTCATCGCAGGTTTATTGCTTCAACTTTTCTTGTTCGGACTCTTCACCACATCTTCAATGGTCTTTCACCGACGGTATGAACGCATGTCAGGATTCCAGAAACGACCTCGTGGACGGCTTTTCAGGTAAACCACTGTGGAAGAAAGACATCTATATGATATACACGGTATCCGTCCTCATTATGATTAGATCAATCTACCGGGTGATCGGATTTGTCGAAGGCCAAGAGGGTTATCTCATGACCCATGAATGGACCTTGTACATCTGTGACGCCAACATTGAGATATGTGGAGATCCCCCGGTGTGGGTCGATCAATTCAATCAATCAAGTTACGAACTAATTAATTACTGAACTAAGTTATGCAGAATTCCGATGTATTTCCGACGTCGTCGAATGTATTCTTTGAATGTTGATGGGATGTTTTTTTTTTTTTCGGGAGAGGGGGGGGGAGAGGCTTTCGATATTGCCATGGATGAGAGGAGTGTGGAGTACCTATAACGCTGCCTGACTTATGTCTTATGCCAGACGGCAGGAGAGGTTCACAGTCAGTGAGAGCAGATTCTTGCCTCTCCTGTTCTTTGTGACAAGCGCAAGTCATTTTGCCCATCTTTGGATATCATCATCCTCCTCTTCCACCTCCACCACCACCACCTTAGTGAGCGCTGCGGAAATCTTGATGAACTCAATGGCTGAAGACAGACAAAGACTGGTAGAAATCCCAATTCTTCTTGCTGGTGTAATCTGCGGAGAGAATATCGATTGCCGATGAAGAGGCATGGGCTATTACTCAAAGAGGGTCCGAGAAGCTACCCTTGCCCTCCATTTTCTATTCGTCAAATTCTTGAGATGATCCCGGTGCGGAGCAGCGGCATACTTCATGTGGAACGCCTTGGTTGAGACTATTTTTGTTACCCTCGAAAGTGTTGACTCCTTGAGGATATCGTTGTGGATTTTGATCATAGATGTCATCCCGTAAGATCATGTTATATTCGGGTAAAAGCTCGAAGGATCTCGCTTTTGGTGGTAGGGTCCTGAAGATGCTTCATCTTCTTTCAAGTTGAACACGTCTGAAAGAGGATGTCTGCCTCTGTCTCGATCGATGCACAACTTTTGTCTCGGCATGGTGTAAGAAGGGATCGGTTGCTTCAAGATGGCAGTGAGGCGCGGATGTTTGACTGGACTCAATGGTTCGATCGTCTTGATAGATCCTAGGATCTTGTCAGATTAAGTCCATTGTGCGAGGTGCTTGTAAACATCGGACTCACCGAGGTTCCTATTGCTGTGCCTCCATACATCTCGCAAAAGCTTGACTCTCTGATGAACAGAACTTCGTATTCTGTAGTTACCAATCCTTGTTGGAGTGCCGTTAAGACTACCTCGATACAATTTGGCGGATTTGTTTGCACGAGCCCAGATAAAGAGATCGCTTAGTGAGGCATGACCAAAAAAGATCAAATCATCTTCTGTCTGCCACGTGCAATAATGTCCAAGTGCAGCGAACAAATAGTCAAGAGCATCCTGGTTTTGGCCCAAGGCGAAGCACTCATTGATTCTTGCGTCGAGCAGCATCGGTTGCTCTTTCAATAGACCCGTGATTACATCGTTACTCGGTAGCGGAATAGGTCTTAGCGGACAAGTCATCGTGTAACGTGCCGGAGCAGATTCACGATTTGCAAGGAACCCAGCACCACAAGTGAATTTCAGCGAACTCGCGATTTTGAAACTCTTTTTGCAAAACCTTGTGCGTAGCTCATAGTGAAATTCGTGGCGTTTTGCTATCTATAATTTCACTTGTGTGACAATAACAAATCAATAAACAACCCACTCGCGTAAATACTGTGCTCATTATTTGGGACCGGTGCTGGCGAACATGATGTATGCAAATTAATCATTTATCTCTCTGAATGCTGTTCATCTCCTACTGCATTGATCATATCTGCAAGGTGACGTTTTGCCTTGTCTCGTAGGAAACTAAAGTCTTGTCTAGGCATGGAGAAAAATGACGTCGGCCCTTGAGAAATGGCTTTGAGGCGTGGATGTTTGACAGGGCCTAATGGTGTTCCATTTTCTTCACTTGTGCTGTGACTATGTTAGAATTTCGAGCGTTTATGGCCACGGCTGGATGAAGGCAGCTCTTACGAGTATGTCTCGTTCTGTAAATCTACCCGCTTCGTACAAGGTTGATCTGGACTCGGACATGTTTGTCGACTCTGTACTTCCCAACCCTCTTGTTGATGTCCCAACTGTTGCATTTCCAGGAAATTTCAGATATGTTGTCCCGTACCAAGAAGTAGAGACATTTGAGTAATTTGTGACCGAATATAATCAAGTCGTCAGATGAATGGCTAGGTCTATAGTATTCCAGCGCATAGAGCAGAGATCAAAGGGCTGTTTCATTGCTGCCTTGAGGAATGAATCGTTGATGAACAACTTCCCGCAGATAATATTGTTGGCTGCGGAATTGGCTTTATTGTGGCGTGAGCTGTTCCCGCTCAGTCTTCCTGCGTACTGAAAGAAACGGAAAAAGCTGAGGTAGTATACGAGTCTTTCTTCCGGAACGTTATTTCAAGTATGTTCCAAAGCTGGACGGGGTGACATTGTTTTCGATTGTATGATGCTGCAACTTGTGTAACAATAGAAAATACCGCGTCCGTATAGGTATCGGGTTTGTCCATCAAGGCCGGAGCCGGTGTTGAAGAGTAAGAAAGTCATTTGCCAAGGTCTGGAGAAGCCTGGTTGTTCTCTGCTACATTTGTGATATTTGCGAGGAGATGTCTTGATTTTGCCTCTGAAATTCGATCTGTGACTGACTTTGGCGTCGAGTAGCTCCCATCGTTCTCCTTAGCAACAGAGATAAGTGGGCAGTTTTCGATCACAATTGAAGATCGCAGAGGACGACCTGAAATTCCTTGCATTAGAGAACAGATGGGCTCACTTGGAGGCTAGTACTGACAATGACGCTTTCGACCATAGTTCCAAACATCTCTCAACAGCTTGACTCTCTCTTCACGTGAATCGTTGATTCTGTAAGTGTTGGTTTTCTTCTTCCTTCTTCCTTGTCTGTCGCGAGTGTACAATCGTACAGGTTTGTCCATGACAGGACATTAGATAAGTCCATAGCGCGTTGGATTGGCTAGCGTATAGATGTAGCTTGTTTTACATTGTACTCCTTTCGAACCTTGGCGGCATTTCTCTGTGCTGCTTTTGTTAGGAGATGGCAGACTTCCTGGCCCAATATGTCCTCATCTGTCTTATGGTGATGTTTTCGCTTCGCCTTGCAACATGTTAGCAGAAAAATCAGAATACCAATAGCATAAATACTTGCCTCCGTCAGTATGTGGTCACTTAGACTAGGTGTCCCCATTGGCGTGGGATAAGTCCATCGAAGTCGTCTATCGGGTGTAGATTTCATCGTGTATCCCTCCGCAAGCAGCACTTGCTCTGAACCTTCGCTTGAGAGAATCAGTCTAGGCGAATAGTTGTCGGATTGCCTTTGGTACTTACGTAGTTTCAATCTCTCCCAACGTCTCTATCAATATCGTCATTGATTTTCGCTTACGCTCATCCTTTTCCTTTTTATTCAAATTCCCCAGAGAAGTCAGTGCCTGGCGCAGAATCTGTATGAGCACACTTTCTAGAAAGGCTTGCAACATCTGGGTGACTTCTGTTTCACGTAGCCCTGCGGAGAGCTGTTGGTCTGCAGGAGAAAAACCTGCCACAGCGGAGCGTTGTGAAGGAGTGTACGTTGGTTCACTTTCCAAGTCATCGCTGGAGCCTGGATTTGAACGGTCAGTTGAGCCTCTTCGTCGGCTTGGACCTGCCTCGCCTGGGCGCTTAGTTGATTGAGGAGAACGAATCTGGCTCGAAGTCGGCGGGCTATCCGGTCCTCTTCGGCTAGATGCTTGGGCTATGTCTCCACTCGATGCGCCAGCACATGCGACCACGCTTTTGTTCCCCCTGCCTTGTTTGGCTTTGTTTTGTACTGCTCTTTCGCTCGGCGATATAGACTGGCTTCGTGGCCCTGTCTTCCGGTATGACTTTCCTGTTGTGGAGTCACTGGTAGAACGAAAGGTCTCTATGGACGACGTCAAAGGTAAGACGCCTAGATCCTCCAGATTTTGCCTTCGTTTACGATCGTATAGACACCAGAGCTTTTCATAGAAGGCCCTCTCCTGTCCCAATTTCATATCACGAGTTCCCTTTATCTCGCACACATCCTTCCAAGGTATATTGAGAATACTAGCGCATTTCTCAGCCAGGAAACTATCATGTGCGAGATGTCTCAGGCCGAATCTGTCGATGTCTACATTCGGAATGAGGTTGGCACCAAGCCAATTGAGCTCGTTGGGGTCCCAATTAGAACCTGATCGTTCCTCCTCAAATGGGTTCCAACCAATCAGAGGACAGACATAGCTCTTGGGAGTTGATTGCCTGTCCATGTTGCAATCCAAGGCGAATGCCAGTCCAGAGCAGGCCATATGACGCCAAACACTTGCAACTCTCCATTCTATCATCTTCTTCATATACCTTTGCTTCTCGTCCAATCTCGTGCTGTGAAACAAAGCCTCAGGTTTCCGGAATGCATCTTGTGCATCGGATGCGTACTATTTCATTGGCTTGGATTCTGATCTCACCCGATGTCCAAACAGCCTAAGATCGAAATAAGCCAACAACTCGGAAATTGAGGAGGCAACAAATGTAACCACAAATGTTTGTATCGTGATCTAGATACGCAGAACCGCGTAAGAGATTGGTGTCCGCCGGACACAGTACCATCACTAGGGATTTAGCACGGCATATCCCGATCCCCTACTTGGCAGTCAAGTAGGCAACAGGCGTAACCACAATTCTCCCTATAGCACAAAGCTGAAAGAAAAATTCGGGGGTGACATCGATCTTTATCGCGTCCATACATCAAAGCTGTTTAGGGTGTGAGGATTTCGATTTCGGAGATAAGGATTTCGCAAATAAAAGATTTCAAGAATAGAGTGATGAAGATTGAAAGACTCAGCTGGATTCCCGTAGGTCCAGCCGGCCAAATCGACAGGTCCTGCAATAGGCGTCGTGGTTTATTGTCGGCTTCGAGCTGTCGGCTCGCGCAATGGAAACCTTGGCCAGAAGCGTAGCTACCAAATTGTTAAGGGTTTAACAGTTGGATAGGCATTTCATTGCATTGTTTCATACGAGTTATGGAGTTGAGGTTCTAAAGCAAAGTGAGATAGAGCTAATTATGTGTAAGGTGGTGGGAAGGGCTTTGGTGATTATTATTTTTGATCTTTGTTCTTGGGTATGATGATGATGTATATGGTACTTCTCGGATAGGCGTATCTAGAATAACGTAGAAACATAACAGAATATGAGGATGTTGAAGCAAGATGATGTTGTTAATGGATATCGCTGGTTGTGATCTTAGAGAAAGGTGTCGAAGGCTTGGCATTTTTATTTACTTCGCATGTTATTGACATCGCCCAGGGGGAGGAAATCTCAAAGTCAAAGATAGTTTTGAAAGTCATTCCATGGATCGGGGATTCCTACGATAAAAGTAGAGCTTTCAGATTACAACAATTTTTGTACCATATAATATCTGGGCTATACAAGCCATGAAACATAAATGGCTAACATAGATTGCTAAGCTAAGACTCTTAGGGATGGTATATATATTGCAGTGGTTGTGAGCAATAATGCTCATACAACAAAAGATCGTATTGAGAACAATTCGCACTATGTGGCGCCTTACAGCGAATGACACTGCTTTTAAGAGGTTATCGAGAGTGGACAATGGTATCAAAAAGCACAGAAGCCGCGGATTAAGATCGTAACGAAGCGGTCAAGACTGTGCTCGAAAGGATGGAAAGAAGTAGAGTATCAAGTGTGGCGTGTTGAAGGATTATCGTATTGAGTGAGTATGAGGTCTGAAATGTCGAGGTGTGAAGATGTTATATTCGATTCCAGTCTTCAAAACATATTTCCCGGACCTGCCGAAATGCCGTTTGGCATTGGCGGGATACTTTCGTAAGGACTGATATCGGTGGAATTATCACCTGGCGGGCTCTTAGTACCACGTCCTCGGCTTGAGCTTCGCATGCGGTCTGCCATGTTCTTGAATCTGCCGACGATGTTGTCCCCATTACCGCCGCTTGCACCCGTTATTGAGGTGCCGATACTTGTGGAACTTCGTCCGCGACGATGCTTCGAATTCGTCGGTGGAGGATCAAGAGCAACGGTGTCTGCACCTTTCCCGTCCTCCCCGATCTCCGGTATTTCGATGACCTGGACCGTTGTATCATCTACACGAAGTCCATCGAGACCGATATCGATCACTCCAAGACCATTGCTGATGGAGTTATGCTTCGAAGGGACCTGAGGAGGTGGTGGAGGCGGAGGAGGGAACGAAGGTGATGCAAGGTGTTGTAGTTCGGCTAGAAGTGGTGGTTCATTGCTTTCGGGCTTCTGCATCCTTCCCCTACCTTCATCCGGCAATGTTTGCACGGTAGTAGGAGATATTCTGCGTTCTCCATTTGACAGCCTATTTTGTTCATGGCGACTACTAGATCTACTCTTCGGCAAGTGCTCATGAAATGCAGGATGTACAGGAAGGCCATTGGGAGTGGCACTTGCTGGTCTGTACTTCTCAATTGGAGCTGACATCGAACGATCAATAGGAGGCACCGTAGGCTTATAGACTGCATCCGTGAGCACCGGGACGATTTCCACAAGATCGCCAGCAACATTCGAGGATTGGATTCCGGTGGTAGAGTCATAGCTTGGATGAAGCATTGCCTGTGGTGTAGTGGGCAAAACTAGCTTTCTAGCTGATTTACGTGAATTGCTTGATTCAGTCTCGTTTCCCGAAAGGACGCCGTTCGCCTTCTCAGTAGATGAGCAGGATCTACGATGAGAGACTTGTCCTGGCGAAGGGATAGAGGGTACGGACGGCCTTCTCATAAGCGATGCACGACGAGCCTCCAATTCTGCGGCTGCAAGCTCTTTCCTCCTTGTCTCGGAGACAAACCGAGGATTCGCAGTCTGAGGTCTAGAGACGGGATCATGATGTAGAGCATGTGGGCTATAGACGCTCTTCTGAGATTCGGATTGCGTATCTTCGACTGCATTAGCTGCATTCATCGTCGGATTTTGTGGAATTCCCTCTGGCATGCTGTTTACACTTTTTTCGGTTAAACTTGGTCTTCTCGAACGACTCCTTTGGGCCTGACGACTTGTTGATCGCGACCTGTGCCTTCTTCTGTCAGGTGAAGGATCTCTTCGAGCACTTGTTCCACGCGATGGACGGCGTACTTTGGTTCGGTCATCTTGTCTTCTCTCCATATCTGCTGTGATGAATTTGAAAGGGCCTTCGGATGTCAAAGTGCTCGGATCTTCGCCAGTAGGTGGGACCGACATCGGGACCGGAGATGAAGGGGATCTCATCCCGCTTCCTCTTTCGGAAGTGTTCTTCCTGCCTCTCGAAGTCGATCGCTGAGAACGACTAGCCTGGTCTTCGACTTTAGAACGGTGGGATCGGGGTTGGCTTCGACTGCGAGGCTTTCCTGATGAACTTTCAGCCTTGCGAGACTTTGTCTCCACAGAAGTCTTGAAAAGCAGACTCACTTGCTCAGGCGACATTGGGCGCGGTGATGATGGTGAGCGCTTAATCGCCGGAACCCGGTGTTGATGGTGTTTTCTTCCCCTACTGTCCTCCGATTTCTCTCGGTGCCGATGCTTCGATCGCCTGTATTCAACGGCATCGTTGCCCTCCAGGCTCTCGGCAGGTGTACTACCTTGTACACTAGGTTTTGAATGTCGGATCTTACGGTGGTGCTTAGAGAAGTACCCTGTTGTATCGTCTAGAGGGCTTGTGTACCGATCGATGCTTCTAGTGGTGATGCTGGGGGATTGGGTTGTTCTGAAGCTTAGATTCGTACTTGGACCACTGAGTACTGAGCTTGCGGCATCTGCTTGTGCTGTCCTATAAGATGCAGGTGTTTCCGATCGACTGGTGGATCCTCTACTCATCTCTGCCGGCCACTGCAAAGTTGCTCCAAGCTCCCTACCCATCAAAGTAGCTATGCGTTCTTGAGCCAGAGCATTGAATATCGGTTGTGATGGCGAAACAGGAGGTTCAGTGTTGATGTTTGTTGTAGCGGGGAGTGCGGTCAGGGGTGTTCCCTTCTTGGAGTCAGTGGGATCATATTTTGCAGAAGTAAGGAGCTGCAAGGGTTCTGGTGAGCCCAACCGATGATCCTGCTTTCGAGCCTCCGGCTGGACCTCGGAGTTGTCAGGTGTAGGCAGAGGAATTGGAGCGATCACGGCGCTAGCGGGCACATCGATTGGTGTTCCAGTCGGAGGACTCTCTCCTATTGAAGGCAAACGAGGACGCATAAACCCCCCTGGCGTGCCAACTCTTTGTCCCAGTCCCCCAGCTGAGATTGGAGTATCGATGGCTGACTCTGCTATTGGCGTTACACCTGGCTGAACAGTGGGAGTTCGATCATCGGACTTGAGGCCGGGAAATTTGAAATGCCGTTCACCTTCTGGCGGACCGAATGAAGTAATCAATTTCAAAGAAGGCGTTATACGGCCATTTGTTGGACTTATCTGCTTCGTATTGACCGATGGTACAGGAGTGACGGTCGTCTGTACGGACGATGTGGCGTCAGACATCTCACTCTGCGCGGAAGAGCCCTTCACCCTCTGTGTTGGCAATGATGACTGGGTGTAAGGTAGTAGCTGGGGTGGCGCGGCTGGAGCTGCGGCCTCTTCCTCATCTGGTGCTGCAACCGAAAAGCAGCGTATGGCCAGATGCTGCTGGGAATTACTCACCACATGCTGCCCCCATTGTCGAACCAGCGAAGACTGCTTGCGCCAATCTGAACGTTTCATTAGACAAGTCAACAATATAGCTTCCATGTAATAATGCTGCCCAAGATAAACATCGGTGGCTATATCAACTTCATTGAGACTCAATAAAATAGTAACAGCCGTGTGTATGTCTCCCTTGGCCAGCATTTTCTGTGCGACTGCTTGCGCAATTGTCTTTGTTTTTGCCTGATCACCCATACCGGACAAAGCCAAAAGCATCCAGTCAAGATTTGAATTGGATGATGACGAGGTAAGCATGGAAGCCAATATATCTGCTTCATCGTTCAGCCATTTGGCAAGCAGTATTTTTCCCTGGCTGCCTGGTGGATGACTTTCCACTACGAAAAATTAGTATAGACATGTTGACGATGATGACGGCCACTTACTTTCGTTACGAACCAATGTCTCGATATCATCATCCCACCCAAATACAACCGACAGCATTTGTCTGCGCAGGGCATCTTTCGATAACTTGGAAGGGTCAAAGGGCGGCAGAGACTTGAAGGGCAGATTGAACAAGCGTTGCCGTGTGGACGGGAAAAGGTCTGTCAGCGGTTTATTGTCGTCTGGACTTCTCACAACCTCATTTCTCAATCTAGATGTCTTGCGGTATGCTCGATTTGAAGCAGGTGAAGGTGCAGAGGAAGGATATCCAAGAGAGCTGCCACTCATGAGAGAGCCAGCACCGCGAGTCATGTGGGACATCGTGCCCAGAGAGAAAGTCGTACCACTGCGGTCTGTTCTTGGTAGGGAAGGCAACTTGCCTGTACGGCCAATCATACTTGAAGTTCGCGAGCTTGCAGAGTCGGTTTGAGAGGTGTAAGAATTGGCAGATGTGGAGCGTTCGATTTGTGCGCCTTGCGCCGCAAGCTGTTCTTTATTCGTCAGATCCGGCGGTTCCAGCATGTCATCCTCACTCTCGGACGCCGATATACTAGGGATCGATGTCGAATCGTCTGGTCTTCCATTGAGCGGGAAGTGTTGTATGTTGGCAACTAGTTGAGGCGCCTCCACGTCGTATTGTTGAACCGAATAATTCGGTCCGAGTGTGAACAGAACAGCGGTTGGACCAAAATTTGCGATGGCACGAACATCTTGGATGGTTGGGATTTGCTCGAATGTGACATGCTTGGTCCGAACATCCCATGACCACGTCTCCCTGCGCCTGATCAATGGAAATCCCCAGCATAATCTTATTTTTTCTTACCTATCAGAATATTGAACAATGCGACCGTTCTTACTCCAAGCCATCCAATTTAACGACGTAGAAGGCTCTGATGATCGCTTAAGTACTCTGATGACCCTGGGCTGTTCAGCAGCTGGCGGCTTAGCCACACTCCATACTCGTAAGTCGCCATCGCAGGTTTGTGTTGCCAGCATATCCGATTTTTGCTTGGACGATGATGCGTGCCACGACAGACCTGCTATGGGTGATGGTGTTCGAGAAGAAGGCAAACTATGGAGAATCGTGAAGGATGGTTGGACAGAAGCTAGCAAAATTGAACCATTTTTATACCTGGGACGGTAAGTATGTTGGCATTGGGGGCTGAACTAACTTACCCAATTGCAAAAGTTCGGCAATCTGATGACGGTGCTAAAGCAGTTATTGGATCATAGATAGTGCGAGAAGAATAGTGCTCGGACGTTGCAGGGGCGAAGAGAATCACCTCGCCTTTCACGTTGCCTATGAGGTGTTAGGAAGGTAACTGACCTTATGGGTGATCCTACCGAAGGCAATATGGCCATTTCGCATCCAGGCCGCGACCGGTATCGACTCGAAGGCCGCGAAACGAGACACTTCGTTTCCATTGTACAAGTCCCACACGATAGCTTCTTGTCCAATATCGTAGCTAACAACAAATCGGCCCGCTCCTCGTTCACTTACGTTGTCGACGGATATCCATTGAATGTTGGCGCGGTGTTTTGTGAACCTTCGCTCCAACGCAAGGGTGTCATGATGAAGGCAAAGTATTGTATCTCCTTGGGCATAGAGAAGCAGTGACGCTGTGGCAGTACAAGCCGTGAACCCATACTCGCCTACCTTTCCCTTGCCCTTTGAAGAAGTCTTTGAAGTGGCTGACGGCGCCTTCGGCCGTGGCTGTCTGGAACTAAGAGCCGCCGACATTGTCGCAAATCATCCGCTGGCTTGGAGCCAGACAGCGCAATGCCGGTCAGCAAAGATATATATGGCGATCGTGGATATTTGCGGTCCGGGAGAATCCAGAATATATTGGTGTCGACGTGGCGCACGATCTTGTGATACAGTCGAATGCCGGCCGCGGAGCCGTGTCGTACAAGGCAAAACGTAATTGTCCTAAACGCCAGAAAACCGAGGAGCGTTGGTAGCCGCCCTTTGTACAACCAACTAGCCAGTGGGAGTCTTCACAAACAATGAAGAAAGGGATTGCAACAACTCTTTCCTTCCAGTCGCGCAGGTCGAATATATTAAACGCCTCGAAACTATAAGAAACAAAAAGCTTTGGAAAGATAGAGATACTCGACGACGATGTAGTATCGCGGGTAAGATGACAAGAAAGGTAGAGGTAAGCCGCAAAGCTATCGCTCAGATGGAAAACAGGATAACAAGGGTAGCCCCTTAGGACAGACCTACACACTCGTAGAGTCAAAGTAAGAGGGAATTTCTAGAGGCTGTGGCCATCAATGGCCTCGAGATCTGGTGCACAGAGTGATTTGTCTCCATAGCCGGAAGGTCCAGGAGAAGCGACACCAGCAATGGGTGGTTGAGCACGCATATTGGCGAGCTCATTAGCCCCGCAAATAGAGCGTGTGCAGATAGGTAAGAATGAATATGTTAGCATCGGTCAGACCGCAGAAACCCTGTCGATGGAGAGGTAGTTTGTCAAGAAAGTTGTCTCTACAACGCTTACCATGTGATGCGAATGGGATGAGAACGGTGAATGGCTGGAGATCATGGTACCACAACAAGATGATAACCGCCCGGAAGGACGCTTCTGAACTCTGATTGGCCGAGAACAAACCCCAAGTCCTGAATAGCTGCCGCCTCATCACACCCTATCCCTCATTCGTTCCGACCCATGCAGCTATTTATGATCCATCCTGGACACTTTAGATGACTTCGCAGAAACCAAAGAGACTGTGGATGGGTCACGACAACAATCGAAATTGCCTGGATGCTCACAATGATTTTGAAGATCTTCGAAATTTGACAGTCTGTGTTACCCTCCTTTGGCGGCTATTAGATTCTCCTAGAGGAAGACAATGCAACATAAGAAGGCGTCAAACCTTTCAAGTGTCCAGGGTCATATTCTTCAAATTCAACAGCTCAGGTTCTTCGATAAGTGCCTCTCAAAGTGCTTGCATACCCAATGCAGCACCGCCAACGCAATGTCCCTGCTGTTTCATGCGGCCATCCATTCGACCGCTTTTTGTGCATCACTTTAAATATCTACCTGTCTGACGGAATCTCCGATAATGAGCATCAACGTGGTGCACAGGTAATTCCTCATGGTGTACCAATGTTTGACATAATTTACCAGATGACTTCCGAGATCAGCGAGCACATACTTCGTTTGTGCCACTGGTTCATTCGTTCTCTACGGTTACACAAAGACTCCCATTCCCCGCCACCGGATTTTGTAGCTGCAGGGGTCATGAACTTTGGATCGACTGAACCCGTCGGAAAGGCCGTATAGTCCAGCAATCCAGAGTTCTTGTATGTCCTACATCATGCAGCCACTGCAACTACCCGTTGAGGTCCAGCAGGGGTAGCAAGGGCTCGCTTACTATGATTTTGGGCAGCCACAGTGGTACAGGCGATCTTCTAAGTCACTATATCTTCGTCTGCAGTTCCCGGTCTACTACAATACTCACCGACTCTTCGTTCCTAATTCTCAAGTTCAGAAACCCGATAGATATGATCGATTGCCAGCTCATCTCGACATGACTGATGCCCAAGACAGTATTTATCAACCCTATCACGAGTACTTGCGACATTAAGCCAAAATGTCCAGCATTCTACATAAGTCTGGCAGCAGAAGGCTCGAAAAAATGCATTGAATGTCAAAGTATTATTTGCCCATCAGTCCAGCAATTGGTTGAACTGAGGTACCTATGGGGTATCAATTTGCTATGCTTGGAACGCTGAAGACACTTTGTGATACGCGCCCGCGCTAGTCACTAGTTTCTGTTTCCTTCTCTCACCGGACCGTTCCCCACACCGCTTCACCGTTCCCCACATTGCCATTTTCCTGTTTTTCAAAATCCCACTGTTTTCTTTTTGCTTCACTGGTCCCTAGACGTTGAATGGAACCCCACGAATCGCCCACCACGCTGATCAAGGCCTGGAACATGTGATCGGCCACACAGCCATAACTCCAGACCAAATGACTTGGTGAGAGAGCTTCACATGACTTCCAGTTGCTTCATCCGTCATTGTCGTCAGCTGCCAATGACAGCACGAGTAACCCGACTCTCACAGATGACTCGCGAAGAGAGAATCACTCGAATCCTGTAATGTTTCGCTAAAAAAAATCAAGTTTTGAGGCAGTGCAACAACGTTGCACCTGGGTTTGATCGATTGCGGAAGCTCAAATGATCAGGCTACCGTCTCCCGTATGCTTCGAACATAGTCGAGCCTTGGGTGTATAGTGAGGCGTGCCGGTCACTGTCGAATCGCGTATCATGAAGACGCATAGCCGACGGCTTTTTCTGCCGATTTCGTGAAAGCCGTTTGACGAGGCCATATCTGCTTCGGAGGCCGTGCTGGAGCCTTCGCTGTTTGCTGGCATGTCTGTGTTGGCTGCATGGTTGGTTGATCCATTTTGATAGAGGATCATGTAGTAGGTTGTTGCTGATGTATGAAAAGACTGTACCTGTCATTCCATTTGTTTGGCATTCTTCACACTTGTGCGGGTGATGCAAAGACGACCTTCTTTGACGAGGACTTCTTTCTCTTGCCCATGCTAGGTCTGCTCTTTCTCTTCTGTTCTTCGGGCCTCTGGGCTCGGGCTGCTTGTCTGTAAGTGTATTGTTGTTGTTGCTGGAACCACTTTGGTGGTTGTTCCTCAGCAGCTTTTCGCAAGAGCTCGATTTGCTCTTCAGTGGAGAGCTCCACGTCGGGCGATGGAGCAGCGTCATCTTCGGAGCCAAACAAATCTTCATCGGAGAGATACGAGTTTGGCTCGTCAGAAGACGCTCTGTTGATCAAGCATGACCTGTAAGGGCCAGAAGAAAATCCCGATGACGAGACAGATCCGGACGACCGTGGTCGGATATCCATGGCGAGAGAGGATGCCGTTGAGGACGACATGCTGGAGATTGATGAGATGGTTGATGTTGGAGAGACGAAATACATGTTCAAAAGTGGAGGCTATTGAGTTGATAATGTGATGTGCTGTAAGTTTGGTATTCAGAGGAGTATCGTCTCTGATATACTTGAGGTCGCGTAAGAGTTGTGAGTGCGCGTGAAAATGTTTGTGATATGAGGTGAAATGTGATCTGGTGATATCTGAAGTCGCGTCTGATCGTATCACTACCAGAGTGACCAGGGTACCTTGGGCAGTCAAGTGGCAGGTTGGAGACGCGGGCCGGGGTATCAGTTGTTGATGAGTCAGGTGTGACTGTTTACCACACCGAATGAATCACACAACATCGACACAATCTGATATTGTGTCTGGAGTGGTGATCGATGGGATTTTGGATCGATCTCTGGTTTGCAACAGATCCAAGGCGCCGAGCTGAGGGATATGGGGTTGCTTTTATTTATTTGATCGTGTTGACGGTCTGTGGTGAACTAGATGGTCGGGATTGCTTCTTCGGGGCAGACCGCATCCACTTGGTCTTTTGTCTGGACTTGAGTCGGTCAAGACACCGCCGAAAAAGTTACTTGTGCCCAAGGTTACCTGAATTGCGGGTATTGGGTCTTAGTGTTTGGCGTCGAGTCAGGCAGGAAAGTCTGGGAACGTGGGGCTGCAACACCGCCGAAGAACTCTTAGAGTAATAACAACAAATAATGGGAGAGAGGGAGACAGAGATACTCCGCGCCCCCCTGTGTGGCCCAAAAGGATACTCTGAGCGACAGGCAGATGTGATTGGGGATTTTGGGAGTGGGCGGGGGGAGGCGCTCGTCAATGGGCGCAAAAGTTAAAAGTAAAGTTCAGGGTGTTTCTTCGGAGGATCTGCCTAGCGTTTATCCGGTCGGGCAAAGTCGTTTTTTGTTCGTGGGCCAAACTTGACTTTTGGTCACTTTTGTGCCCCACGAATGGGTCGGAGCAATACCGTAGGAGGCAAAGGTGGAAAGGTACAAAGGGGTTTGCAGTGTGTGCAGTGTGTGCACCAGCTCTTCCAGGTCACCCAGCTAAGTACCTAGGCACAGCTGAGGCAAGAGGATTTGGGTCAGGTAGACAGATGAGGCGACCTATTCAGCAGACACAGCTCTGCAGGTCAAGGTCGACGTCTTCCTGATTGCAAGGCTGCCTGAAAATCAAGATCTGACAACACACAAAAGTGAGCTGTCAGGCGTCAAGCAAATTCAGGTTTCTTCTTGCTTGTTTGTTTGTTTGGGTGGTTGCTTGTTCGGTTGGATGAAGCGGTGGACCGAAGCTGTTGACGGATCAATTCCCGCTGTTTGCGAATATTATTGACCTTTCTGGACCTGTCGTTTTCCACGCGGTCCGGTTTGTTTGCTGTATCCGGCTGTCCAACGAATCGCTGACGACATGAATCAATGACAAGAAAAGGATATGGCGAAATGAGGCCGTCGGCAATGCAACAAACTGTCACAAGCAAATATCCGGTACGAAGAACCCCCACTCTCTGTCGCAGTCTGGCCTCAATATCTCCCTAATCTGCCTGATTTGATGGAATGTCGAAATGTCCAGACCCTTGTTGGCGCGCTGATAGTGAGCTGTCAAGCCTGAGTCAAGATCGCAGAAGTGATGCAAGGAGCCTGCCTATCCACTCTCAAAGAATTAATAGTAATGATTAATAGCAGTCCAACAGGTCTCTACCGTACGCAGACCTGACCAAGAATAATGAGATATGATGCACACTGAAATGGACAGGTACGTAGATAATATGAGGGCAATTTACGATAGCATATGTCTCGAGAAGCCTGTGCACCGGAAAGTTGACTGCCTATATACCATTGATCATCTGAAAAATCATTCAGAGGGCGTATGCACAATCGCCATCCATCTGTCGTAAACCCTCGGGAATCAGGATACGAAAATGCAATATTTACAGACCGACTCATCACCTAGGTTTTACCGCCGGAATTCATCCAGTTGGGGGCAGTGAGCATCAGAACCGCGGTCGGATGAATCATGATATGCCACCAGTAACGGCGGGTAAGACACTGTGTATCCTCATATTGGCTTATATATCCAGCCACACATCGCGCACTTTCGGACACCCATCTCACAATCCCTGGAAAAGGTTGATCGCCTGTCAAATACAATGGCATGGACATCCTCTGTGATGGGCGATCTCACTGGTCGGAGAAGCGACCAAATCATTCCAAATTTTTACGATGTTATCCCCTGTCGAAACTGCTTGTGATGGCAAATCATAAAGTCTAAACCCATCATCATTACAGAGTATATCGCAGGGATAGATGGCAACTTTGGCTGGATCACACATCCCGATGATAGCGACTCGCTGTCATTTTCCAAAGACTCTAGCAAATCCACTTCAGTATCCTTTGCTCATTACGGAGTTGGGGCCTAATAACTACCGCATCTGTGTATGTACCTTTGGGTGGATGACAGCGTGAAGAGCTGAATCATCCGGTGCCAACCCTCCCTCCGGGTTTGAGAAACCCCGGGCTTTCCAGGGTAGGATCTCACACATTCTTACACCGCAGATTCAATCATCTGCCACCCTGCCCTGCTTGCCATCTGTAACGTCTCGCTATTAATATGCCTCTTTCCATCATCTTCTGGAACTCACCTCTACACGACTCGTTCACCGCTGACTCATTCGGCTAATCAGACTGGTTTTTGGCCCTCTGGCTCACCTCAGCGATTATCGTGACCCCAACTTCCCCGGTTTAACGGGGACATACTCCTCTTTATTTCATAGCGACATTTCCCGATAGACTCTGAAGCTTACCCGAGCACTTGGGTTTTCAGGGTCCTCTTCGGGCGCCATCGTGAGTACCAAAGAGGTAAGTCCGAATGGAGATTAGACGCAACCCCGCAAGCCATCGGTGCTGTGGAAAAACCCTCATCCATTACTACGAGACCTGGTTCGTGGAAGCCACCGCACTCGTCAGCGCCGCAAGATTGTCCTCGAGGACGTCCGACACCATTTAGAGGTTGAGTCTTTCTTGCCTATTCTGTCCCAAGTGATACCAGAAATGAGACAGTATAGCAAAATCTTTGATCACCACCTTGCTCGATGCGTATCAACTCGGTGTCATTTTCAGATATTTCGCCGAACACCGAGACAATGCCTCCTCGTGTTTCTCACATGCTGCTGCAAATGGGCAATTGCGCCGGCGGCAATTGGACAAAGCTCCAGAACCCACGCGTGGTTGTCCGATAGCATGTGCTTCGTCATTCCTCTCTTGTCTTAGTTGCCTTCGCTCGAGGTGGTGAACCCTTTCCCTTCCCAGAACTCACACTAGACAGGAGCTTGCAAGATTCTTCCTCACCTTGAAGCTCCACCTGCTTTCCAGATTTGACCTCTCGAGACAACGAATCAAATCTCTGAAATGCTTCGTTAGGTAATCGGCCCTTCCCCCACGACACAACATTGCCCGCCTGTTCAAGCAATGCAACATATCGATGTAGCCATGCTCCAGTGGACATATTCTGCAGTGCAAGTCTCTTGTTGTGACGAAACCAGCTCTCCATCGCCATTTGCGCCACGTGGGATTCTACAGAGACGAATCTCTCTATCAGAGCCGATAATTCATCGGCAAATATAAATTCGCTAGACAGTACGGGCACGCTAATTAGTACATTCGCACGTATGATCGAGTGACGGATAAAAATGCCTCCTCATGGCTCGGCTGCTCGTGACTACTACAGCCAAATTCAGTTGTCCTAGCTGATAATCTTGTTGCGACGGTGACATCGAGCACTGTCACCAGCGCTGTATGGAATTTCTTCTGCCCATGAAAATTTTTCGATACTTTTGATGGGCTTTCTGCCATAGAGAGTTCCACTGTGCTTGAGTTCGTCCTCATGAAGTTCAATGAGCGAAATTGGCAATCAAAATACGTTCCAGGCGAAATACCTGTGGGGGTAAGTTGTTGGACACCTGAATCAAATAATCTCGCTTCTGCCATGATCAAATGATATGTATAATGCATCGACAGGGCCTACGGTCTTGATTCTAGACCCTGAGATCTGAAGGCCGTGATATCCTACAGTACCATACTCAATAATGACTTTGGGTGACCGTAATTCACGGGAACGCATAGTCTCAGCCTTCGGTTCGGTCTTTCTTCCTTAGACCGAGCACCTATTGGTCTCCAGGCTATGCTAATCCCCCACGCAAACTCTGCGCTCACTAGACCGCTCTTGGCCGCGACAAGTCGTATTATCTTGATCGCGCAATACACATTATCTATGCCGGTTATCAAAGCCGAGTTCCGGAATACTCAAAGGGGGAAAATTAATGCCTAGAAAGCGATGCATGAAGCAAGAGTCATAGGCAGAAACACAAGAGTGTTTGAGAAAGCTCATCTGACAAGCACCTGAAGCAGTTGTCAACCATAGCTATCCGAGAGATCTACACCGATTTTCCCCAGTAATTAACTTCCCAGACCCTGTGGGAGGATGACTGCCACCTGGATAAATGTCGGAAACATACTCTGAGTATGAGGCGGCACTTGGTTCATTTACCGACAAGTCGGTTACTTACCTTAATAGTGCCGTTGAAAGCTTCATGGTCTGCCTGCGCAGGGTCGATAAGGGTCCCTGCATGTGCCCGGCCCAAAGAACTCATTGGAAAAACAGTTAGCAACAAGATCCAACACATGCCCAATATGGCAATCTGGAAATTGTCATTCCCGACCTCCTAATGTATTCTGGTTCTCTCGAGTCGCAGTCTGTGATTTGTATTTACATGATTTTCTCGATCACTTTTCCAAGTCACGGAATCTGCAAGCAGATGCTTCCACAGCGTCTAGACCGCCGACGCATTACTACTATGGTATACTTTCGGCATTAACTCGCAAAACCTACCCCACAAACCCGAGAAGCATATCAGACAGCCTCACCTCTCCACCACGTCTGAATGCGGTCAAAAGAATGCCGGAGGCTTCTGGAATCGGCCTTCTAGAAAGCCACGGACATCATACATTTGACGTCGTCGGCCGCAAGGAAGGTTAAAAGATTCTCCGGTTGAGGCGCCCGGGCTAATGGACCGCCATGATGAGGCGTAAACGGTGAAGTTTTGAGTCTTTTTTGTTTCGAAGGAGATGTGAAATGACGGCATTGCAATTGGTGACTCTGGTTCATCGGTATCTTCAAGTGCTGGCTTACGGTTCCGGTCAAGAGTTGACACTTGCTATCCATAGGGGTTCTTTGGGGAAATGAGATCCCTAGGGGACGGAGGTCTGCTCCTGAGAGAAGTGATACCATCCCATGATCGAGATCCAGTAGGTCATGATCATACAAGAAGCCTCATCATGAGGTCTACGATGAAACCATGAACGCCATCGATTCTAGAGGCGGCCACGCTTGGCCCAAGGACACTGGTTCCAACAATCATGGGCGCTGTTATGCTCTTATCTCGTTTTTAGGTGATTCATTCTTTCAGTCGTCAAAATGCTTGTGATGTTAAATGTCTTCAGTCTCTGGGGTTTGTATTATCCTGTATTCAAGTGTTGCTGCATTGTATCTCATATGTTCTTATATTCCGGTTCGAACCATTTTCCTGTCCAAACACCGTACCATTTCCCGTGTCCAAGTCATTTCAATACCATTGTCATCGTCTAGTCCCTCTATTTTTCCAAACCTCCTTCAAATACGCCTAATTCTGTTTTCCCAAGTTTTGCCTTGTCCTCCTCTTCCGTACTACCCATCATTTCACCTCCCTCTTCGAAATCTCCCCAACCCATCCACCAGTCCTCCACATCCCATCCCTCAGGCATAGTCACTTCTGCAACCTTTCTAAATCCGTTCTTGACATACATGGGTTGTCCCATCGGACTCGCACAAAATAATATAGGCAAGTCATCTCGCTTCGCGAACTCTTTACCATGGTTGAGAAGAACGGTACCAACACCTCGACGTTGGTAATGTGGTGAGACACAAATGTAACTGAGATGCCAGTGTGGAGATTCAAAAGCTTTCGGAGTCGATGAGGATGTCACCGATAACCAATGTGAAATGGCGTGAGGGTCTGCGGAGAGATCGGGCGATAGGTAGGATTTGTATAGAGAGGTCAAGCGAAGGAGAGCAACCTCGATGTCTGAAGGAAGGAAACGGCAAAGACAGATAAGCGGGGTATACGTGAATGAAGATTGAGGATTGCAAAAAACATCTTAAGCAGCATACAAAGCTTCACATTTGACCGCCCCGCAGGAACAATTCTTCCGAAAATAAACTTACCATAACCAAATCGCTGTATCTTCGTCCCCAAAGTCACTGTCCCTTTTCCTTCTTGTTGTTTCGAAGTTCCTCCCCCCGCCAGAACCCAAGCAGCATATCCCATCACCTGCTCTTCCCCATCCCAATCATGATCAGACTTGTCAGTGACCACGACGTAAAAATGATGTCCGGCGTAATACTTGATCTTCAATTCATGAAGAAACCTTGCCCGAAAATGATCCGGATATTCGCTTCGACTGGGACATATGTAGTCGAATAATTGGTCTGTGAAGAAAGATTCTGCGGTTATCGTTGCGATGGCTGAAAAGTCTGAAGCGTGGAAGGGACGTATATGCATGGTTCAGGGAGGAAGTTTGGGGGTTTGCCTTATCGGCTTTTTTTCCCCAGGTAACAATTCAAGAGGTATGTTGGTGATTACTGTATATGTCGTCGTCTAATAGAGGCGTTGTTCATATGAATTCATAAACGAAACATAGATTGGAGCATTCAAATATCCCCCCCCTCTAACGTACTATCCTCATTACACCGAGTACATTGCAAATCTTTGTAAAGAGGATGTTCTCATGGATCCTTGTCACCGCCAGTACTATGGCTTGGGTTAGTCACGTGTGCCCCGTAGATGCGATAGCTACAGTATCAATAGCAAGCTACAGTATCTGGCCGCCTTAGCGATAATCGACGTTCGGTGCCAAGGAGTCGATAAGCCCCCAAGGGTCTGTGCATTAGGGACAATCACAGGTTGCGTTATTACCAGAACGTACATACCCGATACTGTTTGACCTACGATGTACGGAGTACGAACCCCAAGCGTCGTTTTTCACCATAAAGGTTCTCGGAGCCTTTGAAGGGCTGAATCCGAAATAGAAAAGAGTATTGAATATGTTTTCACTCCAGCTTTACTCAATCTCGATGATTGGTACTACAGCCTGTCGATCAATGCATCCACAGTCGCGACGATCCAGGTGATTCTCAAGGACAACATATGTATCAACATGCCGCGAAATATTCCATGGCTTTCTGGTCGTTCAAACGATAACAATTCATCGAGGAGCAAGGGTCCTACCGTTGAGAAGGAGCCACGTGCGCGGAGAAAGATTGATCTGGACTCGGAAAATGAGGACTACAAGGCGCATCAAACCTCACCGTTTAAGAGGTTGAAGAGAGAAGGAAGAAGGAGTTGTGAGTTGTGCTCTACCTGGTATAAGATCATATTTCTAAGACCGAGTGCCCTTCTAGCACGAACGCCCTCAACATCCCCACCGCCACCTGGTCCTCCCCCAGAAGAGTATGTCCAGTGCTTCGCTAGACGACTTCGATCTGACGGACGTACTTAGGTATATGCGCCCCGGCTATGACGCTGATGACCTTTACCGCATGGTCGAAGATGAATTCTACGATATCGCCCAGAAATATACATCCCATCTGCACTATGCCGAATACCAACGTCTGAAAACCCAGACGAAACAATCCGCCTTTCAGAAAACCCTTGCAATGAAGAGGCCAGTTGATGGGAAGACTGTACTGGATATGGCCACGAAGAAAAAGCAAGAGGCCGTTGAACAGGCAAACAGAACAAATCAAGCAGTTAAAAATTTAACTTCCAAGGCGAGGAATAACGCTGGAACAGATGAAGAATCCGAAGACCTCGTTGAAGAAGCAGATCGCGATCCTTGGGTAGGAACAAGTCTGCATGGCTTGATGTCAGGTGAACCACGAAAATCGACAGCACTAGTTGGCCTGGATGGAGTGAGAAGTCATACCAAAGCTGCCAAAGGATTTGGAAGTCCGCGGAAGAACAGATCCACAAAGCCTCGTTTTCAGCCTTCTTCGTCACGTCAAGACAGCCACACCTATCCAAATGGTCGAGGAATACCAATTGATGTTCAAGACGAGGATAGCGATGACCTGTCAACACTCCCCCTCCCACCACCACCTTCAATCAAACCAGCTTCTTGGAAGGACGACGAGAAGAGGCAGCCTGCATCAACGGACATCGAACGTAAGACAAAATTGATCAAACAAATATTCTCCTCTCCCAGCAAAGTATCTTCATCCCACAATACAACGCTTCCCGTCCAACAAGAATACGAACCACAATCTCCGACTGCTCATTTAAAGCCCAAGCCCATCAAATCCAACGCGGGTCCATCTACATCTAATTCCAACCTCTCAACTTCAACCCGTCCCCGTCGCTCTGCAATAGCTTTCCTCGACGACTGGGACGACGACATTCTACCTTACAAGAGCCGTCTCAATGACAGACCGAAGACCACCGCAGCATCCCCACCGCAAGGAAGCAATCGGGAAGGACTAGGGTACAAGGATAAAAAGGGAAAAGGAAAAGAGAAAGCAAAGTTTGATGAGATACCATTGTTTCTTGGATAGTTGTGAACGACTCTGCAATGTTGGACAGGATATGATAATGAGAATCAAGCAATTATAGAATCAGCTTGTGTTATAGAAGATATCTAATTCACACTATATGGCATTTTAAACATGTAGCTTCACATTGGGTATCACTATTACTGTCACTTTCACCATCCCCTTTTTTTCCTTTATTCTTGTTCGGGGGGGGGTTTTTTTTCCTCCTTTCTCCCTCTTTTCCCCTTTTTTATCTTTCACATCAATCCATTTCTTTCATTTCTCTTTTGTTCTTTTCTTTTTTTGGTGGTTCTCTCTCACTCACTCACTCACTCTCTATCCTTCCGCGTTTTTCCTATTTTCGCTATTTATAGTATTTCCAGACCTAGCATACTTAAATCTATATCCGTATTCATAATAACTCCATTTCCATTTCCAATTTCACTATTCTTTCCATTCAATTCCCTCTTCCTCTTCAAACCCTCCTCCCTCATCCTCGCCGCTCTAACATCTTTATCTTCCCAATCCGCATTCTTTCCTTTTCCTCCGGCAACAACACATCTCGTTCTCAAAGCTTCTCGAAACCGCTCCCTTCTTTTCCCGTTCTCGATGAATCGTTGGTTGATTTCGTGGATCATGAGTGAGAGGTAAGATTCAGGGACGAGGGAGTGGTATTCTTCGAGGGGTTGGGGTTTTTGGTGGCCGTTGGAGGAGGAGGAGGGAGATGGGGAGAGGTAGTAGCCGATTACGGATTGGAAGGTTAGACCGAAGGTTCGGAGGGCGAGGATCGGGTGGTGATGGCGTTGCGATTGCGATTGCGATTGCGATTGCGATTGCGATTTCGATTTCGATTTCGTTGTGGGTTGCGTGGGGGGTAGGGATTGCAGGCCGGATTCACGGAAACCGGATGTGTGGGCGGATGTTAGCGGGGGTATGGCGTGGGAGGTGGAGGCACAGAGGATGTGTAGGAGTAAGGGTTCGAATTGGAGGCGGATGAGACGGCGGCGGGAAGAAGGGACGGGGTCTGAGGGTGAAGTAACTTGGGATTCCGGTTGAGGGGTTAGACCGAAGAGGTCGTGATAGGGGTGGGGTGATGTTGTTGTCTCTGGTGGTGGAAAGGGTAAAGGGTCATGAGAAACGAAGAGCCAACGTCCTCCATTCCCTTTCCCACCTGCAGCAGCTGTGGTCCTCTTTCGAGGTTTCGACTGGGATGTTATCCCTCCTCCTCCTCCTTCATCATCATCATCATCATCCTGTTCCGTTTCCTCCCTATCCTCCTCTCCCTCGAGAACGGCACCACCACCGCCGCCAACCTCCCTATCCAGATCCTCCTCCTCCTCCTCCTCTTCTCCTCCCTTTTCCCCCTCCAGATAAACACTCACCCTCCCCGCACAACTCGACGTCGTAACCAGTCCCTCGATCGAATTGATCTCGTCGATCAGATCCCGTATCCCTTCATCTACGCTACCTTTTGGTGACCGGTCGTGGTATTCTGATATTGGGGTGTTGAGGGTGGAGAGGATATTTTGTTTCTTCTTGAGGAAAGACAGCAACGCGGGATCTGGAGATAGGAATGAGGGTGTGTGTGTGGATATCGGATTTGACATGTTTGGATATTGTCGGTAGAGGAGAGAGAGCCGTGGTGGTGTATGTGATGTTGGCCCGGATGTTTGGGTGCTCATTGGCTCATCATGGTCCGGATAGTATTATAGAGGTATTCGGAATTTTTATCTTCGGTGTTTGATCGATGTCTGCTAACCTCTCCTTTTGAACTAAAGAGTCAAGATAAACGACAGTATATCTCTTAAAAAGAGGTATGTTTTCACATGTGCTATATACCGAAAGACTCTTAATAGCATTAACATATAACTATAGCTATTTATAAAGTAGAACAATTCACCAATACCGAACAAAAAAAAGTATTCCAAATGTACAGTACAGTAGTAGAGTGTAGTAGGTATGTACTGTACGGTACGATATCGTACCCAGCGGCCGCAAGGAGCGGGCAATCGGTAGCACCACCTACCCACTAGCAAAAAAATACATAGCATCTAACTGGCTTAACCCAGCCAGTAAGAAATTGATCAATTAGATAATTACAGTACTGTAATTAGGTAAAGAGAGAGGCGGCGTCTACTGGCAGAAATTCTTCCCAAGCAAACCCGCAACAACTAATTAGAGTAATTACAGTACAGTATCAACTTTTCCTTTCTCCACTAGAACTTTTTTTTTCTTTCTGCGGATATGGTACGATAAGTTACAACAAGTTTTCGAATTACTGTATGACTACAATTTTCAAATTATTCCTTCCCAAGCTATCGATGTTCATGTTATAGAAGGGAATCTCATGTCCGTTGGAATTGGAAGATACTGAGGAAATATCACTCCGTGCGGCGAAATTAGGTGAAGGAATTTCAATACACTGGCTTTCTGCTCGAGTCTTGAGGAGATCGTGATAAGAATTAGGATCGGTGGATTTTAAGAACAGAAATTTTTTTTTTAATTAATTTGGTGGGAAAACCGGGCGCTGTTGCGCTGGTGTTCGGCTCGTCATGGCATCGGACGAAATCGTTTGGCAGGTCATCAATCAGCAATTCTGTTCTTATAAATTGAAGTAAGTTTCCTGCAATTATTTCCGGGCAGTTGTGTGGAAGTACTGCAAGTGTCCTCTATCTCTCGACCAGCAGTGGGGTGTGTTAACAGGTATTCTTTTCTGCAGAACAACCAAAAACCAAAACTTTTGTCGCAACGAGCACAATGTAACGGGGTTCTGCAATCGACAATCCTGTCCTCTCGCCAACTCTCGCTACGCTACCGTCCGCTCAGACCCCTCGACCGGCCACCTGTATCTCTACATAAAAGTCCCCGAAAGAACTCATTTGCCTTCGAAATGGTGGGAGAGAATCCGATTATCATCCAACTACGCAAAAGCCTTAGGCCAGGTTGACGAAAAATTGATATATTGGCCGAAATTCTTAATCCATAAATGTAAACAGAGACTTACGAGGTTGACGCAAGTGTCGATACGGATGCGAAGGCTGGCGAAAGAGGAAGAGAGATTAGGCGAACGAACGGTTGCGAGATTGGCACCAAAGATTAGGAGGAGAGAGGAAACGAGAGAAAGGAAGGCCGAGGCGGCAGCCAAGGTCGAACGAGCGATCGAGAGAGAATTGATCGATAGATTGAGAAGCGGAGCATATGGAGACAGACCGCTGAATGTCGAAGAAGGGGTTTGGAAACGAGTGATGCGGGGTCTAGAACGCGCAGAGAAGGGAGAAGAAATAGAACTCGAGGACGAAGAACGAGAACAAGAAGAATACGAAGACGAAGATGAAGAAGGCGTCGGCGAAGTCGAATACGTCAGTGACTTGGGTGAAGACGAAGAAGACCTAGACGAAGACTTTGAAGATTGGTTAGGCGGCGAAAGTGGCGAAGATTATGACGACTCCGCCTCCGACGAAGATGAAGAACAAACCGACCAAGAAGCAGACAGTAGCAGCGACCCCGACTCCCACGATGACGAAGAGAACAACACCAAACCAATGCCCGGCACCAAGAGAAAAAGACCATCTACCCAACCACCACAAGCCAGGAAGAGGAAACCTACCGCCGGCGGTGCGAGACCAAGAGTGGAAATCGAATACGAGACTGAAGCTCCGCAACGCGAGGGTGTTTTTGCTTAATAGAAAAGAACATGCGAGATATTGCGGAAGACCATCTATCGTGTGGGAAGAGTTTTCAAGTCTGCCATTCTGTCAGTCAGTCGATTGGGATGCTTCCTGTACGGTGATGTGTGCCGAAGGACTAAAAGTGGCGGGGGTTCCATACCTGTACCTCTGAATGGATTCGAAGAAGCGATGATTGAATGGACTGGACAATTAAATCGAGCACTGGCGTTGTATGCTTTGGGAGGGGAGACTAAAAAAAGGGCTATGAGCTTCTTGCAGCATATAAATAAGGCAGTGAGCAGAGAATGAACGGTCTCCATAATGGAATTGAGATTCGATACGTCTAGCATTGTGTCTATATCTATACTGACGTATCTCTGCACCACCTTCGATGTTCTAGCTCTATCATCTAAATCTATGTTTATTGTTTATTTCTAGTTGTGATTATTCTTTGTGTTGAAAGCGAACGCAGCTCCCTCTAATCGCCGTTGTCAGTAATCCAGTCAAACGCCTGTTCTATTTCTAGAACATCATCACGTCCGATGGATCGGACCCATCCATCATCATTACTACCGGCTCCTTCACAACTGCTCCAAGATAGCCTCAGCGCCACTGTTGGTGACCTTTTGCTGATGTGGCTCCAGTGCGTGGTAGGTGATCTTGCCGTGGTCGATGATCATGGCAGCTCGGGCAAGACGGCCGTTGGGAAGATCCCATCCGACAGCCTTGCCAAAGTTCAAACCTTCGTCACCAAGGAAGAGCTGTTGAGGGGAAATGTCAGCATATCGAAGAAAGTCACTCGTGATTGATTGGCGGTGGAGAGCAAGGAAGAACAAATGGTAACTTACGATGTCGTTGTTCTTGACACCATTGGCCTTGGCCCATGCATCCATGACATATGCATCGTTGATGGCTGCGACGGCAATGATATCAACACCCTTGGACTTGATTTCCTTCTCCTTTGCGATGTAGCCGGGAAGCTGGGTGGCAGAGCAGGTTGGGGTGAAAGCACCTACGGCAAAGGGGAAATGTGTTAGCGCGGCTTGAGCTTGGAAGGTATATGAGAGAGATCTGAAGATATGCCTATGCTTGGCTGGTCGAGTCCCAATCTTCTTTGATGACTCTTTTTTGATGGATTGAGATTGTGTCTGAATGTGGGATTGTGAACGCACCTGGCAGAGCGAATATGACGACCTTCTTGTCCGCCCATTCCTTGGAGGCGTTGTATGGTTGCGGGAAACCGCAGACGGTGATACCGGCCTCTGCTTCGGTGAAAGGAACGTAGCTATAATGATCAACGCGGTTAGTTAGATGCTTGGAATTAAGGTCTTGTGGAAGAGCATGGTGAACGTACGTGAAAGTGACGTTGTCAGGGAACTTGTCTCCGACCTTGAGTTCAACCATTGTGACGGTGATTTGTGCTTGGATTGGGATCTGAAATGCTGAAGAAAATCTGCTTGAATGGAGGTCGAATGAGAGCTATGACTTCACTATTGAGTAGAATAGGATGCGACAGCTGGGAGAATATGAAGAAAGAAAGCAAGCTTCTGTATATACGATGGAGGGGAAAGAAGAAGTAGCTACTACAGAACGATTCCAAATCTTTCTATCGTACGGGGTCCCCATTCAACAGGATGCCCCTCCAATAACGCAACGCCGAGTTGACGCGCCCATCGGTGTCAGAGCAGTCCATTTTTTTGACAGCGTCCAGAAGAGCCGCGAAAAAGGCGTAATTCGATAATGCAACAAACTTTGCCAGAAAGACACCGAAGCTGCCCCGCCAAGGGACCCTCCCATCGCTTCCTCTCTGCAATCCTCTGCGGCATCGGAGCCCAGCGCTCTCGTTATCGTGAATCTCCTTGAGTATCCGCCCACCGAGTGGGTTCACGCCATTCGATATCTCTTCTTCCCGATACGAAAGGCTTGAGGATGATAGGTGTGAATCTTGTGCTCATTCGCGCTCATGCCGAAGACATATCTCTACCGATCCCGGTGCCGTGTCTGCATACGGTAAATAGCTTCCGATCTTCGGTTGACGTTAATTATCTCTCTAGCCTGATGATCCCGTACCCGGACCGGTGGATGAGGCTTTTGAAAGTTGGGTATAAAGTCCTCTGGGCATTCACCAGGTCTTTATTCGATATTTGTAATACTGCAAACGCTCGAAAGTCTCTCGTCGATCGCACCTTGACTCCCCGTTGCCTCAGCGCTTAACCTGAGCTGTATTGCGAATGTGCAAATATGTGGCCTGTGGACTTCGCAAGGTTGCAAGACTTATCGGATTGCTTGCACGTGAAGATAGCTTCCCTGCTTGGGATGCTAATCCTTGTTTTGGAAAATGCATGCGTAGTTTCAGGACGCCTTAGAGCCATTGCAAGGGTAAGAGAATGTACCTCACATGTGGACGGTGTTGAGACTCGAGAGTCAGACCGCTCTTCAACTCCCAGCCATACAAAGAGCGTCCAATAATGATCACTGGGGAACCACAGAGAATGTCGCCAAATACATACTTACCGTGATATTCCGTCTTCGATGACTACATTCTTGTAGGAGAGTACTTTTATGCCTCACACCACTCGTGTGCCAAGGCCCTGGAGGGCATACATCTACTTTTGACCCCTGCCATTTAGTCCACATGATCCGTCACCTAGAGGAAGCGAGACACAAGCTTCGTTATTGAAGCCGATTGGAGAATTGCCATAAAAATAGACTGCCGCCCCTCCAGGCCACCCATTTTCCATGGATTTGGCTTTAGTGGCAACAATATGACGACGATGCAACTCCAAACCAGGGGATTTGGGTTAAGTAATCAAAGCGGAGGTGGCGGTGGTGTCATCGTAGCATCCGACAATGACGAGGCGTCGATGAGTCAGGAAGACGTTGCGCGGAACTGCATCTCCTCGGGATGTCAATGAGATGTATAGCCAAAACCATATGTAGGATTCTCTCGAAACCAACAGCTTTCGGCCCCTCATGAGACTTCTGTAGCTTCTCGACAATTGTTCTGATCTGGATAATCCTCCTAAGAACGAAATCCTGTAGACGAGCCGCCGGACGTCGCATACATTCCATTATCATAAACGTCATCGAAATAAAGCAACATTCAACCCGACAATGGCCACCCTGATCCCTCCCTTCACTCTCGAAACCGCAACCCAGAAGCTCAAAGCCGCTCAAAACCTTTGGAATACTCAATCGCCCTCCGGCGTCGCCAAGGCCTATACTGAGGGCTCCATCTGGCGGAACCGTGGGTTCTTCATCAAAGGGCAATCCGAAATCGAATCCTTTCTGCAGTACAAATGGCAAAAGGAGATCAATTATCGGCTGAGGAAGGAGTTGTTTGCCTTTGAGAATCGAAGGATCGGTGAAGCTGATGATGAGAGGTGGGAAGGCAGAATCGCTGTACAATTCTGGTATGAGTATCAAGATAAAGAGGATGGGATGAAATGGAAACGTTGTTATGGGTTGGAGGATTGGACGTATGATGAAAAGGTAGGGCTTTCATTTCTTCCCCCATGATCACAATGTTAGTCAGCGGCCAACAATTGCTAATATTTGCTGCGGTAAAGGATGGTGGGAAGATGAGGAAGAGGCAGATGTCGGCTTCTGATATAGTCTTGGGTAAGGATGGCGACGGAATTGCTGTCCCAGAAGAAGGGATCGAAGGGAGATGGTTTGTTGATGGTGTTGATGTGAATACTACCGAACTAAGCGAGAAGCACTACTAAGGAAGATATCACATTTCAAATACACGAGGACGGCAGGGATGCTTTTCGTTGACTATGAACCTATTATTCAAGATGCTACGTGAATATGCTACTGTACCAATGTCTTTTGCATTGTAAAATTACTTATGCCTCGCCCCAGACCATGGACTCAAAGATCAGTGGACCAATCTGCTTCTCCTTCATGCAGTTGCTCGAGCCTCTCCTTGAACTCCTCAACCGTTAGATCTTCGTTAGCCTCAGTGAACACACCTGGCTTCTTGGGTGGGATCAATACACTGTTGACGACGTGAATGACTCCATCGGCGGCAATGCCGTCGGCGATGGCCACACGATTATAGCCGTTGATTTTGATCTCAATGAGACGTCCAAAACGACCGATGTCAATGGACAAGGATTTACCATCCAATGCTGTTGGAAGATCGACGTGATATTGGCCCTTGGGGATGCGGCCGTACGCTTGATCGTCAACATCCTCCCCTTTGTAGAATGCATCGGAATACAGAGTGTAGTTCGCGACGAGGTGATACTCAAGTAGAGCTTTGAGGTACTTTTCTCCATAAATGCTGAAGAGGAAGGCATTGATTTTTGGACCAAGCTTTTTGAAAGCACCATTTGAGGGAGCAAAAATGGTGCCACCGGTGTGCGCTGATGTGTCATTGAGGTGAAAGCCAATACCGGTCTTGTAAAGAGCAAGGTCGAGTGTGCTGAACTCGGAAGGCAGGAGTCTGAGGATATCAATGACTTTTGGAGGGGGTACAAGGATACTGTCAATGGCATGAATCACACCGTTTGTTGCGAAATGGTTGACGCTGAAGATTTTGGAGTAGAAATCGAGGGTCAAACCCTTGAGGCTGATCTGAGAGCTCAGCCTCTGGGGAGCGTCACCTAATGCCGGCGACTTGAAAAGGGTCGGGATGGTCCTTGTGGTTAGAACCCGACCTGCTGGATAGAACTCAGGAGAAATATGATACTCTAGAACCTTCTTCAAGAATTCCTTGGATGGCTTCGGTGCGTGCTTTGGTATCTTCTTGAAAGCCTTGTCTGTCGGCACGAAAAGGGTATAATTTGCCTTGGTACCATTAAGAGTCTCAACAAGATCAGGGTAATCGTCGATCAACTTAGCGAGAACGGTGGTATATTTGCTGTTGGAGATCAGTTCATAGATGGTTTCATTGGGAAAGTCATGATGAGGTGTATGGTGTGGTTTCTTATGAGGACGTTTTGGAGGCTTTGAGAGCTGGTCAAACTGTTCATGAGCCGATTCCAACCACGACTGGGTGTCAAAGGCTTCCTCGAAATTCGTCCCGAATTGGCTGCTTTTGTCAAAGGCATAGTCAACGGCATCGCTGAAATGGCCCCTGGCACAACCGAGTGCTTCAATGACGGAGTCCTCGACATCGTTAATAATTTCGGAAGGAGAGGCTAGGATATCCCAAGCCTGATTGATGAAACTGTCATGGTTCTCGATGGCGACTGAGCTCATGACCTCTTGGTCGGGGATAACGAAAGCTGTGCTGAGCGCAGCCAGCGGAAGGATGCTGAGGAGCTTCATGGTGCCTTGCAATAGGGATGTGCTTGTTCAACACGAACGTTCAGGTAGCTGCAGAGGAATAAGGGAGAAAATGCGATGTTTGAAGGTAGGCAAGGTGAACTGTGATTGCGTCAGGTAGGACAAAGCTTACTCAGATGAACGGACTTCGGACAATTCCAACAGAGATCGAACAAGAAAAAGTCGTCAACCAGCAACAGTATCTTAGGAGGGAAGTAATTAACACTGTAAACCGATTTCAGAAATCAGAAGAGATGGATGAAAGGGGAGATATAGATATAGGTAGACGTGAGACAAGAGGCGTGAGATTCTCATCGTCATCCTTTCTTCCTAGAATATCACGCAACGGGGTATACTTTGATGCAAAGTGATGACGACGTGGAAACAGCGGTCCAATGACATTACAGTACAGTACCTACTTACTCTGTATGTAGATATTTACCACCCACCCATTGGATGACCTCTTTATGCGGAAGGATCCGGTGTCCAGGCAGCTGTTTACTTACATAGTACATACCTACGTATAGTACCTGTTACAGGTTTGCCACTCTCTTCCTCGATTGAGATCTCTCTTCCCCAGGAACTCGCTTTCGGATTTGAGAGGCAATAATACTAGTACATAACGTTAGTACTCAAAAGTACTGGAACCGATCAGATCATTGAGAAAAATGGGGAACTGTCCCACCGGGCAATCGGGGGTCGGCTTACCTGCCTCCAGTTTGTCAACCTCACCCACCACGACAACGATCTTGTCATCCAACTTCAGGGCTCATCGATACGAGGCGGAAGGAGGGAGAAAGACAATACCTCGATGGAGTCATGCTTCCACCATATCTTATTCTGATGGCTGGGGATATTTGCATTGAGCTGGACGTCATGCATGAGTGCTAATCACGCCCTTGAATGGAAGACGCGTGGTAGCTCAGCTTTTTATTGTTATCCGCTCAGGAATGAAAGCTAGAACTCAGTCCGTTTTGAATGCAATTCCTAACACGCGTTCTGGATCCCTGATGGAGGACGAAAAGTCTCACTGTTTGAGGGACTGAGGTAGGCTGTGGTAACTGATTATTGATAATACCAGGTACGAACAGGTCCAAAGTAAATGGACAGCAAGGACAGGCCGGCTTGTATTCACACCTCAGGTGATGAAGGTGGCCGAGGGTTGCTAATGAATGTTAGATATCCCAGCGCTCACTATTTCGATGATCAATGGGTCCATCAATGCTTATCGGCGGAGCAGGAATGGGAAAGAACGAGTTGTAATTAGATGGCTGTGACTTCCCCAGGGCGGTCATACGTATAGCAAGAAAGAGGTGGTGAAGTGACAAGCAGATGGTCGGGAAGTATTGCTTGTGCTGCTGTGATCAGATATGACTGTTGCCATCGATTGGTACAGTTGGTTGGAAAATACAAAATCAAAGATGATCATGCAATACTTGTACAAGTTCCCTTGACGTGTTGTGGTAATGGGCGTTGGAAATTGTGCTTTGGTGTAGCCACATTCCTCACTTCCAACCGCCATTGGGCTTCTTACGTCCAACTATCAACCGTCAGAATTCGACCATTTTGGATCGCGACAATAAACACCCTGACCTACTTGCCTTCTTCAGCTTCTTTTCTCTCAAACCAACCATATTCCACACGCTCATTCGGCACCGACAGCACCCAACCCAGTCGTTCTCTTCACAGTCACTCGTTTGAATCTAGCTCCAGTGTTTGTCCCTTCCTAGGACGCGCATAATCTTTTTATTTCCTTGCTGACCTTGTTATCCTGCATAGCTGCTTCTGTTTTGTGATTCAAGCGTTATCGAAGCGTTCCAAAGACCGTTCGTCAGTCACAGCAACAACATACCACCCGCATATCGCCAACCAATCCGAACTCCAACATCATTCAACATCATTTATCCAGATGCACCATTGAGTCACCGCTATTCTTGTCCTCTTCGAAGGGTTTAGTTCAATTATCGGTATCGCATTTGCGCATCCACTTCGAACCGTGGGAAATCCCTTGATATTTGGATATCTTACTTTATGCTCAAATTGCATACAAACCCTTCGATACTGCAGTGAGAGACGAGATCTTTCTCAACCAAGGTTGGTGGCTGCGGTATGGAGCATTTCATGCCTCTTCATGGATCCCATAATCGCAGGACTGCATTGGCCGATAAGACTTCTCAAGCAATCAACGAATCTGTGAACTCACCGATGGGCGATGTCGGAAGGGCAGACTCCCCCTTGATACCACACCATGAGTCGCTCAAACCTGATGGCAATCTCTCCCGAAGTTGCCATCAAGCTTCGCCAACCCTGGCAGTCGAGAACAAGCGAGTGTCTGCAATTGTCAACGACAGCCAGCCAAATTCTAACCGTAACTCGGCTATATCTACAACTTCAACAGCTTCTGGAGGGAAGTCAAAGAGGAAGACACATGTCGGGCCGTGGCAGCTTGGACGTACCTTAGGGAAGGGAGCTACAGGACGAGTTCGCTTGGCAAAACATGCCTTGACTGGACAAGCTGCCGCGATAAAAATAGTTTCCAAAAAGTCGGCAGCTTTGGTTCAAAGTGCAAGTATGGCTCAAATGGAGAAGGAAGTGTCAATGCCGCCAACTGCGGCAGGTTTTCGGCTGATGCCATTCGGTATCGAAAGAGAAGTGGTCATCATGAAACTAATTGAGCATCCCAACGTCATCAATCTTTACGATGTATGGGAGAATAGAGGAGAGCTGTGAGTCTGTACTTGTCCAATGGCTGTAATTAACTAACTTCGAGTCAGGTATCTTGTTCTTGAATATGTTGAAGGAGGCGAGCTATTCGACTATGTGTCATGTTACGGAGCTTTACCAGAAGAGGAAGCAGTCCGATTGTTTCGCCAAATAATTGCTGGCCTATCGTACTGCCATCGCTTCAATATTTGCCATCGTGACCTGAAGCCAGAGAACATTCTTCTCGACTCCAATCGCAACATCAAGTTAGCAGATTTTGGAATGGCCGCACTTCAACCAGCTGACCGTTGGCTCAATACTTCTTGTGGGAGTCCCCATTATGCAGCACCGGAAATTATCTATGGTAGGAAGTACCGAGGAGACAAGGCCGATATCTGGAGCGTTGGAATCATACTTTTCGCCATGCTGAATGGTTTCCTCCCTTTCGATGGCGGCGATGTTACCTCGACGCTTCGCCTCGTTAAGAAGGGAGAGTATTACTTACCACCGTCTCTAAGCGTAGAAGCCTCGGATCTTATTCAACGAATTCTACAGAAACGCCCAGAAGATCGGATCAGCATGAATGGCATATGGCAACACCCACTCTTAAAAAAGTATGAGCGGATGCATAGTCTCAGTGCAGATGGAACTGTAATTGGACCTCCTCCGGCTCTTACTGCTCAGGAATGCGGACGTCCAGTGAGCAAAAGATCTGACATAGACACTGAACTACTTCGCAACTTGCAGGTATTGTGGTATGGTGTAAAGCAGGATGACTTAGCAGCAAAGTTGCTGAATGACGAACCTAACCACGAAAAGCTGTTTTACAGAGCCCTGACAAGATTTAGGGAAGAGCAATTAGAGAACTATCAGGGCCAGCCTTTGGAATATTCTGCCAGTGATTACCACCACATTTCAAAACCCGCACCGAAAGTGACTGCCAAACGAGCATCTGTGGTGATACAACCACGTGGACATCAACGACGGAGGTCGCAATTTTCCATAGTCAGCGATGATAGCAGGAGACGAGATAATTACTATAAGGAACCATCAGCAGCTGGCACTAATGTTACCAACGAGAGTTATGATCCATTCAGGCCGTCACGAAACCAGATGGTGCAACCCACTGCCGAGAAGACGAATGTCACCGTTCAGCAAAGCTTTGAATCTACAAATATGCGCAACAGAAAGACTCCTCTGAATCAAGTCCAGTCATCCGCCGAATTGAAGGAATCAAACAATTCGCCGGCGAACAATACATACTTGGCTGATCAAAGCTCCCGCCAACGACAGGCTTCTCATGCTCCTGGTCCTTCAAGGAGCTCGCTTGCCAGCTCTCGACGTGTCATGAGTGATGCGGCGATGAAGACGTCTGCGAGCTATAAACGGCGAGTCAGTTTCTCCCACATGCGTCAGCGTTCAACTGGAACCCAGGCATCCCAGTCCAGGGCGCAAGCGAATAGAAATCGTGCGTCTACTTCTGGATCTGGTTCAAGACCACCTTCACGTGATGGAAGACCGAGATCTGGCCCAACAACAAGCTATAGCACTCCAGTATTGGCAGCGGAGCTAGACTCGATCCCCATTGTAATGATGGAAGAGCCGATGCCTGAATTGATCATCAGAAAGCCGAGAGTAGCTAGCACGTATTGGAAAGAGGAGGCTAGGAAAGTTAGCCACGAGCTTGAAAAAATCTGTGAGGAAGCCTTCAATCGTTCGTCACTTTCTTCTAGCAGTGCCAGCCAGGTGCAACCAGCGGATTCTCCGGCTACCACAGTTTCCTTGAGCAGCGACGTTGGCGCATCTCAACCGACCTCTTTCGATCCTGTTGCAAGTGACAGTATCAAACGCCGAGCTCTTCCACCACCGCCGACGGACTCCCTCGGATCATTGACTATGCGTGAGCTTGCAGAAACACGGCGCCGACTTTTGGATCATTGTCAGATGACAGGCGTGAAGGTGGTACCGCCTTATATTGCGGGGGTCATTGAGCATCTGGATGGACTTATGCATCCGGATACCACTGAAAGTGAAGGTATTGATAGACGATCTGCTTCTGATCCTTATCCAGGGTCTCTGGGCAGTGTCTCGAGAGTGAACTCTGTTTCTGGAAACACCAAAGTTCGTGACTCTGTCAGGAGCATCATTGCCGAGAGTCGGAAGAGTCAGTCTTACCGCGCAGCATCTGATCCTGTCAAAGCAAGACCAAACGGACCAAGACCGGACAAAAAGACGATCAGAATCGTCGAACCGGAAGCGTTGCCGCCTATTGAGGCCCCTGAGCCGTTGACCATCAGGAAGAGAGGTACCACACCCGTCGGCTCTTTACGTGGGGGTTCTTTCGAGTCGAATCTCAGCCTGCAATCAGTGCCGTTTGAAAAATTGTATCCACCACTCGAGCCACGCTATCAATTTGGCCTCGATACTATAGAAGAGAACCCAAGATCCCCTAGACGACGCGGGGTTGTTGGTTCTCCCGACGGGGCGCGCAAGTGGTCATGGTGGAACAAGAAGCGCTTGGAGAGCAACAACGGCGAACTCCCACCCACACCACCTCTGAAAGATGGGGCATCGCAGATCGCAAGGCTTGAGTCTAGTCAATCTCAAACCTCCAATGGCTCAAAAGTGGCTGCCAGTCCTGATCAAAGAACCGTTACTGCTCCTGGGCCTGTCATGATTCAAGGAGGCCCTGAGGAGAAGTATCTCGAGCCTAGTCCTCTCGACGGGAAGCTACCTACAGGAAAAGGCAACAAGAGTTGGTTCAGCAAGGTCTTCGGGAAGGGGAAGGTGAAGGCAGATGAGCATGAAATCAGTAAGTCGAGCGACACCTATGATATTAATGCACTGACCTTTGCAGTAATCAACGATGCGGATTCGCAGACCACTTCCCAAGAAGTACTCGCCGAGTATCCTGACCGCCATAATAGTGTTAAGGAAGCCTCACCATTCGCTCCACCTGGTGTCTCGGCACGAAACATCGAGGTGAACCAGAATTGGTTCGCAAAGTTCTTCCATGTCAAACCCGCCACAAAGATCCTTTGCTTCCGCATTAGCAAGCAGAGAGCCAGAAAGGAGACGTGCAGAATATTGAGAGAATGGAGGCGTTACGGCCTGAGGGATGTGTACGCGGACAAAGCCCGCTGTGTTCTGTTTGGAAGAGTCGACGCGGAAAATTGTAAGTTTCTGAAATACACACTCTTAGGTCCTACGATTGGACTCTAACTTCAACGGTAGATTTGCATTTGAAACCCGTTCACTTTGCCGGGGAGTATTTTACGGTATTAGAACATGGAAAACGAGTTAATCTCTGTGTCTGTCGCTTCACGCAGGAGAGAGGGGCGGCTAGCAGCTTTTATAAAGTTGTTGATACCCTTGCGCTGGTTTGCAAGGAAAGAGGTCTGCTTGTGGAGGATGAGAAGAAGATCAAGAGAATGGCCAGGGAAATGGCCCGTTGTGGTTATTAGTCAAGGAGAAGTATGGAAAGGTTCGCTTGACGTTTCCAATGACTGGCTCGACTTAGATGGTGGATGGAACATACACCAGCCGCCTTATCAGCCTCAAATGACTTGCTTCCTTTTATTTCCCCCATCTTGACATGTTGTTTACGTACCTAGGTACCGCCTACCTGACTTTTGTTACATAAAAGGTGGAAAATTTTTCGAATTCTTTGTTGCGACTGCAATAACCTAATATAAGATACATCTGGAAATTAAGTGCTCTTTCATAGCCTCTTCACCATTGGTTGATCAGGATTGGTAGACAGGGACTTGAAATTTGCCCTTGATAAAAGTGACACTTTGGCTCAGTTCTATTTCTATCTACCCTTAGGTAGGTACATGTATTGTTATCCTCTCTTTCTTTCATTTTCTGTTATGTAAGGTCTATTGAAAGTGAATTCGTAGATTTTTTGTATACGGTTTCCCCCCATTTATTCGCTAGTTCGTTTGCTCGTTTCTTTCCTTCTGAAGCGATATATGGCACCTATGACGTATGTTTTGCGTAATTCGTTACTAGGATTTCGCTGTCTCTGTTATATCATATTCTTCTGAGAGGGAGGGGTTGTGTCTGGACTCGCTGATTTAAAATGCAAGGATTGGAGTGTCGTGGAGATGTTCGGATTGGGGGCTATAGATTTCGGGGTGGTACAGTATGGTTTAGGGTTCGGTTGTTCGTGGGGAATAAATGTTGGTGGTGGAGGAGGGTATTGTTGAATGTTAGGTCGAGAGATGTGAGTCGAGGGTAGGGAGAGGGGCTATAGAGTCTGATTATATGGCGTTGGGTTGGAGATAGGTCGATTTGCTGTATGATGATTGAAAGAACGGGTTGTGTGAGAGGATTTCGCGTGTTGGTTTACACGTCTGTGTCTATCTCAGTATGAGCATGTGGCTTCGATGAGGGGGTCTCACCCTTAACTGTGGGAGCTGATTCATCCCATAGGGAAGACGCTAACAGGTCTGGAGGGATTGAGAAGAAGATTCGAGAGCAGACAGCAAGCAAGAGTTCGATGTCGTAGCGTTCTCGAGTCGAGGAAAAGACTTTTTTTTTAGCCTTCTGAATGATGAAACGTGTTGGAGCTGCGCCATGTCAATGTTCAATCGCCCGACTCGGTCTTGGCGGATTTCAGAGCTCGAGTTAATCCTGCCACATTTCTACCGATTTCTCCCCCTTCTCGTTTTGCTTGTTCAACTCCTGCTTCGACAATTCCACGGTATTGCTTGTTGAAGTAGGCAATTCGATCATCTCTGTCTTCAAGCATCTGACTGTCATCGTCCCTCGATGGCCCGAAGAGGTTGAGATAGCCATAGGCATTGGAACGTGTCGATATCATATGATGATTGAGGTGCCAATATGGCCACATTAAAGTTCTAGCCTCGTCAAATTTGTCCATTTGAATTGTATCATCAGTGCCGACCGAGATTTTCAAGAATTCTCCAAGACATTGTAATATCTTAGACATAGATTTCCCTTCGGTTCCAGGTTTGCCAAATTTCGTTTGTCCCATGCCAGCTTTACTGCTATGCCAGTTCAGCATCGACATGAAGCAGTTCATGGTTTTGATGAAGCCTCCAGGACATGAAACAATTTCTTCTCCAGCAACATCAAGGAGCCACGAAAGCGTGTCGTTTGCTGACAATCGAATGTCGGCTGCGAGATGGGTCATTCCCGCTCTCAAGTATGGGAGGATTTCTGAGGCATGATCTCTGAGCTCCTCCTCAGGTAGGGCCTTGAATAATTTCAAAAGCTGTGTTCTGACACTAGGCGAAGCGTCTAGAATCAACGGGCAAAGTTTGGGCAGCAAGAAGCTGATAGGTTGAGGCAAAGGAGAGTCCACAGGTCGAGATGCAACAAACGTGGTGAGAAATGCTAATGAATCTCGTCTTTGAGCATCAGACTTCGAACCAAGAAGTGAGGTGTGATGTGAGAACTGAGCCGACGACGTAGGAGCTGAGGTACTCAACGATTGTTGGTTTAATACAATGGCTTTGGCTCGGAAGCTGGTATCCGTGTGGCTGGAGGCTTTTGGTTTTGTTTTCCCTACTTTCAATTTCGTCTTTGTGAAATCCTTCTTCTTTTCACGCTTTTTCTTTGCGCTGGAGCCCATCTTGACCGAGTATTGGGCCAATGACTGGGTAGATGTGGAAATTGGACGAGATAATCTCTGATTGCTGAATATGGTATGAGAACCCCGGGAGATAGAAAAAATTTGTGCGTGGCACAAACCCGGGATTCCCGACTATCGAAGTCTCACAACGCACTTTATCAGGTTGCGGCCACGCACTGATATCCCCCAAATGTGGAGATCCTTCAGGGACTGACACCTTGCACTCCACAACTTTGTTGTCCTCGTTAGGTGAATTGACAACAATTCAGTGATGGCCGATGAATTTTTATATGTACCACTGATCATAGACAGCTATTGCTATTCATCAGTTTTGTCAACGATGCGATAGCAGATGTTATCATAAGCCAAATCGGACTCGTGTGGGGGAGAATTGTTATGGCGAATAATCAAGAGGTGAGGTTGCTCTTGCTTGGGATGGAGGGGGGTTACAAGACGCCATAGTACATGGAGTCCTCATCGCATTTACGCCAAAGGAATGAAAAAGCTAATAATATAATTGTTGCAGTCTAGAACTCTTCCCCCTTCAATTGCCTCTTCGCTTGAGCACCTTGCAAATCGACCTGGCGTAGTCGCAACACTCATTCTTTCGAGAAAAGATGGCAGTGTTATTCGTGCGACAGGAATCCTTTCCGAGCAGCCTCCAACAAAAGATACAGACAACGAAAATGGGAGTGTGGTGCCTGTGAAGGATGAAACCGGCTCTTCGGAACTGGGTGAGGATTCAGGATCCAATGGGACCGTTAAAGCAACACCGCTTGAAGATTTTGCAGCAGCGGTGGCTGGCTTTGTCACATCAGCAACATCCATGAATGATGCAATACGACTATGTTTGTCTGGGAATGCGAATCGAAATGATACTTTCCGACCGCTCACCCGGGGAGACAGTGAAGGACACAACGTTGATGGAGAAGGCAATGAAATTCAACAAGCAGTCCACGATGTCTCCGACGTCCAGTTGCTAAGGATGCGAACCAAAAAACATGAGGTGGTCATTTTCCCGGATAGTAAATTTTTAAGCTGTGTGGTACAAGAGGTTGGCAAGCATGGAACAAACGCAGATACCGGTGCTCAAACATGATCCTGAGGAGTATGAAGCAAAAGATAGGACCGGTGCAAGATGAGCTTTCAGTAAAAGAGAGCAATACGAAGGTTCCCATATCTTGCTCTGGGGGCCTATCTTCATATCAGGCCGGCTGTGTGCCAACTATCGGGCAATCTCTACCCTGGCCAACCAATCTGAAAAGACTTTGGGCTGTACGACTACGACGACGCATAAGGACTCAGTTCTTATCGAGGAATCACGTTTCTCTAGCATTTCATGTGAGCACGCGACCAAAAATTGCACGGATTTCTTCTGGGTGGTCTCGAATGAGGAGTATTGGATTGGCCAATACTCGGGAATGCTACGTGGCCACGTTGTTTGCGGTAGAGCTCGTGCTCGAGGGAGCCTTATGCTATCGGACCGGACCGTGATGATTGATAGCAGCGGACAGCGTATAGGATCAATCTGTGAAATTGTTTTGTGTGATTACATTCCCTGGAGAGATAAGGCCAGACACATGGGGAACTGCATTTGGTCGATCGCCAGGACATCGTCATTATCGGGGATGTTTAGGTCGATTTGAGAAAGCAGATAAGGGGCTTTCCCAGATAAACCGTACTCCAGTAGATACGCTGATAACGCAAAACCTACCCCAAAAATAGAGAAGCTCTGCTGGCCATCCGAGGCTCGTCGAGGTGATGCAAGCCAAACTCGGGGGTAGCCTTATCGGCGGTCCTGCCCCTGAGATTCTGGACATGAGCGCTTCCAGCCGCGTCCACAAGCAGTTCAGAGGTCCACGATAATTGGCAGGTGGGAGTCTGCTATCAAAGACAACATTGCCTGAGTCAGATAAACAATAGATACGCAGAGATAGCAGATCGGAAAATCATCTCTCATGCTTTCGCCTTATCTGTCCACGATTGCACAATTTGACGATATAAATGCATGCTTTCCCCAGACCTCAAGTTGCGAATTGAAAGAAGACTTTTTTGTTTTCAGTCCATTTCAAAGTGCTTGCGACCAATGAACGCGCAGCCGTATGACAGGCCCATACGTTACGATCCAGTGGTCATCATCTAGCGTCTACAGTATAGCTTGGAAACCGTCTCCCCGACACCATGGACACCAAAGACATCGGCGTGGACCATTGCCAGTTCTACAGTATCAATACCGACCACCCTGTCGCCCGACATCCCTTCGGCAAGGCATTCACTTCACCAATTATGATTCGAAGGGCCATTCATGGATGATCTCTAGTAAAGGATTTACACTCGGATGCCTTTGCTTGCGATACGATTGTCGTTGAGAGTGGACATAGTGGCTGCGTACGGCAGTTCTCGCTTAACCAACGGACAGCTATCGTGTGCGGTTGGTATACACGGCAAAGGTTTGGGGAGGACAGCTAAGGGGGGACAAGGCTGTTTTCTGAATCACCGATGGTCAGCTCAACAACACCCTCCGGGCGATCGAGGCATGCATTTGACCTGTCCGAACCTTGGAAGATCATGCATCAGACTTGCCAACCTGGAACAATCAAACGCTCGCTTCTACGCATTAGCGTGGGGGGTTCCGACCGGTGCAGGTGAGGAATGCTTTGGCTATGATGATCCCTGCCCTGGTCGGCAACGAGATTTCCAGACGATCATGCTATTATGGTGCATTTCCTTTATTCCAACCGTCTTGTCCTTTCGTGACACCGTCTTATACATTGATACTGTCGTCTTCTCGATTTCGATGCATTGCATGCATCTTTGTCATCATTATGAAGTATGGCATGTGAATGCCACTTGCGCAGGTCTGTTTTTGGTGTTGCTGTTTCCTACTACTGAAAAGGACCGAAGCCCCGAACTTCCAAGCGGTTAGCTGACCTCACAATGGCCCGCCCTAGGGAGTTGGTGGGTACCACCACACTAACGAATTTCCGTCAACTTGCAGCCAATCTGATGATGAAGCTGAGCGGATCACTTCGACAGCTATCACCAACTTCGCTATTTATCCGTCTTCTAGGGTGACAACCTCAGTCAAGGCACTCCCTGTCTCCGCAGAGGACAATGTCGTCGACTATCGCTGTTGCCACTGACTAGCACTGACGCACTGCACGCCGGAATCCGGCACTTTACAGCTCCCAGCCTGGGTGACCGGTACGCTTGACGACGCACGACGTGACACCCTATCCCAAAAAAAGAAGAGGTGATCGGCTTGAGCTCTATGTGGTATTGAAGTTCGTCGTCGTCGGGCAAGTAGACGCGAAGTACCGATGCTCAAAGTGTCAGCACGAACCGCCGTATCATACACAGACAGGAGTCTGAATACGATGAGATGCAGCTGGTTACGTGGGAACTATTGGGGATGATGACCTTGGGTGGTCAGTGCCCTCAAGTTGGATCTAGTGGAATCAACTATAGGCGGACGCGCAACTCTTGCACTGCTCTATCTCTGGCAACGCGGAGTGATATCTCGGATACGAAATCAACACCTCTAGCAAAGACATCGACTGGCTATTACAACAAGGTAAGCGGCGCAATCGACGACCATGCAGCAACAGGGAATAGTTGGATGGCCAGCGACGGCAATAATTCGGTGGCCATATTATGTCTTTTGTCGTGTCTGACAAATGCGGTTGTTTCCCAATGGCTTGCACTAGCCGATGAAGCTGGTTGTCTACAGGACACGAGACGTGGGGTTGCAATCTCGCCTTGGGTGCGATGGAGGATAAAGTTAAGGTAGGTGGCTTTGTCGGACTGACACGGGGTATGTTCGGGAGATTCAGGGTCAGCATTCCCTTGTCTCTTACGGTGTATACCAGTCCAAGCACATTGCGGTACACGATCTCACTACATACAATATACACGATCAATTTAATCGTGCAATCTGCTTGCATGCGTGCAATCAAAGTTCTTCTGACGCTCATATCTCCAGAAAATCATTAGACAAGTAGGCTTTAACAAGGATCGGCGGGATGGTGATACTGACAGGTGCAAGTGGTCTTTCCTTGCCACAGCACGCTGATCCAGACCCATGGAATTTGGGCAAGGCTTGGCTGGGCCTCACGGGGATGATCATTTATTTTTGACCAGGGTTCCGATGTCACTTGGACCAGCTTGGTCGGCAATGCATGCGCTAGAAAGATCCATCCTACCTAGGCACAGAGTAAACCGTCCTTTGGACTTTGGGTTGGTCAGTGCTCAACGACCATACAGGACCACCCTGATGAGGACAACACTAAACTTACACTTGCATGGCCATCTGCACGATGGAGGCTCTCCGTTGGAACCAATGAGATGAAATGGAACTTCGGATTGCCCTTTGGCTATAGCGCCTATTGAACAAGAAGCACTGACGCCCCCCGGCCGCCATGTGTCGTTGGAGCTGGGGCGTTACACTGTGTGAGATCAGTGGCCACGACTGCATCGAAGCACTTATCCTTATTACTATGTATTATTCCGACCAGCCACCATGTCCTTTCTGGTGGCTCAATCGCAGCTTCGTGTGCCAAATACAGAGTATTCATTGTCGTTAACTGGAGCTCTGGAGTCTCGGCGACAGGGGCATGGGCTATTTATTTATTTTGCCGATGTACATGCGCAAGCCCTAGCCATGGCAATCATTCCTGGCTGCAACATAAGAAGCATGCCATGCATTTAACCGCGAATCCTTCCATCGGCTCGTATCAAGGATCATTTGAACCACCCCAATCAGCGTGCCAACAACCCTGGACATATATTTCGAGATGTCGTCATGAGCGGGCAAAGAAGTCAACTTCATCAATGTTATGGACGCCTGATCAGATATCTTGCTTTGCTTTCTATGGCACTGCGTGGTTCCGGAGCTAAAGGACGTTCTGCCTGGACACCATAGATAGACAATATCCGATATTGGACTGGATATCAATTGCATGGTGATCAAATATCGCTACGAAGCAAATGCTGAAGAACAGACGGCGCAAAAGATCCGTTTCAGCCACAAGTGTGTACAAAGGTCATCGAAGATTGTTGTCTCATCTGATAGTTTTGGGTTGCATACCACGGTACATGAGACACAAGAAAGAACACTTCAGTGTACACAGCTTGTATGCACGGTTTCAACCGGACCCTCTACAGTAAAAGCAGGTCAAGCCAATGAAGCCTGGCCTACATGGTAATCATACTCTGAGCACATCTGCAACCAAAGCTGAAAATAATTGGACCAATAGTTGATCACCTATTAACGTAAATTACTGTATAATGGCTTGCCGCACACCAACATCGGGATGATCCACAGATCTTGTGCAACATTCAGAGACGGGGGTGTGTGGCCTGCGGGATAGCATTGTCTCGGGATCGAGATCGACGTCCACTCCCTATATCGGCAACAATCCGAAGCAACACGTCGAAGACATCAGCAGTGGCCGTAAACCGCAGATGATGGCAAGTCCCAAAATTCTCGATCACATGGTGGCGACAGCACTTGTTGACGATGACCGTCGCATAAAGTACAGGCCCACGGCTACACCCTCCGGTACATACTCAGAGTATTTTGAGGCAGCGGCGGCCAAAACGCTGTGATGGCAATTTCTACCTCCACATGGTGAAGTCCGTACCATTTTGGCCCACTGCCTGTGCCGTCCACGTATGCCCGTTACTGGCCATAGCAGGACCGAGGTCCTACATAGTACATCACGACTGAAGAGGAAGGTAGTTCGTCCGAGCGAGTCCCCCTCTGCTCTGTACGACTCAGGAATATGCAGCTTGTCTGCGGCACATCTGCCGGTAGACTGTCGTCAAATTCGCCTGCACAGAGCTGTTTCTGTTTCCCTAGGTGGCATAGCATGATTCCCCCTAGGTCATGTCACAGAATGCAGGTCTCTGAGACACCTTACAAGCGCCTGGCCTTTCGACGACCGTCAAACACACACTCGCACCTTGGTTCCGTGGCACAGGATATTGGAAAGCTGGACCTTGCTGTCAGCTTGTCCAATTACATGGCAACTTGACGAGAAGAAACGACGTTTTCGTACCAAGCGGTATTTTAAAAACCCCCACTTAGTACCAGCACGAAGGACCCTTTGTTGATGGGGTTTCTGTGGTCCAGTACCCACGTTTTCTCCGTATTAGCCTGCTATAGCGCTCGTTCATCTCCAAAGTACGCAGGTGGTGAAAGTGCCCGAGACACTTTGAATTCCAAGCTCAGCGCGAGTCGCTTTTTCCTTTTGTGGCTTGGTGACATCTCGGAATCCTTGATTGGTATATCCTTGAGGTTATAACAACAATTCCCCACCGCCGACCATCGACAGTCAATTTCATCCGCAATAGTACATAGTCATTCCCCAAAACCGCACATCCTCAATCAATCGAGGTTACGACCGACGCTACGGTTACAGAGGGATCTAGTCTCAACCTTTGGGTAACCGCATGCCCGTGACTGCATTCACACATCACCCGTTAGGAACACCTGCAGAAGGATGGTGGATCAACCATGTCAAGATGACAACACGCATTACAAACATAGCTGACGTCTATGGCAAGGCTTCGGTGCCATTGTTTGAAACTGCCCTTTGGACATTGCGTCCAAATCGATTCGATCATGCAAAAGACCGTATCATACCGGCATGTGTCAATCTGCCTGCACGGAGTAATGTCCACCTTCTGCTACGGGTTTTCAGAGGGTGGTCCTAGTCATGGAGGTGCCTTCAAGCCGTTGGGCACTGTGGCTCGTCCACAACCTTATTCTCTGTGACGCTGATCGTCATCTATACAGATTATAGCTCCCTGAATAGCCGAAGACATTCTCCGGCCGAGCACCGTAGGGTATCATATACATAGTAGAAGTCAGGGTGCCATAGTATGACTAGATTTGTTGACACCGTCAACTCCACCAGATCAAGCGTCCAAGTGTCGTGGAGCGTGCCGGTTGAAGCAATTGAACGTCTGAGATGCATTCTCATACTGCGACTAACAAAGACCCGGGCTTGAACCGTGAAATCTTGCTCTTGCAGCCACCTTTCTAGGCCAGAACGGTAACCGTGGAACAAGAAACAGGCGAAAGAGTCCATCAAGCCGGCGGTCAATTCTACTTTGAGTTCATGGCTGGTATATACACCTTAAAGGGGGGGCTTAGGGATGGCGGGCAAGTTAGTTTGGGGAGGGGGTAGGGGGGGGAGGTTTAATTGTGGACGTTTGGACATCTTGGCATTTCCGTTCATTGAACTTGTTTTGTTCTGTTCAGGGCGTAACTTTATTGTGGAGGCCGTTACCGAACAGAGGACAGAACCGATGCGAAGCATGTACCAAGATGAAAAGTGCCCTTAGCAGCTTCTGTAGGTCGATGGCGGTAGACTTGACTCGAGAAGCTTGGTCCAACATCCGGAGTCATCATGTGCCATACTACTGTATGTACTGTAGTACATACATATTATGTATACAGTAGTAATACGCTGGCAGAGTAAGTACTCGGTACCCTTATGTGAGGGAAATGGATCGACGAGAAACAACCACGCGAATCATTCCAAGCTCATGAGAGCCCGGCCCTGCAGAACATACAGTGCCGGACTCCCACGTTATGCTCATCAATTCGTGGTATTCATCCATTGTCATCCTGGAACATATAATCAGAGCATATCGTACCTAATATACCCTCTTTGACGGACAGACGACTCTATTTCGGGGATGCCGACCAAAAGCATGGCCAACTGTACCCGGGCCACCATTACCTAGGCCGGCCATCTGGGTCAAAAAGCGGTTTGCCCTTGGTGGCCCTTTCAAACGACCATCTACAGTACAGTACATCCCGTACAGGAATTAATTAATGAAATCCCTATTGCTCCTCCTACAATGACCTGTACCCATCCCATGTCTTGTCCCTAATTAACAGACAGTAATTATCTGGTAGAGCCAGTTCCCATGGTTCATTCTCCTCTTGAGTACGCATGAGATATTGCTTGGGTTTATCCAATGCCTGCCAGGGCTCTAACTCCCTGCACGACTTGGATCTTTTTGTTTTGCTACTGACTGTCTGTATTCTATTCTGTATTGCTGTGTACTATGGTATACATGACTGTTACAGTAGGTAATTCTTTCAACCCGGGAGTCAATTCAGTCGCCTCCCTTTCCCCTCCTCCCACGTCTTTGCCGCGACTTGCCTCGCTCGCCTGCCACTTTGAGTATTTTAGCCCTCGTGCCAAATGTCGACCCATTGTATCCCGGCCTTTGAATTATCCCTTCATTGGTTCGCCGAGACACACCAAAGGCTACCAGCGTGAACCCAGTGCCCACCAGGTTAACGTAGTGGCGCGCAAGACCTTCGGTCCCTCGTCCTTCGACAGTACGGTACTATACCGTAGTACTAAAGTGCCTGTATTTTTCCCCCATGGATTCTCCCCCCCTTCCTCCTCCCCTCCCCCCCCAAAATGAAGTAGGTAAGCGTGTTTGTAAAGGCTTCTACATCAAAGTACCCGTTGTCGGTCGTACCTCCAGTACTATGCATACATACCTAGTTATGCATACATAGGCCTTCAGCAAAGTCCAGCGGTAATTGCCATACCGTACTGTAACCCGGAACAAGTGGCCAGTGCTAACTCGATTTTGGTAACCATTTAAAGCGATAGAGAGAGAAAGAAATGTCGATCCACTCCCACCCAAACTCTCTAGAGCTCAATGCCCCTTCCCATTGCCTGTCTTGAATAGAATGATGGAGCCGGTAATTCGTCCGCTTGAATTAACTTACATTACCACCGATGCTCGTTCCAAAAAACTTTCTACTCTGTACATATTAGTACATAGTAATTAGTAGAGGGGCAGGGTCCCTTGACTACTATAGCGTCAGGCCAGGACCCATCCCTAAGTCCGTCCGTTCATTCATTCATTCATTCAATTCCCTTGCCCGTCAGAGGCAGACCCGAAAGAAGGACAGAACAGAACAGAGCCAGCCCATTACGCGCACCTCTTGAACTACCCTCCCGGATCCATTCACGACCCCGTTCAAAGAAATCCATCGTGAAGAAAGCATATACGACACCGGACTATTGTCGCAAAGGACCATCTGCACCATCACAACTCTGTATTCACATTGTTGACCGAGACATTGCACTCTACGACTCTCATATTAGACACATAATCTGGAACATTTCGTGACAAGGATTTTCGGTGTTCATCTGGGGTAGAACATGGCGAGCGTGGGGGAACATTATTAGAGAAACCAACCAGACGCTCCCCAGCCCGCTCTCGCAAGGCGAGAGCCCCAATACAACATATCATCATGAACACAACCCCAATCTCAAATCAAAGCAACGTCAATTCGCCCGATGATTTTGGCAGCAATTTACCCAATGCATCTATACAACACTCGACCATGAACGACGGCTCGGATATGTCAGGTGGTCAACACGCTCTGTCGCCAGATGACAGTGTTGCCCATACCGACCTTCTGCGCGATGCAGTGTTCCCATATTGGAAAGACGATGCCGGTGGTGAAGAGATCTCGAGCCCCGGCGAAATGCAGAAGAAAGACCCATTGGCGACACAGATATGGAAGTTGTACAGCAAGACCAAGATACGTCTTCCCAACCAGGAACGTATGGAGAACTTGACCTGGAGAATGATGGCCATGAGTCTGCGACGACGAGAACAGATGCAAGCATTGTCAGTATCCGTCGTCATTGCGCTCCCTGCACAAGACTGACCCTTTCACAGAGCCGCAAAGAGCAAGACGGCTGCTCCAAGTGGGATTTCGCAATTAAGGAAATCGGCCGACAAGTCTGCAGAGGCCCAAATACAAGCAGAACATGCCGACGCTATGAATCTGGATGACTTTATTGTACCAAATTCGATTGCATCGCCGGCTGGAATTACGCCCCCTCCAAGCGACAAGACATCGTCGTCGAGCCACCAAGCGCCCGCGGGTATTCCTATTAAAGCCGGGAAAGATAACACAAACGACACCAATGCGCATCCTGCTGCTTCTGTACCGGCGCACTTGCAGCATGATCCAAATCATAGCAGTGAATTTGGTTACGTTCCAAGGCGGGTGCGAAAAACAAGTGTGGATGAGCGAAAGGTAGGCAAAGTCCACCCTCGGTTCCCTTATCTCCCGCTATCAAGGCTAATGCAACTATCTCGCAGACTCGTAAGAGACCAGCCGATTTCTCCCCCCAAGTCCCTCCAACTACAAACATCACCATGGAAAATGAGAGCGACGCAGATGCTGGAATGCCAGATTATTCACTAGATCATTCGATGCCGCAGAATTCGTATCCCATGCACGCCAATTCGCATCCGCAGGTTCCTTATCATATCGAGACCTACAACCTCAACGATGATCCAATTCTCACCTCCGCAGGACCTTTCCAGCAGAACTTCGCCTTCTCACCGACCCATTCGCCATTAGCACCTAATGCGCCATTCTCCAATGTATTCAACAGTACCTCTATCGCATCCTCCCTCACTTCGGCCGAGTACTACTCTCCTCCCGCTTCAGGTTACCCCTCCGCTGTCTCAACGCCACAACCCGGACATGAAAACGACCAATTCTATTTTGAACATGGTTCTTTAGATCTACGGCCTCAGCGCTCGATTCCTACATATGCCTCTCATCGCCCTTCGAATCTCTCGTCCTCGCTGCAGCCACAATATCCTTACGGTCACAACTCGGACATGTACAACTCAATCAATGGCTCAGCACCAGGACCGACTTCTGGTTTCCAGATACAGCAACAGCATGTCGATCCGTCTAGGGTTCTTGTGCCTGATTTTGCGCAGCGTACGTCGCCTGGCGTGACTATGACTGGCAGTGAGAACATGTTCCAATTCGGAGGAGACTCTGATAACGAAGACGATGATGGCAACAGATTCCATGATAACAACCTGATGATGCAACACGACTACAATCCTGGAGATGATCCAAATTTTGACCTGCACTCTGGGCTGCATTGGGATCCAAACCTCTCCACGCAGTTTAGTTCTATGCCAAACTTTGCCGGGCAGAAGCAGGTTAGGATAGGCGGAACAGAGACAGTGCATTCGCCCGATTGGAACCACGGTGGCAGTCTTGGGCGAACTCACGGTTCAGCTGCCTCAGTGAGTGAGATTCGCAATAGAGACAATGATCCACGTCGACAGAAGATACCACGTACAAGCTCAACACCTGTACTGGCTGGAGGTATGCACGCGTCGACTCCAACTTCACCACCAGAATCTGGTTTTAACAGCACAGCGCCATCCAGACCAGGATCGCCTGGGCCAAAGTCGGGCGGTAGTGTGGCGGGCGAGAATGGCGTGCCAACAACATGCACCAATTGTTTTACGCAGACAACCCCTCTCTGGAGACGGAATCCTGAAGGTCAACCATTGTGCAATGCTTGTGGTCTCTTCCTCAAGCTTCACGGTGTTGTACGTCCTCTGTCACTGAAGACTGACGTGATCAAGAAGCGAAATCGAGGTTCAGGTTCTACGGTACCGATTGGTCATGGCAGTGGTCGAGCCAGCAAAAAGTCCTCACGCAAGAACTCTCTCGCTCAGACGCCTGTTACAACCCCGACCTCGATGCGAGCGCTTAGCGACAATGCGTCCGCCTCTCCCCCTTCGAATCAAGGTTCTATGAATGGTGGTTCGACCGTGACAACTCCAACGAGTTTCCCTGGAGGTGGCGCCGGTTCGACCGGCTCAGGCAAAGGTGTGATACCAATTGCAGCTGCTCCACCGAAACCAACGCCGACACTGCCTCCTGGTGCATCGCAGCCGAGACCACCAACACAGGTCACACCCAAGAGGCAACGCCGTTTATCAAAGGCATCAATCAGCAGTAGCAATAACAACCAGTCATCTAACATGACCTCTCAACCAACGCCTGTTATGCACTCTACGGCTGAGGAGGATCTCGAAGTCATGGATCACGGTTCCCCTGCGACTACGAGAAGCTCTGCGTCTGGGTCTACTGCACCTGTCACACGTGCTAAAGCGGCTAGCCTTACGGGCAATAATCCGATCAATACACCTGTTCTACAGGGGGCAGGCATGATGAATATGCAGGGTATGCCTCCTGGTATGCCTGCTGGTGCTATGGGACCAGGTGGACCCCAGGCTGGAAGTCAGGAATGGGAGTGGTTGACGATGAGTTTGTAATGTCACACGTCGCATGCGACATACGAACCGATGATCTACAGAAATTTCGAATTTTCTGTCACACCGGACAGGGTCTAGACCTAAGCTGAAAAATTAGGACCATGTTGGCCGCAAATGCAAATATAGCAGTTGCAAATATTGGCTTCGCCCGACATGCAGTGCAGCAGGCCGAGGAGAAAAATTTCCTGACCGCGGAACTCCATCCAACCTAGTGTGGACTACATTTTGCCCTGCGATCTGCACCAAACGTTCTCGACCTTACCATCGTATACACGATCAATACAACTATGATATCCAATGGAGGGGGGGACAATTGCCTTTTTTTTTTCAAGTTCAAATTTTTTTCCCCCATGCTTACTCTTGTTTGTCGCAGCCGGCTTCGGCAGGCTTTTGGATACCCACTAGCTCTTTCTCTCCTCTCTCTCTTTAGGCACAGTGGAGTTGGGATTTTTAGAGGCGAAAGGTCATCTGTCAGTGACAGTGGCATCTATGTTTGCTTTCACCCTATGACGAATTTCTTTTCTCTTTACTGGGAAAGATAGGGTTCAATCAAGAAAGATCTAATGTGAAAATCAACATGGATTGTTGGTTTGAGATATAATGAGTTACCTGGGTGGGTGACAATTTATTATATACAGTTATACCGTTGTTGCTGTTGCGTTGTTGCCGCTGTTGTCGTTGTCGTGTTTTATGTGTCTACAGCAAACAAGACTTGATATCATCGCGTCTGTCTTTTCTCTTTTCTCTTTCCTTCCCTGTGAGTTGACAGGGTCCTTGGATATTCTCCTCTCTTGCTTTTCACTACAGACATCATGGCATGCTCCATCCTTCGAGCGAAGAGAGAATCAAAGAGTACCCGGTGACGGCAGGGAAAGCATTGAAAGAACAGAAAAAGACAGAAGTGCGCAATGTGTTTTTGGTCGGCTTTTGGGTTCGTTATTTTGTTTTTGATGACCAGTGACGAATGATAGAGCATGGATGATTGGGTTGGCTTTGGCTTTGGCCTTTGTTTTGGCTGTTACGTGGTTGTGATAGGGATCGAAGAGAAGGTTGAATAAGGCAGTGCTGGTTGAGTCATTCATGGGAGAGGGGGGAGCCGGCATGGAAGCGGTAATGAAGATGTTGATTGATTGACGATGGCGATGATGATGATGATGGGTGGGCAGTGGGTAGGTGCGCGCTGCATAGTGCATGTTGATTGATACCTTACAAAGCTTGACATTTTACCTCTTACAATATACTACTACTTATTACAGTACTACCACCACTGCATTAATCACATGCATGATCCATCTATTCATTCATCTCTGTATTTCTACAGTATCTCTTGAAATTCCGAACTCATCATCATTAACTTTTATTTACTCATTCCATTAATTTACCTATAACTTATTTAGTTACACCACAATTACTACCGAATATATGTTAGGACTATCAAAGCATCAAGCAGTCAGACCAATAAC